>JAOXYL010000061.1:117859-129346 GCA_028564955.1 Terapon puta
ATGTTTTGGGTGTGTGACTGTTCTAAAGGAAGCACAGAGGAGTGTGTAAGACTGCACCTCTGCTTCCTGGTCTGAACTCTGGACCGTCAGGTGTTTGGGGTCTTAATACATTTTGTCATATTTTTAGAGATGAGAGCTGCTTTCCCCAAAAACTTTTCCAGTTATCAATCAAACCCACGCCGTTTTCTGGACACCACCTCGACAGCCAGCGGTGGAATGATGACATGTGGCTATACATGTCACTGGTCAGATCAGGCAGGTGTCCGACAGTGTTTTAGCAAATGTACACACCGACTCAATATTAACTTTGGTAACTTCCGACTGGCGGCGTCGGATGTCATTACCGCTGACATGAATTACAATTTTATCATACTTAGGATTAGCCTTTGCGAGCATTTTTAGGTTTGCCTCCACGTCGCCTGCTCTGGCCCCTGGCAAAGATTTGACTATGGCCGCTGGCGTCGCTAACTTCACATGTCTTAAAATGGAACTGCCAATAACCACAGTGCGTTTCTCAGCGGGTGTGTCACTGAGCAGGGAAAATTTATTGTGTGTGTGAAGCGGTAGGTGGTTAACCGCAGGCATCGACTTAGATTTCCGACTACGCTTCCCTCGGACAGTCACCCAGCTGCCCTGCTCTCCCGGCTGCTCGGGAGCTGCTGGAGGACGGCTAACGGGGGCTATGCTAGCTTGGTCCACACCGGCTAAAGTGGGCTCGCTAGCTACGATTACTTTTGGAGATTCTAGGGTGCGGAACCGGGACTCCAACTCGCTAAGCCTTGCCTCCAACGTGGCAAATAAACTACACTTCTTACACGTATCCTTACTGGTAAAGCAGGCAAAGGTGTAGCTAAACATCTGACACACAGAGCAAGAGAGAGGAGTGAGGGAGGGAGAGAGAGAAGCCATTCTTGTCTTAGTGTTAGCTTTAGCCTTAGAACTTACAAAAAACTAATTATCTATTAGCAATAGTACTGCAAACAGTGTGTTTGAGGGGTTTATAAGTAGCTAGTGGTGAATTTTGGTGTTAAATAAGAGTTTTAACACTAAAGAGCAGCACAAACACGAAGTAACTACTGGTAACACAGAAACAGGAAATGACGCAATACGCTCACGTAGTACGTAGGCGGTCCAAAAGCAATGATTTCATGTTGAGATACTTTCTTGTTCCAAATGACAAACACACAATTGCCAGTGTAGTGTCAGGGTCGTCAAACTACCTATTATGAACTCAGTTATTAATCATTCATCCTACACATCCATATCATATGCATTTGCATGTACAAAATGACTTTACTGCCAGTGATGATGATGCCAATGTGTTTTTTGTATTTTGCTTCCATGACAGTGTGGGTCAGTGCAAGGAGATGAACAACGCTGTGAGGACCCGGCAGGTCTCACTTTCTCCATCTGATTTTCTGGACAAACTAATGGGGAGAACATCCGGATACGATGCCAGAATAAGGCCGAACTTTAAAGGTATCTGCTGAGCCATCAGAGAGTCTGTCTATATTTCTCCACAAGAGCAGTTGAGGCAAAAAGTATACTTTCCTTTTGAGATACTGTCCATGATAACGTGGATAGATTGTGTAACAGTAAGACAGTGATTTTGTTGGTCATTTTACAGTATTTAATAAGTATCAACCACTGGTAAGCCCTTTGTATATTTGGACAGGCAGACAACATGTTTACTTTGTGAGGCATAGTATCATAACTTGTATTATGCAGAGAATCAGGCACCTATGAAGACACAATGTTAAATAAGCTCAAGCTGTAAAACACTGCTTCACTATTTAATTTGGTGTGATGCTCAAAATAAAAAAAAGATCCAGTCACCTGAAATACAGTGGTTCCAAAGTTCAAAAGCCTGTTCTCCTCATTTGTTGTTTCATATACTCTCTCACATTAATCATATTCATATATTGTACTTTACCAAAGATTTTACCATCAAAAACAGAAACATAGATGGATAGAAATGGGAGATGTGTCTTACAGCCCAAAGCAAAGTATTCATATCTTAATGTTAGTTATTGCATACAAGATGAGAAATGTCCAAAACAGAGATTACTGACAGGAAATTGTGTTGTCAGTGGCAAACCTTTTCATCCAGTCATGCAATGATTGCACACACTGGTGTTTTTATTCAAGCTCCATAAAACATCTCATCTGAACCAAGTTTTAGTATTTCAGTATTCTGAAAAATGTTTTTCAGCATTGTTATATTATATTATTCCATATAATAACCATCCACTGTAATAATTAATTAATTTTCTCTCTCTTTTTATCTCTCTCGCTCTCTCTACAGGTCCTCCAGTCAATGTTTCCTGTAACATTTTCATCAACAGCTTTGGCTCAATTGCTGAAACCACCATGGTAAATACAAGAGATCAGTTCATGAGCATGAAGGTCAAGTTAGCATAAAGACATTGAAAGTGGTTATATGAGTAATAGTAATAGTTTAACCTGAACTTAGTTTTATCAAAAAGCATTCATGCATGTGTCATCAGGATAAGGTATCAAAAATGAAATGGTCATTGGCAAAACATTAAACAGGGTAATGTGATGTGATTGTGAGTAAATTGTGAGTAACATTACGCTTACTATTTGTGAGCATTTGGTAGGTTGTCGTGTTACTACAGTTATACTTTGATGTACACTTATTCTTGACAAGACGCTCAATCCTGTTAATTACATGAAAAAAATCTTTAAAGATTCATGGAGATGGCTAAATATTCTGGGCTGTGCTCAGGTAGGATGCTAACATGTTTCAGTCAGGTCAAACATTATTCAGTCAGAATGAGGAATCACTTTAAATCACTGACAGCAACATTGGTGATCTAAGTCTCTGTATACTGCTCCCTTGGTTAGCGTTTTGGGTGGAAATTATGCTCATGCACTGAAGAAGTCAAATTCACACAGTTCATGAGACAAAGATTAACTTTGTTTCATTTATGTCTCAAAAACATGAATGTCTCCTTTCTCCAATATGTCTCCATATTTCTCATGTTCGTTATGACATTCAACCATTAGATGTGCTATAGAGGAAAGGAAGAGAAGAAGTATGGCTGTGTTGATACAGATGTGGGAGAGAAGTAAACATGCTGGAACGCAGTAATGCTGTGTTTTTTAAGTATATTTAAGAAGACCTTTTTTTGTACCTAAAAATTAGAACAGTCATTTCATTTTGGTAAAGATTCTAGATTCTAGCAATAAAATAAATTATACCTCATATAAAATAATACAACTAAACAAAAAAGACAACAAAAAATACAATAGAATATAAAAATACTTTTGACTTTCAAGGTAAAAGTAATAGGGTAATTAAGTGGAATGTAACAGTCCTATTGCTTGGAGGATGAAGCTTCCCTGAGTTGGCTGGTGTGGGCTTGAATGCTCCGTTACAGATGACTAGATGGCAGCATGCAAAACAGTCTGGGGTGATTGGGGTCTTTTATGATCCTGGTGGCCTTCCTCCTACACTACTGGGTGTAGATGTCCTCCACTGATGGCAGCTGCATCCTGCTTTCACCTCCCTCTCTAGAGCCTTATGGTTGAGGGCGGTGCAGCTGCTGTACCGGGCAATGAAGCAACCAGCCAGGATCCTCTCTATGGTGCGCCTGTAGAAGCTGAAGAGGATCCATGTCAGTGCAGTACATCCAGTCAGGTCCTCATTAATGTGAACTCAGAGAAACCTGAAGCTGCTAACTCTCTCCCCCGTAGTCCCATTGATGAAGAGGGGGGCATGTTCCTGAAGTCAAGTCACCTCCTTTCTTTTTCTGATTGTCGTCCCGGTAGTCATCAGCGAATTTGATCGTGTTGGTGCTGTGGTCAGTCAGTTATGTGTGAGTCATGTGGGGGTGCTGGTGTTGATAGTCAGGGTGGAGGATGTGTTTCTGCCTATTCACACAGCCTGGTGTCTGCCCATTAGGATGTTCAGGATCCAGTCACAGAGGGAATTGTTGGGCCCGAGGTCTCTGAGCTTGGTGACAGGCTTAGAGGACACAGTGGTATTAAATGCTAAACCATAGTCAATGACCAGCATTCTCACGTGTCCTTTTGGTCTGGCTGGGAAAGAGCAGTGTGGAGGGTGTGAGCAATGGCATCTTCAGTTGACGAGGGACGAGACGACGAATAATCTGACAAACTGCTCACTAATAACTCAAAGCACTTCATGATGGTGGAGGAGCCTCCTTGAAGCCTGAGGGGACTATAGACTGGAGCTGTGGCATGTCAAAAATGTCTGCAAAGACATCCTTTTTGAGGTTGAGGAATCTTATATGTGTTAATCCACTTAAATGTTCTAGACACATGTGGCCTGGGTATCACAGGTGGAGAGTGGTCCTTTTTGTACCTCCATAGCTGGGGAGATTCTCACAAATCATGCATAAAAGCTGTTCAGTTCATCCAGGAAATACATTATCTCAATGCTGCTGATCTTGCTTTCGTAGTCCGTAATGGTTTTTAGTCCAGCCCACATGCTCCTGATGTTGGAACCCTGGAACACTCAACTTTGTCCCTGTAGTGTCTCTTTGCACTGCCGATAGCTTTCTGGGGAGCGTACCTAGACTTTCTTTGTTCCTCCAAATCACCTGAGTTGTAGGCGTCTGTGCTTTAAGTTTGGTATGGACCCAGGGCCTCTGATTCGGGAGTGTCCGACCTCCTTGCCAATGTAAAAGATGACTAAAGATGCAAGACTGTTGGTCTGTCTTTCATTATCAAGCCTGAAGACCTGTTATAAATTATTGAGTACTGTTTCCAGGTTACAAGATGGCTTTTCAAATAACAAGGGAGGTTTATTTGTCCAACAAGAAAACATACAATGTAGCTGAAACAAATTTCCATAAGATTAAAAGTTGTAATCGGTTGAGCTTGGTTGAACTCAGAAACATTTGTGAAACAACAAGGCTGCCTTAAATTTAATGTTGTTAATGTTTCGATTTTGTCATATATCAGGGTAGTGTAACGTGGAGTAATGTGGTGTGGACCTAAGCACAGACAGCTTGAGACAGGACAGGAAATTGTTATCTCTGTGCTGACAGTCATGTTCATGCTCTACAGTTATGTGATATTGGACAGGTAAGGCAAAAAGTATGCTTAAACTGTCTTTATAAATGCATGTATACATGTATTTTCCTATCGTTTACTCTTTAGCCTCGTAGCGTAGGCTACACACTTTATATGCTATATGCTATTATGCATTTTTTTTTCCTGACCCGTTTCCACACTCATATTTAAACACAAAGTGGCAAAACATCCCAATGAAGGCATTTTTTTAAATAGCAAAAACTGTGATGAGAAATGCACAGATTGATGGTTCTGTGCAAATTCAAAGATAAAAATACATTGTTTATGCAAGAGCTGTAGAGAGAGAGACAGTTGACCATATGTCACATTAGGATTAGGACCTTCCTCCCTTCTCACCATCTGTCTTTTCATCAACCCACTCCTCTTTTCCTTTCACAAACAAGAGAACACAGTGACCTCAACACATCAATGTCAGTGTTTAACATAATTGGAAATATCGAGCATGTCCTCCCAGATATTTCATATTACATGTGATTATTAGCAGGTGTTCCCAATATGGATGTAATCTACAATTGCTAACTTGCTAATACTAACTGACTTTCATCCCTCTGCCTTACACTTGTGGTGTAATGTTTCAATCAAGAATATTTATTGACATTATGCAGGGCACAATGAAATTATGATCAGCAGCTCTTGGTTAAGGCACACAGTGAAACATATATACAAAAAGGCATATCTAAAAAGTACTTGAATAATAAATCTAAAAATATAGTAATAGAAAAGTAATAAATAAGAGAAAAATAATAAAAAGTAATAAATTAAATCATTTTTTTTATTTCTTTTGTTTTTATACCTTAGTTTACCTACCTATACATTATCATGAAGTAGAAGGTTAAATTAATGGAGCAAGATAACATTTATTGAGCATCCATCGTTCGTCTTGAACACATTACATAAATAAAAGTAGAAATTTTCAAAAACATTTGAATTCTAATATAACTAGTTATAATTCCAACTGGGTCTTTTTTGTTTTGCAACTATGTAATGGAAAGAGAGAAGAAAAACATGAAAAGAGATTAAAAATTCATTTTTGAATGCCCAGTGCCACATACAGTATGAAACACACACACACACACACACACACACACACACACACACACACACACAGGCTTAGAGCTAGGTTGGTTCACTCTGGTCTGTACATACTATGTATCTTAAACAGATTTAAATGCTGTTACTCTCTTTTTTCCCATTAGTTTACTAGTCTCTATATCTCTCTTAATCCGTTCCAAATCCAATCCAAGTTTATCTGTATGGGCATGATAATGCTACAAGTTTGTCCTAACAAAAATCAATTTAAGTTAAAATCTGTTGTAAAACAATTTTGCCGTTTGTAGTTAGCCATACATCTGAATCCTGGTTGGTTGTGATAGTTCTTTAAAGCTGTTTTTTCCGTACAGTTACGGGGGATATGCTGTTAAGTGCAACATTGACATATTTACATCTGATGAAGCTCGTATGGTAGACTAAGCAAACACTTTATTTTTATTTTATTTAAGCAGGCCCATAGCAAAATAGGCATTTATGATGGAGGCATGGGAGAAAAATTCACTATAGGCACACACAAACAATGAAAGTGATGTAAATGGACTTGTGACAGGCACTAGGAGTTCCCAGTATATTGTATGCCTTTCCTTTCTGGAAATACAGTATACATTTATTTGTTTTGTGTGAGCTTTTTGTCCATGTGATTGGAGGTTGTAGGTTATAAAACCAAAACAGTGAGCTAGAGTGGCTAAAAAGCTCTGTAGAACTAGGGGGAACTCAAACATCGTGTGAGAATTTTTTGTGGGCTCATCACCTTTTGCAGCAAAACTCACATTTCATATTCAGTCACACAGTTGTTTGAACCATTGTTAATAATGAAAATAAATGAATAAATGCATATATTAGTTCAGCTTTAAGCACCATAAATGGATAAGAACAAAATAAAATCAAAATAATTTTTTTTTAATATGCAGTTTTTCATAAGTCTACCAATTTGATGATGAAGGTATGAACAGGAGCATGTAACGGTCTTTTTTCATTTCAGTCTGTACAGTGGTCCCTTATTAATCGTATGAGTTACATTTAAAAAATTACCCACAATAGGCGGGTCAGCTTTATCCCTAAAACCCCTTACTACACACTTCATATACTTTTCTCAGTCAGGCATTAACATTTTCTCACTTTTCTCTCTTGTTTCAACACTCAAAGTTCAAAGCTTTGTAGAAAGTCCAGTACTGAATGAAACCAAAGATCAAAACCTCTTTTCAGGCCCAAACATTTATTTGAGAAATAAAAATATAAACATTTTCCTATGAATAATTATGATGGCTTTTAGAGCTAATGAATTTAGTTTTAACGATTAACCTAAGAGATTGGACACATGCAAAATTACACGTTGTTGGGGAGAAAACTTGCAAACATTCAGCACTTAAGAATCACACTGCTAGCGATCAAAGATTTATGTAAATTTGGCAAGCTGAACGCATTCTGTACTGTACAGGAGCATGCCACAGGAACTGACAATGGTCTACAGTTCTTTAGAGCATTGTGTTCTGCGTCCTGATTGGCTGTTTAAAAAAAAAGCATGCAAAATTGCACTAAGCTGAACTGCTTTATAGCAAGGGACCATTGTATGTACCATATTGATGCTTTTTTCACTGTTTTACTTGAATGAGTAGGTTCAAGTCTTTCTAAATCAAACAGCATGTCCCTTTAATGTCCATTTACTGCCTCTAAATATACCATTTAATAATTTCACCAGGTATTTATCGACTACATTACATTTACAGAATATTACAAAATATGGTCAACGTATCCAATTGGGCCATTGTACTTGGGATTGGGATTGTACTTACTGACCCCAGTAAGAATTTTGCATTTAATGCTTGGTACCCAGACATCCTGGTAACTGTCTTCTGTCACAGTATTGTGCAAATGTAAAGTACACTACAGTCACATATTTACAACATAAGAAATACCCTTTAGGTAGAGCCGTGCACAGCTGTACACTGTAAGTCCAGTTACAACATGCACTGTAATACCTAGTACTGTAAATCATTCGTATACACCCAGCCGTTGTTCCTGTCTGTCTGGCCACATATTTTCATCTACATCACAGCGATCATTCTTTCTCGCAATGCAGCGAGGAATGTATCTCCTCAACTGATCATGGTTCATAATTGTAGCCCCAATCTCATCAGGAATCTACCTATGGTCTTGGCCCCTTTTTCCTATTTCTCCCCTGTTTTGTTCCCTTCCACTTCCTCCCTGCATTCCTCACCTCCCTTCCATGACACTGACCTTCCATTTCTGTGTCACAGCATTGTAGAAATAGTACACTCTATATCTTGCTCGGTTCATATATGCTTGCCAAGCTCTCCAATAGCTCTCAGGTTCACCTGAGTTTATTATAGACTGAAATGAAAGAAAAATGCACATAAGCAACTGAGAAAAACTGTCATCTTGCCATATGGGCACAGGGTCAAACTGGGAACAAAATTTGGCCCTAGCTATTTTCAACTCGACCAGCCCCGGTTTTCTCAGAGTATAAAGCAACAGTATAAGGCGCTTTCTAATACAAGCTAAGCAACAAATATCTGGTTGGCAATAGTGGGTCTTTAAGCGCCACTCAAATCAGGCATGGTGCATTGAGGGGTCTTAAGAGGTTTTAAATGAGATACATGACTATCATACATGACATAACTGTTTTTTGAGAACCCTGGACAACGCTGTGGGCTGTGTGCTGCATGAATGCTGCAACAATGCAATAAAAATAACAAATTAAAAGTACAGCTGCAGTTCTGCATAATATCACTCGATCATGTCTACATCCCTTACATGAAAGCATACAAGGCCCTCCCTCGCCCTCCATTTGGAAAATCTGACCAGGCTGTAGTACACGTGATGTACCAGTGACACAGAACATTCAGCATTGGTCCATCCAATTAGAGGCGGCTCTGCGCAACTGCTTCAGCATGGTAGAATATTGTATGTTCAAGGACACAGACATAAACACATGGACGCTGTCATCAGAGACATCGGCAAATGCATCGATGACGTCTCACCAAGGATTACTGTAGCCCTGGGTTACTGGAGAAGTCTTTGCCAAATTTAAAGCATAGACCAACACCTAAAACCCAGTTCACTTGGAGGAGCACAGGAAGGTATGCGGACTGGACCAAAAACCCCAATGGACTACAAAAGAAAGATCAGCAGTGTTTAGGTGATGAGGTGACGAATTGAACACTTGGACGCGCCTTGAGAGTAACTGTCCAGTTGAGAGAGTGAACACCAGAGCCTTTGAGAGATGGAGAGTGCCGAAAGATTCACACTGATGGAGAGTTAGACACATTTCTGCTTGACAGGTAATGTTTGATTAAAAAAAAAAAAACTTGTCTCTGCTCTCACAGCTAAATGTAATGGTTCATTGTTCGGTTGATATAATTCACGACACTTTATTAGTTTCTCTTATCTAACAAACACCTAAACTGTGAAATATGTGTTCTTGTTGTTTAACAAATATTACTGTTTATTACTCTTCATGTCAGTAACATTTATTTCTGCTTGTTTGTTGATCAACAGTGTTCATAACAGACATGATTATAAAATATTACAATAAATGAGTGAAAATTGCTTCCTCAGTTTTGTCAAATGTGTATAAACCTGCTGATGACATGAAAACTGCCAGATGGCAAATGGTTAGGACAATTTTGTTTAGTTTTGGTTTATTTGTCATTTTAGGCAGGTGATTTATTATTGAATCATGTTTATTTTTCATGAATAGTTTGATTTTTCTTACTCTGTTTTACTTTTATTATTATATTCAGGAATAATTTGGATTATTTTAAAACAAATGTCTCCCTCTTAGCTGTCTTCATTCATAATGTCTGACCACGTATTAATTTCTTTATTCTCTCTTTTCAGGTCTGACAGAGGCTTGTTATTGCACTTTGAAGAATCAAGAATCCTATCTTCATCACAAATCAAAATTTATGTTGACCATAAATAATGTGCATTTTTAATCTAAAGTACTTTACTATTTCTATGCAAAATAAAGTTTCTTAATGTGGCACTCGAGCCACATGCAGCAGAAGCTACTCGCTGTTAAGGCACAAATATGCCAGATGTAGCAACAGGTGTTTTTAAGTTTAATTCTTTATTATTACAAAGAGAATGTCATCAGTGAGATAATCAATTAAAACATGACCATTTTGCAACGGATTGGCTGTTGTCAATTATTATGGTTAAAATAATTGAATAAGCAGGTCATTATTTTCAGTTGTGTAAATCTAAAAGATGTTACATAGAACTGTAATTATCATAGAAAATATGTGTGAATAAGTTTGTTTATTTCTGACAAATAATTCATATTATTGACGTGAGCAGGAAGTGCTCTTATTTTGAAGTCCAATTCTGAGGAAGTGACTTGTGTGTGTTGACAGCAGCTTCTAAGAGAGACTGGAGTTGCCGGTGAGAGATGCAAATGCAGTTCTGTTTTGTAAAGGCTTCGCCCTCTAAGGCTATCGCTAGTGGGCTTATCCCTCGCGCGCATGCGCAGCACTGAAAAACTTTAAGCGGGCGTGGACTAAAGTTTTTCAATGCTGCACATGTGCATGAGGGATAAACCCACTAGTGATAGCCTTAGAGGGCTGTGCCTATACTCATAGAATCTGGAGATACAATATATAACTAATGTTTTGTATTACATTTCCTTTTATTTTTCCTCCTTGTAATGCTGCAGCAGATGTTCAGTAAAAGTTCAGTGAAAGACACCGGTGTGGTCATTTATAGAATCCAGTTTTTGGCCCAGTGGATCGGCTCCACTGTTGTTGTCTCCCCCTTTCCAGAGCTGTGAGCAAAGTTGTGAGTCGCCGTCATGGTCTCAGTCTCTACACTCTCACCATAATGAATAATAATAATGGAAATCTCACACAATGGGTAAATACGCAATGACTGCGTGGAAACATTACATTATCAAAGTTAAACTGCCTTTTGTCAAGTGCTGGGGACCTTGACCAGTCTGTTCTCAAATTGTAATATCTGGAGCATTGCCTCTCACCACCTCTGCCTCTGGTCCACCCACCTGCCCTGCGTAGAATATGCTGACAACTCTCTGGTCAGCTGTAATGTTAACATTTAATGTCTCCAATGGCTTCCAACCCCTTTGTTCTAGTCCCACGAGACAAAAATGGTAGTCCCATCCATTCAGGCGCATCTGCTCTATTCCAGAACTGTGGCCTGTAATCAGCAGATCAGTGATTGTCACAGGGCTCCTGCTCTGAAAATCAGGTGGGACTAAAGGTGTGACTGTCCTCCTGTGACCTCCCTCTGCAGCCCCTATTACAGTTTTTCTCAAATGCTAAAACACAAAACCCAATCCTCTAAACCAAACAACCAACTGTCTAAACACATTTA
>JAOXYL010000061.1:155097-166750 GCA_028564955.1 Terapon puta
ATGAATGGCAGCGCCAGCCAAGCATTTTTGACGCTTGTCATGTGAAAGCTCCTGAAGAGCCGCATGAAACCAGCCAAGGAGCTGCATGCGGCTCGGGAGCCTCGGGTTGGCCACCCCTGGTCTAGACTCTAAGTTAGAGGCATTTGAGGGCCTAAAGTAATGGAATGATAGATCAGTGATAGAATTTTATTTTAGGCTGGGAATGAGCAAAAAAGACATTCTTAAAATCCTGGCATTGAAAGGAACCATCATTACCTGGCTCTCAATATTCCGTTTAAATGTATCTCTGTAATAATGGTTCATTGCCATGCCAGGCTTTTCAGAATGTAAAGAAACTAAAAATATAAGTTAGTATTCTGTGCGCAAATTATTCGGGGCCACAAATTAGTATTTTGTTATATTTTTTGGCACACAATAATGTCCTCATATGTGCTTTTACTTTGAAAATGTTTTTTCTGTTTTTTTTTTTTAGAAATGAGAAATAAAAATCAAGTGGTTTTTAAAGTTTTGTTTATCCCTTCTTGATCCTGATAAAGAAAAATATCTGAATGAATTTTAAAAGGAAAATCAAATAACCACTAATTTCTTGTTTCTTAATATCCTTTTCTGAACTAGAAATATAATGACCAAAACATACACAGGACAGTGAATAATCAGTCAGAAAATAAGTGTTTGGATAAGCTCAGGATAATTGCTTAGACATGTATGTTTGGCTGCTTTGTTTGAAGAAATAAAGCAGCCTCATCATTCCCCTAGGGCTGGTTACCAGCCGGAGTCAGTGTCAAGCTAAAGTTAACTAAAGTGAGCTTCCTAACCACATTTTGGAGTCTAGATACTGGAAAGAAGAAGTGTAAAACTGTACTGGGTACAGTTATTGATAATAGTACCATTGCTACGAGTGTGCTGTTGGTACTGAGGCTAACTCGCATAATTCTTTCGCATGCACAATGTTAACAGTAGCCCTCATTTGCTTACACTGAAACTATGCCCCTGTAAAATATTATGACATATCTAGTTAAGTAGTAGTTTAGTTAAGAAACCAACATTCTTGCCATCAGTCTGTGCTACTTTTTAGAATTATTAGTAGCTTATTCCTCTCAAACCTGCACATGTTAATTAGCCTGATAATTAGGAGTGATAGACTGGCAAAGAGTACATTAACTAATAAGAGTTAGAAAGGGAGTTAAGAGTCCCGCCAATAAAATGGATAGACTATAACCAACGCCTGAGAATCCGTTCTGACACGTCTTTGGGGAGACTTTATTCTGTTTTTTTTGTTTGTTTGTATGTTTGCTTTGGGGGTTACACCCAGTTGTTACTGTGACAAAAATAGGTACCAAGAAAAGAATTTGTCCATTATAACATATTTCAATTTCTAAATCATATGCAGTTTTATGCATGATGCCCCAGTGTGCACCGCTTGCTTCCAAAAGCCCTCTCTGCAGCGTTGCTTGACTAATTCTCTCTTTCTAACCAATATAGTATCTCTTTATTTCTCTCATGTTTACTTTGTCACTTCCTGGTTGTTAAGTTAAAATTTCATCCAAAGCAGCGGTTGATGGCTAGTTTTTGAGTTGAACTGTTTATTGAGCCTTCTGACACAAAAAAAGCATATAGGATTTTTATTTGTATAATTTTTGGTACATTCTGCATTTTCATGTATGTTTTGGTTATTTCCCAGCATTTTTTTTAACCAGTTAAACCTGCAGTATATTTAGTGTATTTTTATGCAGCTCTGAGAGAGAAATTAGCAGCTATTGGTTTCCATTCATTTCAACACAGTGTGGAAGTCAACATGCAGAGACCTGAAACTTGGTGTAATATATCACTGAACAACATTGCATGTTGTGTAACAGCAATTACACAGAAGACACAATAAGATAATATGTACGTGCAAAAGAGGAGAATGTGATATTTACAGCTTATCGAAAGGTTGTTTTTAATTTTATTTTTCATGTTAAGAAATGAATATTCACATATTCATGTGAAGAGCTCAGCAACAGTAGAAAAAGAAACGAAAGAGTGTAGAAAATGAGAGAAAGAGAAAGCAGGAGGGCAGGTACAACAAGTTGTATAAAACCTGAAAATTACTTTCTTACATAGTTTATTTAGCCTTTGCTCTCTCTCTCTCTCTCTCTCTCTCTCTCTCTCTCTGACACACATGAAGTGTTTGTATAAACTGATAAGAAGAGAGACAGAGCCAATGTGCAAGAGAGAGAGAGAGAGAGGGAGGGAAGAAGGGAGGGAAAAACAACCCGACTAAAGGAGTGAAAAACACACACAAGGGTGAGAAAGCCCATTATTGTTTTACAGAGAGAGTAGATAAGCCCATGAACACACAGAAGAGGACAGAAAGAACAGAAAATTCAGAAAGCCATAGATAGAAGAAGAGAGAAAAAAGTGGAGGAAACGTCAAGTGTGAGTGAAAAGGAAGAAAACAAAGTATAAGTGGGCTTGCTGCTGTGCTAGGGTCATGTCACTGAATGGGAAGGTGGCCTTGGTGACTGGGGGGGCTCAGGGCATTGGGAGAGCCGTTGTCCAGTCACTATTACAGAGCTCTGTCAAGGTCAGTCTCTCTGAATTTTACTGCTTTAACTTTGATTTTACATTTTCAAGATTTTATTTACTTCTTTATAAATGTCTTGACTATTGGTGCTTCAACTTTACAGCATTTGCTTTCTTAAGTTACAGCAGTATGTTCTGTGATCTAATTGTACATTAGCTGTTCACTCTTGTACAAATTACTTGACACAACCTGTTTTGATGTCACTACTTTGACTTTACAAGACTTTCTCTCAGTGTACTGGAAACTGCCTGTTTGCTGTGAAGCTTCTAGTTGTATTCAACTAGGACTTAATGACTTTACACCAACACTCACACTTTAATTTCTATTTAACTACTTTGGGAAACATATCCTTATTGCTTTATCAAATTAGTTTTTATAACAGTTTGTCATTATGACTCCACTGCTTAGCTGCTTTTAAGGTTATTAAAGGTCAATATTTGGTCCAGTCTTAATTTGTCTTAGAGAAGATGGTGATTCTAAAAAGAATAGTACATGTTGTATTTTAGAGGCAATGTTTTTACATGTTATTAGATAATGGAGAAAACATTTCAAAGAGAGGCTTTTCAAAGTGGTAAATTTGTTTCTGAGAACTTTATTCACACCCTGTGAATGAACTTGTTAGTCTTGTATTTTTGTTCCCTGAACTGTGCCCTACTGACTAACTTATTCATGACCACCGTTGTCAAACCACAGTTTTAACACATTCAGTAGCATGGTAAACAGTACACTGTAAAAAGCTTCTCTTTTTATAAAGTAAGAGGTTCGTCTCATACTGGTCATAGGTATTTAGTACAGAAATGGATACAAACTTAAGCACCAAACGTTAACCAGTCCTGCAATCTATATGTGTGTGAATTTAAAGTCAAACTCACTAATGAATTTAATTGTTAAGGTGGCCATGGTTGACCTGAACAAGACCTGTGGTGAAGAGTGCAAGATACAGCTGGATGCAGAGTTTGGAGAGGGAAACTGCACCTTTATTCAATGTGATGTGTCAAATGGAGACACGCTAAGAGGTATTTCTGTTGATAGGACTATTAGAAAAGATAAACAAATAGCATATATGCCTTTCATAAACTTTTTGAGTGACACAATATAAAACTTTATAGATAAGCTTTCTTTAGAGTGTTCATTTTATTGTATGTAACAGACGCTCATTGTAAAGATTACTAAAAGTACAAAATGACTGTTAATGAAAAGGATGTAGTTTGCCTGTTCACGTTTCCTCATGATTAATGAGAAAGTGACTTCAAAAGAGAGTCTGTGTAAAACCTTGGTTTTTGGCAGGCATTAAAACTTTTTTCCTGGATAGAGCTAGTGTCACTGGTCTCTCAGTCAACAGCAGCATTGAGTGGCTATGAAAGAGCAGCAGACTCAGTCATACATAATGTAATGGAATATTTGTGAAAGTTTTGGTCACTCTGGTGGATCTTACCAACAGACTCAGGGTCCAGCTAAAACTAAGCATGTCTTGTCTTGCTTTGCAGTCACATGGTTTATAAAAAAATCTTTTTGTTCAACATACCTGCTTACTGATCCACATGTGCAGTATACTGCCAATGCGCTTCACTTAGTTCTCCTTTTCTTCAGTTCTGTCAGTGCAGCTGTGCTCGAAATGTGTGTGAGTTTGGGCGTGTCTGAGTCAAAAAGAGCAGAAGCAAAGAAAGGGAACAGAAAGTTTGTGCAAGTGAATAAGTGTCTTAGAATGAGTGAGGGAGTGAGCGAGACGAACAAGGTTTCATTGTCTGACACTGAAAAAGTAAATCCCTGCAGGCTAATGACTGTGGAATGCTGTTTGGTGTTGCTGTGTGATAGTACTGCTGTTGACACACAGTGTAAGCCTACATGGAGCTGATGACAGTGTGTGGGTCTGGAGATTGAGTGTGTCTGTGTATATGTGGCAAGAAGAGTTTAATTGTTTTTATACTCCTGTATGCATCTCTGCAAGTATGTACAGAGCATGCAGTTGTTAGTAGTGCATGTCTGCGTGTTTTTTTGTGTGTTTGTGAGAGTGAGTCTCATTTGTGCGGTTGTGCATGTGTTTGGGTGTGTGTATGTCATGCAGATGAGTCTTTTTAAAACAGGTATGTTTATTTCTAATTGCGGGGTATCTAAGAATGGAATGCAAACATGCATGTTTTGCCACTTTAGGTTACTCTATTCAACCACATTCAAAACATGTGGGTTCAAACTTTAAAGTGAAATTATTCTTTCTCCTTTTATAAAGGGAAATGGCAAACACATTTGCCAAATGTATATGCTGTATTTTATTTATTTAGTCTGATAAGATTCTAAGAAAAATAAGAAGACAGACAAAAAGACCATGTTGAATATGTTCTTCAGTAAAGATTTAAAAAAGAGTTGCTCAGCTTGTGATGATGTTTGATTGTATGACACTTATCATGTCAATGGCTAGATTATGTAGACATTTGCTTTATGTTAAACCAGAACATAAGCAGGTAATGTCAGTGTGGTGTGTTTGCAGTATAACCTGTGGATGAAGGAAAATGAGTTACTCAGGAAGAGTCATTAAAGATTATACCTGTACATATGTGAACAGTGTGTTCTCGTGGTGGTAATGAGAGTGATTTCCTGTCATGTCAGACACTACGTTTCAACTCTACTTTTTCCAATGTCCCTCTTTCAATATTGATCTAATTGCTTGAACAGATGCATTCCAGAGCACGGTAGACCAGTTTGGTCGTCTGGACATTGTTATCAACAATGCTGGCATCAACAATGAGAAGAACTGGGAGAAGACCATACAAGTTAACTTGGTAAGATGAAGACTTTCAGCCTGATCAGATCAGTTCTATTTATACAACCCCAAAATAATAACCTCTGTCAACCCGGGTATTGCCTATACAGGTGGAGGGATTGTTTATACATGTATGCAGGTTAGGGTTAGGAGTGGACATTAGACCTGGGTACTATCTTACTGTTTTGTCTCTCTACTGAAAGACAGCATGTGCCTGACAGACCATATGAAAACAAAATGATAATTATTCAAATAACTGAACAACTTTTTGTATTGAATAAATTCAGCAGTTAGACATTCATGTAGTAATACAACAATGACTGTCTGTCTCAGTGAGAAAGAAATGGCCTGTACTTTGTAATGTTCCTTAGATGATGATATTGTACAAAGTGCAACTCCAAATCATAATGTTCCAGAACACAAAATGTTTTATGTAATTTGCTGAAATAGTCTAATTATTTGTGAACAGTTTTTTCTTCCTTTTCGGCAATAACCTATTTTTCCATTTTTGTAATTGGAGGAAGATTTCTCTTCTTTTTCAAGGCAGAATTATGTTGGAATTAAGCATGAATTATAACATTAAAAATGATAAATTATAGCAGGAATGTGTTGAAAATGACAGTTATAATCCCAGTGTTGACACTGGTGGTGGTGAAGGGATGAGGAGACAGGTTGGATTTTGGTTTGTGAGATTAATATCTTTTCTTTAGTGGATTGCTGACCTGGACAAGAGGAAAGTTTGCTTGATGAAGGATGGATGGACAGGGGAGAGGCAAACAAGAGGTTGTGAAGTGCTGATTTATTGACCAGGGGCACATAGAATTCTGGGTGTGGTGAGGGCGACTGATGATATGGCAGACTTGATGTAATAGGTGTGTAGACTGCACAGAGATAACATGGCAGATGATGCTGTGCAGAAGAATTAAGGGAAAGCCATTTCTTCTCTTGGCAAGGTGGGCTGGGCCACACTTGGCCACATTTCTTTGGTAGTGTGTATACATATGTGTCCTGTGCTACATGAATCACATGTTCATTTGCATATGGAGATGAAAGTGGTCATTCCAGACTCCATGCTTACATCTGGAAACACAAAAGCCAGCAGGACAATAAAAGTTTTACAAGTAATCTAAAATCAATAGTCATTTTTACTCTTACTTTTATGATTACAGAAAAGCTAAACAGTGTTAAAAGACTAAAATGTGACCACGTATAGTATCTGTACTGCTGGGATGCTTCTTCTTCTTTTTTTTTTTTTGTAGGCATGCATGTATGCATTCGTGATGTCTACACCATTTAAATGTTATGTTATGTAGGATTTGTGTGTTTGTTTGGTTTAAACTAAACCAACACACATAGGCACGCATAGGTTTAGAAGAAATTCTCCAAAAGACATTATCAGCTGTGGGCCTCTCAGGGTTCTATCTTATATTTCATCTTTTTTTCCTTGTACTTGCTGTCTCTTGCCTGTAAATCATGCATAGTTTGTTACTCCTCATTCTGATAGTCAGATATAGTCTGACACACTTATAGAATGTTGATCACATTTTGCTAATCCAGTCTTTCTTCTTTTTTACTATCCCTCTTTATAACATTTCTGTGAAATGCCCCATAAGCATACATTTTATATGTACCTATACAATGTTTTGCTGTCAGGCTTATGTATAATTTGCAGATCTTTGTGAGAACTGCACAAATGTCTTCAGTTGAAAAACACAGTTCTAAATCATACTATTAGGTGCACACATTCTTTACATTTGTTTTCACTTCCTGCTTATGTGCTGCACTTGCCAATATTGTGACGATTTGCACAACCATGTTGTCTCATTATCTTTGTAGACCTCTGTAATTAAAGGGACCTACTTGGCACTGGAACACATGAGTAAAGAGTATGGCAAGGAAGGAGGCACGATTATCAATGTATCCTCTATGGCAGGTAACACATCCACGCACACGTTTATGCACTTATTAATTTAACAGCTAAAGACAATATGTTTCAATGCATTTCCATCACAAGGAACACCAAATAACAGCACAAACTGTGCGGCGCTGGTGGTGCAGTGGTTAAGCGGGTCTCTGTGCAGCAGACCTGTGTTCGAAACCCAGGCGGGGTCCCTTTGCTGCGTGTCTTCACCTGTACTTCCTCTCTCTCTCTCACTGTCCTATCCAGAAAATAAAAAGGGTCCAACCCACCAAAAAAAAAAACTGTTCAAACAAAAATCTAAGTTGAAGAAACCACTTTGGTTTCTTTGTGGTGAGAGGATGAATCAGGAGCACCTAAAAATAGATAATGAAATAAAAAAAAAAAAAATCAAACTTCAATCAACTATTTTGATTATCACCTGCACAGAAAGCATGACACTGCTGCAAGAAGATGAGACCATTTCCTGTACATTTATTGTCAGTACAATCAGTAATCAGAATCAGTTTTATTCGCCAGGTATCACATACAAGGAATTTGACTCTGTTTTTTAACATTACCCTCTTATACGTAAAAGGTCAAGAAAAATATAAATACATATATAAACATACCATTAGACTCCACACAGTTTCTTCTCTTCTTCTCCTCGTGAACAGACTTTGATGAGTGAAATCAGTGTTCTTAAAAAGTGAATGATTAAAAATGTGTGTTAAATCTTAAATTGCATGGCATCTGTACTGCATTACACAACTTACACACAGACACAAACACACAGACAACAATTCATTAAAGACTCAGTGGACTTCCTTGAGTCCTTGCAATACACCAACCAAGTATGAAGTCAATCAGATGACCAGTTATCAAGATACTGCAAGATACTTCTCTGTCATGGAAAAGCTTACAATCTTCTCCTCATTTCTGTTTTGTGCTCTACATACGCCCACCCTTGCTCTTTCTGTCTCCCTCTCTTACATGTACACATTTTACAAGGTAATTCCCGTTCTCTTAGGTTTTAAAACCTTCCAAGGAAGGTCTGTAAAGGTTTCTTTAAACTCAAACAAAAAACTGCAATGGAGTTTAAATCAATAATTATTATAACACACAGCTGATAGTGCTGCTACACTTCTATTGTGTCGTGGCCTGACTAAACTATATTCAGTGTAGTTTTGCTTGTTGTTCCTTTTGAATATGATCAATAAGGTTATATTAACTCTATATAGCTCAGTAAATCAAGATCAGTCCTTATCAGATAACTGACCTCAGGTTGACTGAACCATCACAAGGAAGAATAATACAATATAATGCACAGAGGCAGTTTCATCTTCTATGGCAATGGCATTGCAGCACTCAGTGACAGGAAGTTAAATAATAATAAAATATGTTAAGACTTTTTGTCATACAGTTACTATTTACATAAAAAACAATATTTATCAGCTGTAGGTCAGGTAGAATTTTTTTTCCAACTTCAGATATGGAGATGGATCGAAGTCACCCAATATAAGTACCGGTACATAAAAATAAAATGAAAAATCATCATCATCATCTTTTAATTTATTCTTATTTATTTATTTATTTATTTATTTAAATAGATATATCAAACGTTTTTCAGTGCTTTACCTTTTAACTGTCACATTTACGTATTTTGGAAAACTCATATATTGCTGAGCTAAGGAATTTTATTTTGAAAGGTTAGAGTTCTTGATCGGAAATTACTTGAAGACATGACGTAAACTATTGACAAGACACACAACACGATCCGTCGACTAGGCAGGCGAGGGCGGAGACAATCACAACGGCGGCAAAGCACACAAGGGCAGGAAGTCAAGGGACCTGAAAGGAGAGGAGAGTTATTAATTCACAATAAAATAGGAAGTGCCCACTAAAAAGACTAGTGACGTCATGACTCAACAGACCCGTTGTAATAATGGACCCGGCCCGACGAACTGTGTATTGTTGTAAGATCCCAGAGGATGTTTGTTGTTCTAGGAGTCATTACATCATCGTGTAGATCCAAAAAAAATTTTGCCACGGATCCCACTTATGATAATATCAATGTGTGTGTGTGTGTGTGTGTGTGTGAGTGTGTGTGTGCGGGCGCGCGCGCGCGCGCGTGTGTGTGCGTGAGCATGTGCATAAGTGCTTGCTATTCCCATAAAAAAGACTCGTCCAAACATGGCTGAGTATGTTATTTTTGGGGAAAGAATGTGTGGTATGTGTTTGTGTGCCTGTGTTTTGGATGACATCTATTACCTCTATGACGTGTATTCATACCATATGGGACTGACGTATCTCTGTATCTGTATCTCGTCAGTATGTGAAAATGTTAATGTTCTGAGCCTTGTAACCTACATTAAGTGATCATGTAGTGAAGCAGCTGTTCAAAAGGTGTGTAGCTGTGTTTGGGAACACCCCTAATTAGTGATGGGAATTGCAGCTCTTTTTAAAGAAACGGCTCTTTCGGCTCGGCTGACTAAAAAGGGCCGGTTCTTTTGGCTCCCATATGCTCTTCAGATTAAAAAAAAATTTTTTTTAAGGAATTTCAACATTTAACTTTTTTATTAAAAATATATTTAAACTGATGGGTGGACAGTTCTCAGTTTGTGGAGCCAGCTCGATAGGAAATTTTATTCTTGCAGACTTTACATTCTGCTTTTGAGCTATCAGTATAATTAAAATGGGTCCAGATTTTACTCCTTTTCCCGCTGTCACTTTTTACCTTTCCAGCTTGTCGTGTTTAGGACACATCGCTACCCCTAATGGGTCTTTAGAAAGAAAAACACCCCATTATTCTATTTACATAGCCTTCATATTTAAAACTCACAAATGGAAAGAAGCTCATAGTGACACCAATGTGTGTATATGTGACATCGACTTGAATTCTGCTCATTCATGAAAATGATTCACTGATTGTTTTTTGCTTTGCTGGTGTTGGTAATATATCTGTTCTCTTGTCTGCTCTTTTTCTTTATAATTCAGCCTTCCTACATTCTCCTCATCAGCCTGTCTACACTGCTACCAAACATGGAGTCATTGGCTTCACGAGAGCTATGGCTGTAAGACACACACACACACACACACACACACACACACACTGTCTTTCAGGAAACTCAAAGCTCTACATTCTCTTTTATTTTTCTTGCAGGATGCATCTTCTCAGGGGAACTACGGTGTCCGTATCAATGTCCTGTGTCCAGCTTTCGTCGACACTCCTCTACTGCACTCAGTGGAACATGAGGACAACATGGGAAAGTTTGTCAAGTTCAAGGATGATTTCAAACGCAGCATGAGCAAGTTTGGAATTTTACAGTAGGTTAACTCACATGTTTTTTTGTATTTAGAACTTAAAAATGCTCCATGAATCAGATCATTTGAAGAAAGATCAGTTTCATACACTATTGAGTGGTGAGATATTTAAATGGAAACTACTTTACACAAGGTTCCTCCAGCAGTTATTATTAAAGACTTAAATTAGTCTTTGCAATTTTTGTTGTGACTGCAATTTCCCAGCTTTCTGCAATTTCCCATCTTGGGATTAATAAAGTATCTATTTCTCGATCTATCTATCTAAATGGAGCCTCAGGGATTAGTAAAGGGGGTGGGATGATTAAAATATAAAATGATATTATGGCAATTCTAAAATGATTAGGATAAACAAACATTTGCCAATAAATCTAGTAAATGAGCCAAAGGTGACAGGATGTAGACTAAATGTGATATGAAATAAATCAATTAATTGTAACTAATAAGTGGCTCAGTATTAGAGTGTGTGCATACGTGTATGAGGCCTGAGTCTTGGTGCAGCAGACCTCAGTTTGAATCCCAGAAGGGATCTCTTTGCTGCGTGTCTTCCAACTCTGTCTCTTACTGTCCTATCCATAAAAGCAATCAAGTGTCTAACTCACCCAAAGAGTAATGATAAAAAAAAAAAAAAATCAAATATATTATACATACTGCACACAGACATTGTCAATTAGGTTCACCTGTTTTTAGTACAATTGAAAGTAACGGCAGGTGCACTCAAGAGGAAACAGCATGCCAACACTTATGAGGGTGGCATGAAGATCTGACTTCCTCTAGTGCAGGGGTGCACAAGCTTTTGAGCATACAAATGACTTATAGAACAACCAAGTCAAATAAACTACATACTATAAAAATGAAAAATATATATTTATTTATAAATATATTGAGTATTCTTTATATGCACAATATATGTTGATGTGCCTTGGATATCTACATGAACTCATATTGCACATTATAACTCTAACCACTAATTTGAACAATTTAGCTACTATAACTACTTTAGCTAAAAGGTTTATAATCTGACTCCAATTTGCAACACATAAATTTGCACTGTCTGTGATTTGTCATGGCAATTTTGAATAAAAATAGGAGTAGAGAAAACAGAGAAAGA
>JAOXYL010000061.1:199912-214343 GCA_028564955.1 Terapon puta
GTTTTGTAATCAAATTTGCTTCATTTTTGTTGGGTTTAAGACAAACATACTTAATAGGTTAAAGGCATTCTCACTAACCCATCAATACCCACTGACCACAAGACCCCTTGCCATCCATATGCTTTTAATTACACAAAAGGCACATTGTCTGAAGCCTTGTAAAAAATAAAAAAATAAAAAGTACTACGACGACAGATCTCTTAACTGCAGAAGAATTTACAGCGCTCAATATATCACTTATCTTTCCACAGCAAGTCACGTCTAAGAAGGAACAGGGGCTGGCCCCTTTAAAATGTGCTCAGTTTATAACTAGTAAATGATATTTGGCAGATACACCTATGGCACTGTTAAGCAAGAAACACTATTCTGGGCCTTAAAGTATGGCACTTACTAAAGAACTATTTAAACACCACACTACATCTATAACTCTTGTTCAATTACAATCACACCATTATAATCAATATACAAAATTTTATTGCAAAAAGAAAATTTGTTCTACAGTTTTTCTTCAGTCAAGTTCCACATTAAAAATGGCTGCAAACATCTTAACTCAAACTACAGTTAACCCCCAGTAGTAAAATGACACTGAAAACTGCACCATTAAACCAAAATAATAGGGAAAAAAGAAAAAGAAACCACACACGAGCAGTGCTGCCAGAAACAATACATGTTTTAAAAACTTGTCAAAAGGAGTTTTGGTCCATTGTATTACCACAGGAAATTAATTTCTTGCTGTCCATTTTGATAGCAAAGAGGATTTATAACAAACCTTAGATCAGGGAAGGAGGAGGGGGGGGAAAAAAAGAAACATAAGGGGACTAAGTGACAACATAAAAACTAAATCCCTGAATTTGCAAAGGCATATGGGTCTGTGTCCTAAAGAAGCAGACCAACAGGGACAGCAGGCTATATGGTTTGAACCAGTCGCACACACAGGCCCACAAACATACACACCACAGGAGTTAAGCTGAAAAAAATGCATTGCAAAAATTCACATCGATTAAACCACTTAATCATCATCTTCTTCCTCCTCATCATCGTCCTCCTCGTCGTCGTCCTCTTCATCATCATCCTCTTCATCATCATCGTCAACCGGCTCCGCTTTCTTGGCAGCAGGCCTACCGGGGCCACTCTTCTTACCAGCATCGCTTTTCCCTGAACCACCTCTAGCTCGGTAGGCAGCAACATCCTTTAAAATAAATAAAAATGTTACACGCTCTGTGTTCAAACATCTTCACCTTTCTTTGTTAGTGCCATAGCATGAATGTTTTTAGCACACCTTCTCATATTTTTCCTTCAGTTTGGCGGCCTTGGCTTCATATGGTGCCTTGTCTTTGGAACTCTGTGTAGCCCACAACTCTCCAAGTTTTTTGGCAATGTCACCAATGGAGATACCAGGATTCTCTTCTTTGATCCTGGGACGGTGATCGGAGCAGAAAACGAAGAAAGCAGACCTGGAGAGAACATGACTAATGTTAGAAAACCGCAGGCTGCTAACATTTCCCTTTTAGTCCCCCATTTAAAAAAAAAAAAAAATCTGAGAAATGTACTTACGGTGGCCTCTTGGGAGCATTGGGGTCCTTCTTCTTCTTGCCCTTTGGAGCACCTTTAGGGGGGACATATGATTTCATCTCTCTATCGTAGCGGACTTTGTCGTTCTTAGCCATCTCCTCAAACTTCACTTTTTCCTTGGCCGACATAGTCTACAAGGCAGAAACCATTCAGCTAAATTGGGGCAGTGTCATTGAAGGCATACCACATCTGACAGTGAACTTTGTGTTAGTTTTGAGTGAGTACATTTTCATTAGTTCCCATGTCAGTCAGTCATCAATGTACTTCATATAAGTGGAATCAACTTACCCTCCATCTCTCAGAGCATCTTTTGGAAAACTCTGAAAAGTTTACACTGGTCCCAGGGTGTTTCTTTTTGTGCTCATCGCGGCAGGTTGCAACAAAGTAGGCATAGGAGGTGGTCTTCCCTCGTGGCTTATTTGGGTCCTTTCTCATGACTGTAGGTGATCTAGAAATGGTCCACACAAAAACAAAATATTTGACTTACAGAGCAAAAGCTTCTGGACTGCAGAAATAATGTAAATGTCTACAAAGGCTTGTATCCGAAATGTAACTAATATTTCATATAAAAGCATAAGTGTAAACATTTGGTTTGGTAAATTTCGACAGAATTACTTTTGTTGTCGTATTTGCAAGTAGTTCTGTTGTCACAAATCGGGCAAATAGGGCACCGATTACTGTTCGCTCGAATGCTGAAGGCTCCGACGTTAATCGGATTTCTACATCTCTGGGACAAAAAGATGCGACTCCATTTTGTACCTTCCCGCCTAAACTAAACGGCAAAAAAACATACCAAAGTCACCTAATGGCAGTTGATTTCACATGAGCGCGGCTCTGCATTTAACAGTGAAACTCACGACGGGGGTGGATCTAAACCAAATGACGATTTAAATCAAACTATAATCGTGGCAGTCACTGTGGCGTAACGTTAGCACGCTAAGCTACCAAACCAAATGGCGTTTGAACCGAATACATGTTGCGCACTAACGTTAACCACAGTACTACAGAAACACACGACGGACCATATGAAACGTTTAAGATGTCATGATATGTAGTTTGGATTGAACAAAAACTTCATGCCTTCACAAATGTACGCGTTAAATGTTACGCCAAGACGCGAATGACTTAAATGACAAATAAACCTTAGCTGATCGGACATTTGGTCGTTGTACGGTTAAGACAATACAGAGCATATAAATCACCGGTTATATTTACCAACGAAATGTGTAAAGTACAATTTCAAAAAGGGTGATTACCTGTTATCAACAAGACAAGCAGCAGCCGACTATCTGAAGAAGCGAGGACAAATGTTTTGTCACAGTCGAAGCGGTCGAACTAACTTGACTAGAAGTACTTTCGTGACTCCTCCCCGCAATCAGTGGATTGGCCAGATTTATGCATTTAAATTTAAACGAAGGTCACAAGAAAGATACACCGCTGTGATTGGCTGTACTGTATGAGCTAAAGACATCATTCTCATATGCGTCATCTGTACGCTGGTTGGTTGAAGCAGGCTTTTAAACATACGGCGCGAAAAGTCCTTTGTTTGTCAGCAATCGAAATATGTCCGTGGTTTGCTTCCTCGATGGAACTGATCACGACAGAAACTAGTTACAGCCCCATGTATCAGCGGTCGTTACATACATTTTATTCAATCTGGGAAGCAAAAAAAAAAAAACGATCAGAAGTTCGGGGGTGTTTGTGTAGGCTTTGTCTTAGAGTGGATAATCTATTAAAAACAGTGATTAAAACCAAAACACGGGTCTCATTTCTGTTTTGTGTTTCAACCTCACTTGCCTTGTGTTCTTAAAAAAAACAATCACAAAATATGCCCTAAAACATTTACAGGAGACACACTTTAATTCTTCACACTGATTTTAAGCCTATGTTATATCACATAGCAAAAATGATGAGAAATCTGCCACAATTATGTCTGTGCTGTAAAGAACTGGAGCAGCTGGATACTTTAGCTCTGCAAAAAGACTATGAGCAGCGCTGGCAATTAAAACTGTGGCTTGTTTAATACGGTGAAGAGCAGCATCCACCTACTGAAAACTTTAAATAAAGCTACAGTTAACTGTCTGTTTTCAGTCTCCAGGCTTTAGCTCTACACCTTACACTGCTAAAGAGATTTAAATATTTTCTTAAAGGTACAATAAAGCAAAATACATATACAATGAGATGTAATTTTTCTTAGGTACACCTATAACTTTATCTAACACAATCCATTTTAGATAGAACATACTGTGAAATATTGATACAGACTTTATTGACATTGATGTTATTGGTATTGTAATTGAGGTTATAGTTAGAAGTGATGATGCACCAATAGCACATGGACATGTCTTCGGTCAAAGCATTGAACTGCCTTGTGTACATAATATTTTCCAGTGATATTGTTACCATTGTAGCTAGATTAAATCAGGTTTAGGCCTGTATGGCTATTCAGAAAGATCAGACTAACCAGCCTTTGATGAACAAAAGAATTAGACATTTTTGACACTGATCATTAGATGTCATATCTAACCTTTCAGTTATACAATCAGGTCAGATGCATTTTCAGACAACAATTTTATGCCAATAAAATCAGATTTTGACATAATAATATTATGTTATACGGTATTATGCAATTATATGTGCATGGGCTTCTGTCAGGAATGTTGAATGTTGTGAATGTTGATGAAACGAGGGTGCACTGAGTAGGCACATGCCACTCTTTTTTCAGAGTGGAGCACAGACCAAACTGATAATAAGGTGATCTGTCCTGATGGGCCTACTTAGGGATCCTTTTTAATTTTTTTCTCCAGCAGTTAAGGTCTTTGATCAAATTTGTGTTTCAATATCTGTGCCCATACAGCTTGTCTCTATTTCTCCATCAGCTGGATCATGATCTTACATTAGTTTGCCTGGTGTTTAGCTGAGGGAGATGTGGAGAAAGATGCTATTATTTCATTGTTATTGATAATGTTGATTCTGTACTCACTCCGTTACAGCAGGTGGCGGTATATACCTTCCTTTCCCGGTGGTTACATGTAAAAGAAGAAAAAGTCGTTACAGGCCGCACATAATGAAAGGATAGGGAGAGCGACGAAAACGAAGGACTGTGGGGAGTAGAGCTAGAGAGGCGGGGTGATCACTGCACATCGAGACAAATAGTTGGACTAAGCGACAGTGAGTCAGCTGAGTTCAGGGAGGCAGGATGAGCGAAACCTCCGTGGACTCGAGCACGCTCTGCCTCTTCGATGTTGACGGCACACTGACGGCAGCTAGACAAGTAAGGAATCTGTGTGTGTGTGTGTGTGTGTGTGTGTGTGTAAAAAAATCCCGTGCTAAATACTGATACCAGCTGGTATGTGGTCAGACTGCAATGAAGTTCCAGCCTGAGCACTTACCAGTGTAATAGTAACTAATAGCCCATTAGGTCCGCAGGCAGTTCGTTTTATCGTTTAAATAAACAAAAAACAAACATCGTTTCCCATAATTTCGTTTAAAACCAAAAAAACGAAATATTTTTTTCATAATTTTTTAGAATATACAACAAAAAAGAAATATTTTTATTTATTATTGGCGACCTATGGTGACCCGGAAGTTAAAGTTGATATGTTTAAATGAAAAACAAGATAAATGTCTGACATTAAGCAAGCACACTGCATACGACAATAACGTTAAAAAATAAATAAATAAATAAATAACTTCGTTGACCCATATAAAAACTACATCAACGAATTCGTCCGAGCAGACAATGACCCAGAAGTTAAAGATCAAAATGATCAAAATAAAAGCCTAGAGATGACGTGGAACCAGGAGTGCAATGGATCCGTTTCAGTAATGCAACTGAGCTCAATTTATCTATTGTTCGTTTTTGACGTATTTACATATATCTGTATATAAACTATGCAACTGCTAAACCCAATGAGCTCCGAAGCCTGTGATGACGTGCTCGTATTCAGTAATGCGAACAATGTGGAAACATCACAGATGGACTTTGCACCAATTCATGACATTTGAAAATAGTTTGTTTTACTGTACTTGTACTTATAATCAATTAATCGATTATATTTTAGGTTATTACCAAGATTCCCATAGGACATGGAAACTCATGCATTCCAGACATACTGTAGATATTCTGTTAATTTCCCTTCATTTACTCTGCTTATACCGCCGCCTCGTGGAGATTCTGCGGATGTCAGCAGTTGTGAATGGGAACATTCAAAGCTGCTCTATATTGTACTGATGAAAGTCCTCACATAGACTCTACAGACATCACTAATGTGCAAAAATACTTCCATTTTAAGTTCTTGAAATTATTATTTAGAAAACAGCCCAGAGAGCCTGCCCATTGCAAAACGGTATGATAATGATGAATAGCGCTTTGGTTAAAAAACAAAACTAAAAATACTTTTATGTAACATAGCCAACAGCAAACAATAGCTACAAAATGTGAGGATTTAAATAGTCAACAATAGTTTGTGCATCGACAGGGTTAACTTTGACAAATAGTGGGACAATATTAAGAAAATCTTCACAAACATACTTCTTCACAGGTAATATCTTGCATGTCATGAAGTGTTCAAAACCACACCATCACTCTTCCATATCCTTGCTCTCAGGTGGCTCCTCAAGACTTTCTATAAACAGTGATGCACCTCAGAATCTCATTTCTTTTCGCTTGTTCCAACCCTTTCCTGATTTTAAATGGCCAAAAATTGTAAACAAAAAGATGTGCTTTCTGTTCCCTCACCTGAAACAGTAAATTACAGTTATGAGTTAATTTCAGACATTTGGCCTGGAAAAGCTGGACTTCCATAGATACCTGTAAGTCAGAGATTATTATAATAAAACATGTAATATAAATATAATATCATTTAATTTCTATAGTCCATGATGCATACCAAAAAAGACAATAAAAAGTTGGTCTCAAGAATATATGGAAGTACACAGCCTTCTAAAAATCATTCTACGATATACATAAAACAAAGATGGGAGAGGGAGTCAGAAACACAAACATCAGAAGGGGTCTGGATGGAAATGTGAGACATAAGCTACGACCGCAAACTGAAGATTGTTGAGAGAGTTCGCCTGGAAGAATGTAGGAGTAGTTTTTATAACTCCTAAAATACTCAGAGCTTCTGTTGGAGACAGTGTGGAAACTCAATGGCTAGTCACGTTCATATTTTTTGGGCCTGTACGAAAATCCAGCCATACTGGAGGGAGGTGGCAACTGAGATAAATAAAGTGGGGTGGATTTAGATTCCTCTTCTTTTTTTTTTTTTGCTTTATATCTTTATATCTAAAATATTGGAAACAGTCCTACACAAGGATAAATACTTATTGAAGATACTTACTGTATGGAGAGACTTATAATATATCGTGTCTGTTTTTTTTGTTGTTGTTTTTTCAGCGTGTGACTCCAGATGTGGCGGAGTTCCTTGAGAGGCTGAGGACTCGGGTTCGAGTCGGAGTGGTAGGAGGTTCAGACCTCAGCAAGATCAAAGAACAATTGGGAGATGATGGTGAGACATTCATACCTGTCATACCTTTTGTAGTACACCAATTATATATAAATCCCTCAAATATGTCATCAGTTTGACTCTCTGTTCCACTGTTTGGTTATGTGTGCAGTGATCCAGAAAGTGGACTATGTGTTTGCTGAGAATGGTCTAGTAGCCTATAAGAATGGACAGTTTCTTTCTGTCCAGGTAAGGTACACTTAACATGTCCAACGCATTTTTCTGTAAATATTTTCACATATACTGTCAGCATTCATTTGACAGATTAAGATGGTTTGTCAACCTGTGAACAAAAATATGATGACACCTTGAATGCTTTATACAAAATTTGGTATATATTACCTCATGTGACCAACCACATTAAGTTGACTTTGTCTGCTTGCTGTTGTCAGTCCATCCAGGCCCATATGGGAGAAGAGCTACTACAAGATTTCATCAACTTTTGTCTCAACTACATGGCAAAGATCAAACTGCCCAAGAAGAGGTACATGCATATCAGAGTCATAATCTCAACAGGATTCAAAGGTTCATTTATGTATCGCCATACGACACACCACTGATAAAAATGCACATTGCTTTCATGCTCTACACACAAAAAATGATTATTAAAGATGATGGAATGTGGGGATCAATGTAAGAAAGAAGCTGCTGGAGTCAGAGCAACTTTTGCATTGCTTTCAAGCAGGCAGCATGATATATTGGCTGTGGCTGGGGTGGATATTGTCTTTTAATATAATTCAGACTCTCTGCAGGCTCATTGTCATCAATATCATTATTGATCGGTAGAGGTCCGAAATCCAGTTGCAGAGTATGGTACTCAAGCTAAGAGTGCTCCAGTTTCATGGGAAATTAGCTGTTCTGAAACAGGTGGGAAACATATGTTTAACTTCAAACAGCTGATTGGCATAGTATAGTGGAATAATACAGTGTTTAGTTTTTGTGCTAACAGTTATGTAGTTCTGGTGTAAAAGGCATGGAGAAGTGCTGGGAAGCTGTAAAAGTTGAATAATCTTTGAAAGGGGAGAATAATGATGTGTAGATATGATCTGATTTTGCTTTATGTACACTAAATTGTTATGTATAATGTGTTACAGGGGGACATTCATTGAATTCCGTAATGGCATGTTGAACGTTTCCCCTATTGGACGCAGCTGTACACAGGAGGAGAGGAAAGAGTTCTATGAGTTAGATCAGGTAAGACATACATGTTTTTGTTTTTGTTTTTTGGTATCACTTCAAGCAGCATTAATTAACAAATGATTAAATATGTGATGTGGGCAATTTGTAGTATTTTTCATTAAAAGCAACTTTCATTCTGTGTTGGTTTTGGTGGTCCCCTTCAATAAGGGAGGTAGTGTTTCACCTAACATAAGGTTACGCTACATGTTCCGTCTCCTGGCCTCCCCGCTGCAATGAGGCTACTTCACCAGCAGGAAAGTGGGCAAAAGCTCCAGAGACAGACTTCCAGTTACCAACGGAAGCTATTTGAACTCAGCTGGAGCAAACCCCAGTGCTGTTTGGTCTGATTTTGCTGAAAAATCTATCCTGGTGGCAGATCTTAACAAAAACTACCAGCCAATTTTCTCTCTGTTTATGTATTCTGCTTATGCAAGTCAAATAGACGCACAGAGTCAGAGGCACTATTTCATCATTTATCTCTAGAGGCAGCATTTCCCCTCAGTTTCTTGAAGCATGTAAGTGCCTGGTAGCTTATTGTTTTGGTCTTATGTCACAAGTTCACTATTTAGGTTCACCCGCACAGCTGTCAACTCACAAACTCACAACTCTCAACAAAGATGGAGAAGCTGGTGAACACAGTGGACTATTTAGGAAATAATAAGACAGATATTTTCCCAGGAGACCAAGACAAAACTATAAGTAGAATGAATATTGGACTTAGATTTGACAGATGGCCAAAAACTGTCCACTTTGTCTGTGTTGAGCTTTGCTGGATATATATGACAAGCTATGTTTTGATTTGTTTGTATTTGTATCAGAAGTTGTTGAGTTAAAAACTCAAATGGATTTCCAAAAAAAAAATCTTTTTAACTGAAGCAGCAAACGAAATAATCAGTGATGTGATTTTTTTTTTAAAAATTCTTCTTACAGAAGGAGAAAATCAGGGAGAAATTTGTGTCTGTGTTAAAGGAAGAGTTCAAAGGAAGAGGATTATCATTTTCAATTGGTGAGTCTGCTGCATTCATATTAATTACATCATTTTTTTCCAGATTTCTTTTCAGCGTAATGCAGGCCCATTTACATTGGTAAGGAACACAGAAAACAAAATACAGGTCTAGCTTCGGACATCATGAAATATGTCACTTGTGGCTCTTTCTGTTTCAGTGGCACTGTTCAGATCTGGCATGAACATATCTCTTTCACAAGTATGTCAGTCCGGACTGCCATCAGAATGTGTCTCCAAATGCTTCAGGTAGCCACTTATTATCTGATCAAAACTGATTAATCTGGTCCCTTCCAGTCATCAGATAGATATTATCCATCACTCAGGTAAATGTTCATGTAGTTAAATAGTCCACATTCAAAACTGTTTAGAGCATAATAGGAGGGGGGCATTGTGGATAGTGGTTAGTGGTCGCCTCACAGCAAGAGGGTTCTGGGTTCAATCCCCAGTTGATTCAGGCCCTTCTGTGTGGAGTTTACCTGTTCTCCCTGTGCCTGTGTGGGTTCTCTCTGGGTACTCCAGCTTCTTCCCACGATCCAAAGACATGCAGGTTCCCCTTAGGTGTGAGTGTTCATCTGCCCTGTGATTTACCCCACCTCTCACCCAAATGGTAGCTAGGATAGGCTCCAGTTACCCTGTGTGGCAGGAATAAAAGATGAATGTCACGCATATAGAAGATGATGCTGCAGTAGCGGAAATTGTTGCATGTTTTGTTTTCATTTTTAACTGCAGATTATCAAACGGAAGTCGAGTTGAGTAGGCAATGTTTCAATGTGGCCCGGGACACATACGCTGACACAATGACCACATCTGAGTGTGGTCTGGGAGATTGGATCTCAATGCTTTTGGCTGAATTCACACCTGCACTAGAGCTTTCCACTTGTGATTGCATCACAAAAGATGCTTGGGAGCAAAGGTCTGAACAGGCCAATATGATGTAAATTCTCCACATCTTACCCTGCCTCTTGGCCGGTCTCTCTGCAGGAGGGCAGATCAGCTTTGATGTGTTTCCTGATGGCTGGGATAAGAGATACTGTCTGGGGATTCTTGAGAAGGACAACTACTCAACCATTCACTTCTTTGGAGATAAGACCAAACCTGTATGTACACCTTCTATGGTTGCAAAATGAAAAGCAAAATATCAATATTGTCAGATAAATGTACCTTTAATGTGCCTTTAATCCGACAGGTTTACCCAGCTGTGAAACACTTGTGAACCTTATCAATAACTGTCTTCCTGAGAGATAATGTTTTTTCTCTCCTTGCTCTGATAGATACACAGACAGAAAACTGCCATTTTTCTTAATCTCAATATCCTGTTAATTAAACCAATAAAAGAGCAGTGTTTAACTTCTACTTCATCTGATTTTTTTTTTTTCAACAGGGAGGAAACGACTATGAGATCTACTCTGACCCCCGGACTATTGGCCATGAAGTCTCCTGTCCAGAGGAAACGCAACAACTTTGTCAACAGCTTTTCTTCTCATGAAAGAGAAGATACCTAGGGACTTACTGTATGTTCCTGATTATTTTTTTTACAGGCAGAGAAAAGAGACATCTAACAGATCTTGTTTATTTGTCAAGATGTACCCAGATCTTTAATTATCATAAAAATCATGTCTTTGATAATATGAAGGAAGGAGAAGGAACAGTCACTAACATACAGGGCTAACCTTAAATGTGATGGTAAAAGTTTTGGTTTAAAACTTATGGGTCAGCTTTTTAAAATGAGATTGTACCTTGTGTAATCAGCATTATTATTATTGGAAACACTGAGCCAATCCTAACCTAACATTTTTTTTATCTGCAGAGATTAAATGCATCTTCATTTTTCTTCCACTTCTAATTCTGACCAATCATATTTTTGACTGTAAATCTGTTGGTTTCATTATTCTGTCATATAATATGAATGCAGCCTCATCCTGGATCTGATTTTAACTAAACGCCACTCAGTGACTCACTGTTTCTGACAAGATGCTTAAGGAACACAAACACAGAAGACAGGGTTTTTTTTTTTCTTCAGATGTGATTTTGTGCACTACAGTTGCTGGATATTTTCTTACTATTTGAAGGCCCTATGTTATTTGGTATTGGAAACACCCTTTTATGTTTTTCAGATTATTTTAAAGACTACTATACAGCCGCTTAAGTGCAGTTACTTCCCTTTAACATTTATTGATACATAATTAACCTCAATAGATACAGAACAAACACATACATACACAACACAGACTACAGTAATAAAAATGTAGATTAAGGAGGAGGAACCCCAGCAGCATAATGAAATCTATCATCACACACTGGGTGGTGCTCTTTTACCTTATATCTGCATACCCGCCAGAGCAAATGAAAATCAAGATATTTTTCCGTTTAGGGCAGTTGTATAAACCAAAGTGCTCCATAGCTTCAAACAGGGAGGCCTACATGATACTATCTGTGCTGAAACAATAATTTACCTCCTTTCTACAGTCTCACAGTAGTGAACGCCCCATTTTAAGATAAGTTAGTGGGTCTGGAAAACAGTCTGTTTTTAGTCTTTTCACACAGATTAGTAGAGTAGTGCATTGAGCCGGTCATGTTCACCTGAAGACAGAGTAGGTTTTCATTTTTAGCTTTAAATAAACTTTCAAAATGTGCTGTTGTAAGCTCTATAGCCAAACAGTATATATGCTTGTTCATATAACACTTAAACCTTATACAACAAGATCCCTCTGGACAGACCACAAATCATTTAAGTTATGTCTAAACCTCTTTGGACATTTTTCCAGAGTTCTTGCTCTTTTGTTTTAGTGGGAATGTAAAAAGTTACAGATCACCTGAATCTATAAATTCTGAAGTTTCAAAGCACACCTAAATCAAACAGTGTATAATAATAATGGAATCTGAGATCAGCTTTCTGACCTGTGATACACTTTCATTTGAATGATTCAGTCTGACTTTCAACTAATCCAGCATTTGTGGTAAACATGAACATTTTCATTCAAATTTGTTCTTGTTTATTCCTATTTGAAGTAATAACCCATTTAAAAAGATGCTTTAATAATGATAATAATAATAATCCACAGTTTAAGTTTTCATTTTAAGATAATTGTGTTTCTTGTTTCTAATCTTAGTTTATGTTCATGTGTTTCATTCCAACTGTCAAAAGATAAATATGGCAGCTATGTGCTTTGTTGAGTGGTATTGTTTTTAAAAAGTACAGGGCAAATTGCAAGAAAAAATAAATAAAAAAAGGCTTAAGTGCAACTGAAGATGAGCCTTCAATTAAGTTTAGATATACATAGACAAGGCCTTCATCATATAACATTTTAAATTTTCCCAAACAACTCATTTCATTCAGTGACAAAGCACCACAATTGATGACAGAAGGCTGATCAAGGTTAGGCTGAAGACTGCCCACAGATAAATAATATTAATTTGACCCAGAATCCACACTAATGTTACTATTGCTCAATTATATAACTTCCCTACTGTTCCTCATAGCTTATTTGTCCTAGACTGTCAAATAGGTATGTATCCAAAATTACAGGGTCTGCTGAGAAATACCTTTGGTTATTTCAAGTGTCGTAATTTTGCACTGAACAAAAACAAGATGTAAATAAATCAATCTCTGAATCTTCCATCATGTGAATTATTTTGTGACTTGCTTGAAGTATTTATTGAGCAAATTACATGACAAATATTAATTAGTTTGTGTGTTTGTTCACTGTTTCATTTGTATGTTTCACTTCCCTCATCAAGCCTGTGTACAACATCAGGTTGATTTCATGTATTTGTTCATCTCACAGTGGTAACAGTGCACTCCTTAAACACAGGGAAAAATTCAGTAACTGACAGCCTTGTGATAAAATGAGCAAAAATTAAACAGGAAAATGACCAAATCCATCTGGGTGGATGGAGTCTATCCCAGCTGTCATTGGGTGAGATGTGGAGTATACCCTGGGCTAGTAACTCGTCAGTCACAGGGCTGACAGAGACAAAGCACCCACACTCACACCTATGGGCAATTTAGAGTTGCCAATTCACCAGAAAGGTATGTCTATTGACTTTGAAGAAGCTGAAGTGCAAGTTGAGAACTCACACAGGTGAAAGCAGAACAAACTCCACATAGAAGAGCCCCAGCCAACTGGTCCTTCAATGTCTTCTCCAAAAAACTGAGATAATATACAGCCAACTAGGTTCTCCATAAGCCACTGTGGCTCCCTCTCTTCTATTAGAAAACAAGAAAAAAATCCAGTCTTTAGTTGGTCATAAGCCATCTTTAACTCATCAGTCTGCCTAGTCTCCCCCCACAAGTCATACTGGGGATCGACTATAATAGTGCTAATTTTCTTTTTCACCTTCCAGCCAGGAAGCAGGGTGCCTTTTTTCCAGTTAGGCTGGGGTAAAGGCAACCTCATCTGAGTCCGGGTCCTTGCTGTCGTCCCCTCCACTTGAGTGCTTGCTGAGATCAGCCACACCTGACTCCAGGTCACTGCTGCTGGAGAGGTCATCAGAGTTGTGACTCTTGAGATGGGTGTGCTGCCTTAGAGGCAGGGTGAAAGCGGGGTCCTTGGTCTGAGCCTTCTGATTGAGTTGTCCAGAGGAGAATGTGTCCTGTGCAGGGCTTGTGGTTAGGTCTGTGTAAGTGGTTGGTGGGTCTGGCCCGTAGTGTCTTTGCTGCAGGTGGAAAGTCCTCTTAGGAACCTCGATTTTCCTCCACATAATTGGCTTCCCTGTCAGTGCTGCTATCCTCTGCACAGATAAGAGAACAGCAAGAAATAAATAAAATCAAATCAAATTTATTTAAAGCCCAAAATCACAAACCCTGTTTGCCTCAGAGGCTTTACAATCTGTACAGTTGTGACACCCTCTGTCCTTAGGCCCTCAAACCGGGTCAGGAAAAACTTCCAAAAACAACTTTAATTAGCTGAGAGTTTTATTTATTTAGCAGCAAAGATAATTTCCCTTCCTTTTACTGTGTGAGTTAAAAGGTGAGAAATGTGGATGGCTAAACTTTAGTCGAACATCAGTGGTTACAGACAGATCTCAGTCATTTCATTGAAATCCTCCTTCAAATTTTATAGAGGATGTCTGGGTTTGGTTTGAATTCTTCACAGAGGAGTCATCAATATTTACTAGGGCTGTCAATCGATTAAAATATTTAATCGCGATTAATCGCATATTT
>JAOXYL010000061.1:238347-263040 GCA_028564955.1 Terapon puta
GCCAGTGAACCTCAGACAGATGGACCACAACCAGAATCAGTGAGGAACCTGCAGGACTGGAGAGAACAAAGAGGCTCTGGCAGTAACATGAACTTTACAGGACATCAGAGTGTTCACTTTAACACTTTAACCACTAACTTGACCAATTTAGCTACTATAACTACTTGATTTGTCATGGCTATTTTAAATAAAAATAGGAGTAGAGAAAACAGAGAAAGAAGAAGCACAGACAGAGAAAGAGGAGATGTGCCTGGTGCATGATGAGCCCTAATAACCTTATGAGACAAAGTAACCAAGTCGGATGCAAGCTTTGCATGCTGTGTCAATCTGTCAGTGATAGTCCCAAGTGAAGACACTGGAAGATGACATAACCTGCTACTGAAAGGCAGATGGAGCTGTGGTGTTGTTGTTCCCCAAAGTCTCAGTCTGTAAAAAGAGAATCATACAGTCATTAAGAAAACATTTATATATCTAAGAGGTTACGCAGAAGCAATCGCTTTCTTAAAATGACATTTTTGGGGAAAAAAAGAAAAGAAAGAAATGCTTCAGAGCATTATTACTTTTGACAGGAATTCATCAAGTAAAGCTACTGTGCAGCTCAGACTGTCAACATTTCTGACCATGTATGGACAGAGTGTGGTCAGTACAGAGCAGTGCAATGAAATGACTGCTTTATTTAGTCTAAATATCAAAATGAAACTGAAACGTATCTATACCATGATAAATTACCCATCTTAACTATAATGCCACTATACTTTAATGCAAATGTACAGTTTTTGTTTTGATTAGCAGTCTGTGCCGAAGTTAATCAAGTCCTAGCAACACATCTGATTTTATACACTACCACAGTCACTGACAATATGGCTACAATCCAAATTAATCTTCATCCACTGTCATGTATCAAAGTATTGATAGAAGTGGAGAGGGACAGCTAGCTAGTTATATAAAAGCTCAATCCACACTGTACCATATAGGATGAGTCCTAACTGGACTGGCAGCTGGCCAATCAGCTCTGTTTCTCCATTTAGTACTTTCCTCATTAATTTCCATGCCACTTTCACTGTCCAGTCAGTGATGCATAGATGACAGAGGGTGTCACAACTGTACAGATTGTAAAGCAGCCCCTCTGAGGCAATGAGACAATTGTGATTTTGGGCTTGAAATAAATAAATGATGAATTTGAATATGCATATCAGCACGTGCTCTCACCAGTGAATATACAAATAAACACTGCAGTGACTGTAGGTTTAAAATCTTAATGAATGACATAAGCTGTAGTCATCTACATGAATGACACAAGCTGTAGTCATCTACATGAATGACACAAGCTGTAGTCATAGTCATGTACACCTCTTAGAATGACAAAGCAGTTTATTTCTATGGCAACCACTTTTGCTGCATTGGGTTGTCTTTTGCATGTGGTGCCACAAGAGGGTGACGGTGATTTCAGCTGCTATTGTCACCGTGTTAGCAACCTTGTCATTGTGTGTGTGTGTGTGTGTGTGTGTGTGTGTGTGTTAGCTGGTGTCATTACTTTGTGTGTTATGTCCAAGGAAATGTGCATCTGCTATGTTACTAAACTTCCTGGTTAACTCTGTGTAAACAAACAAAAAACAAAACAAAACAGACAAAAAATGTAATAATGAACAGTCAATGGCACTGTCACAAAGACACAAAGTCACTGCATGGCATTGCCATGCAGTGACTTTTGTTCAGCCAAATTTATCCAACAAAAGAAATATCTTGACTACTGAAGAACACACTGATCATACAGTCTCTGCATTTATATTATTTATTCCAAACAAAGAACATGTGGCAGGCTAACCTGTTAGCATTTAATTTGGGATCATTTCAGTATGTAATCATCACTAAAGGAAGCCATGGTCTTATCTAGAGTCCTAATCAGGTTGAGGAAATGTGAAATCTGGCCTTCTCCACTGAACATTCTTCAGAATCTGTATAATAAACTGGGTGAACTTCAGAGCAGGGTGGCTTTTAAATGGGACATTAAGAACAGTTACATTTTGGATTTCACCATGACTTGGCTGAACCTCTCAATTCCTATGTTCCCAAGGGGCTCTCCATTCACCACCAGGATAGCACACATTTCAGAAAGAAAAACTGATTTTTTCTACTGGCTTCTTCAGACCTAGAGCACCTCATGACCAGATGCCGGGCTTATTATCTCTTTACATCAGTCTCCATAACAACTGTGTTTGATCCACCATACGCTGATACTAACCAGGCCACGAGCAAGACGTATGCAGAACAACAGGACAGAGACCTTATGGCCAGAGGACAGAGGATCTTTATTGTGGCAAGGATTTTAGCAACAGCAACCTGAGGAATGTCCTACCAAGACATCGTTGCAACACATATAAGGCCCTCCTGTGCCCTTCATTCCACAAATCAGATAACAACCATCATTTTGACTTGAGTCACAGTGAGCCTCTCAGTCTATCTGTTAGTTTTGGTTTCTAATGAGTATGCAGAACCCAGGGGGCCTCATTTATAAATGCTGCATATGCACAAAAGAAGGCGTACACAAATTTCTAAGCAACCTTTGTGATTCATAAAAACAAAGCTGCCGGATTCCCCACGCAAACTCCTTGTCCTGTGATGGGTGATCGTGTTAAAGTTCTGTATTGTACAAATTGTAACTACGACTTTTTGTGCCTCTTCTTCTTCGTCTGTCTACCTGTAAGTGAGTCACTTCTCTGTGCCGCCCAGGGGCCCTGCTGTCATTATTGGATTATTGGAGATAGAGCACTGTCCTGGATCTGGATAACTTTTATTTAGCTCCTCCTCTATTCTCTCTTTATCCCTGACCCACATACACAAAAAATCCTTGAAGAATTTAAGGGAAAGATGTTACCTACTGTGTAATATCCTTTATGGAAAACAAGGAAGTACAGGGTAAGAGTAGTTTGCAAACACACACACACATGCACAAAAAGACAATATATTATATGTATTATTTACATTTTGGACTGTAAGACTGCAATTGACAAAGATGAAAATCAGAACATCAAGGAATGAAGTTGTTTTGTCATTAGGTAACACTAAGTGGAGACCAAATTAGTCCAACACTTTGAAGTTTGATGCAATTTGACTGTTGTGTTCCAATGGTGATGGTTTTCATCTGAACATAGGGCATCTGGTTGCAACAAGACCTGTTTCAGGTGAAAATGATTACTGGTACCACTTTACCATTACCACCCACAATCTGTATTCCTTGATTTTAGCCTGCAGAGCGAAGTGTTTCTCAAGTATTTTACCATCAGTGTGCAGGCATTAGGAAGTTTCAGCAGCAAATTTTATGAACATTAAATATTGGTTCTGTTATGCAAAATAAGATGTAATTAAAAGTAAATACTAAAATGACGACCATGTTAGAATGATTATGTGATTTATAAACAATTAGGAGATTTATTATGTGAATCTTATCAGTTGCAGGAATTAGAGATGTAGTGTAAGGTAGTTAGGTTACTACTCAGTAGCTGTTCATTTGTTGTTTTTGTCTTTCAGTATTGTTGTTGTTTACTATGTATGAGAGGAAAGCAGGCGAAAAACCTAGAATTAAGATACATTATGTAGATTTGGTTCATACAGTGACACTGTTTAATACCTAAATTACAAGTTAACATCTAATCTCTCTTTGTTCTTGCTGATTTTCAGATGTTTACAACAGCAAGTCCTGAAAACTTGGAGTCCTGGCATTAAAAATTCATATAGCTCTGCACCTGACGGAACTTTTTATGGTCTGTGACTCAGTGACACGCTAAATATATTATGAGAACACCGATGAAGAAACCCAAAGAAAAGAGAATATAAAGAAGATTAAAATTCTTAAGAACATGTTCATCTGTTTCATAATCAGTCAGAACAACAATAGAAAGCTAATTGGCAAGTAGAACTTAGATCAGAAGAAGTTACAACATTGTATAGACTTACCATCCCTCTTCTTGAGATGAATATCTCCGAGCGCAGTGAGGGTTTCTCTGTCAGAGGGAGAAGTGCTTCCAGCATGATGCTCCCACTTCATAGTCCAGGAGACCACAATGGGAATGCTCTCTCAATTTTCTCTTCCTCCTCCTGTCTTGTAGAGTCCCCTCCTGAGTCACTGCAGAGTCTGAGCAGCTGCAGTGGGGGCCAGACTAAGGGCACATTGGACTATGACATGTTTGAAGTCACCCTGATTCCGACAATAATGACTGAAAGTGATAAAATGACAGATGTCATTTCAAAATGGGGGCCAGAGGAGGAAAGTGTTAATGATCATGTCATGTTGGGAGAGATACAAACAGCAACGGAGCTAATAGAATCCAACGATAACTCCATGTTCATTTATTTTGATGCCAACAGCAGTGAACACCACAAAGAGACCTGGAACGACAATGCAAACCTGACACTAGCCCTGTCTCTGATAAAAAACAGCAATTCCCATGACAATGATGATGACCTCTGCAGTAGAAGCATTCACGGGAAAGAGTATAGCTCATATTCTAATCCAGACTCAGATGCAACAATAATCCCTGATGATCATGATGTTAATTATGAAGAGGAGGCTTTGTTTCAGTCTGTGAGCTCTGACAGCTCAACCTGTCATTCTAGGGAAAACTTTTTGAACCAAGGTGGCTGTTCTGCCATGATTGAGCTCCATACACAAAGGACTAAGGCTCTGAATGCAGCTGATGTTGGGAGGTCAGAGCTGGTGTTAGAAGGCTGTGATGTTGCCTGCACCTTTGGCCATCCCGTGAGAAGCCGGGTGGAACCTTCACCATCTGAGCACCTTAATACAGCCACCCGCATATCACCTTCTTCCTCTTCTGCCAGTGTAGCTCAAGATGCTAAGGCAGTCACATCCTCTCCTCCTGAGGAAGCTGGAAGATGTGCAGTGGACCCCAAACCCATCCTACCTAACACCAGTCAGACTGCCAGGACAGCAAAATCCAAACCAACCACTGCTACTTTACCTGCTTCCAAGACAGCAGGGTGCACATTTGTTAAACCATCCAGACAGAAGGCAAGGAGAATTTCCAAACTGGGCCTAAAAAATGTCAAGGCTAGAGTTCAAATGTGGAACTCCCTGTCACCACCTAAAACAACCAGTAAGGTAATGTAGTGTTATTGAAAAGCTTACATGCATCTAGCATTTACAGAGCTACATTCGGTCATTTTAAACGTTTCTCCTTTTTAGCAGGACAAACCTGCTCCAGCCAGTGCAAAGAGAGTCTGGAGGGAGGAAACATACACTTGGGATTTGGCTGAAAACCAAGGGTTATCTGCAGTTCTAATCAGAATGGCCATGGTGCTGAACCCTATCACGGGAAAGAGCAGTAACCTCAAAACAAACCACAGGACAGCAGCCAATGACTCTGCTCAGTTAAAGAAGCTTGAGGTTATCAGTAGAACACACTTGACTTCAACCAGCTTTCTGGGGTCTGAGGTGGACTCTCCCAGGAAGGCTGTTCAGGAAGTGCTTATTAAACATGAACCAAATGAAGGTTTTGAAGCCAAACATGCAAATAAAGATGCTCATAAAGAGTCTGTGGAGGATCAAAGGGAGAATAAACCAAGGAATCATAGCGGGGTGAGTACTATGATCATGTTCAAGAGAGTTTAAATACAACAGGCAAAAGACTAGTCACAGTTAACGTATCAAAATTATGTAATGTTTTTATTCAAAAACCAACTGTGATCTGGATCATACAGGTTATGCAACATATCATGTAACAGATTTGTGTCACCATCTGATAAAACACACTGTTGTATTACCTGGTGGTTCCATGTGTGGAGATGAATCATATGGTTTATTGGGTCTATGCTAGAGTCGAAAGAGTGTTTCCTTTGTGGAGACAGAATAATGTAGCGCCTTTACCCTCAATGGAAGAAAGCAACCCACATTCCCTCTATGTTTAGAAAGTTGGAGTCTGACTGGAAGTTGCACAGTGATCCTTTTATTACCACACAACCAATTATTATTAAAATAAATAGATAAAATGGCCATTCTTCTATACCAGAAGATGAGGTTCAATCTCGTGTTGTGTCATAAGTCTGTTCCTTCTACTACCCGGGTAGGTTTTATGATGAACATTCTTATTTGTGTCAAAGGGGAGTGAGTGGATGACTATAGTTTTCGGAGTGGATCCCGATCTCCATCTAGCCTGGCTCGCACTGAACTGCCAAAGGTTCAGACTCGTACTGATCAATCCCTGATCCAGAAAAAAAACAGTCAGAGTCCAGGATAAATACTGTTGAAGCAGCTCTCTCTCTTTCTCAACAATTCACAAGGCTCTCTCCCCAGTTTCTCAGCTCACTCACGAGCTGCGTGGCTCTTTTAAATAATATAAATGGGTTTGGTACAATAATATACAATAAGTGGTTGCAGCATGTTTTTTTTAACATAGGTTGCTTTTAAAATATTTTCAGACTTTTGGAAAATGGAAAATAGCAGTCATTGTATGTGCTCACACAGGGTCACGGTTTGATATGGTATGTGTCAATAGTTTGCAATTATGTAGTAACAATTGTTTAAAGTATGCACACCCTAGCATATTCTCTCAAAGCCAACCTTGGGGGATTATTGACATGGCTACTCAGTGTCTGACTAAGAAGTTGTGCTTAATAAAGCTAATATTTTCAAGATGTTGCAAACAACAACAACAACAACAACAACGCATGTCTGTTTCTTGCTTATTCTGCCCAAGATGCTTTTATGATATACCCTCCCACAGTGGTTCATATGACTAGTTTATTTAGTCAGACCTAGTGAAAGCTTCCTATTTCAACAAACTTAATTTTATTGATATTCAGATATATGGTGTTAAACATGTGCCATAATGTTCACTATCCATGCATTAAGAAACAGAATATTAGTTAGGTCCAGCTCCAAGATAGCTGTGTCGACACGAGTATTGGTATTCTGCAGTCATCTGTGGGCACAGCTCCTTTCGGCCCCAGTGTCCTTGACTTTGAAAAAGTCTCTCTGTGTTTGTTGCTCTCTGATTGAGATATCTTAGGTGGGGAGCTTAGCTAAATGTTTTTTGAATAAAAGCATATTAGGCATTGATGACATTGTGTTTCTTTACTCAAAATAATAATGGATCTACAAATCTTCTCTATGTTTTTTTAATAATTTCCTTAACTGAAATAGCTGTGCTAACTGAACGAACAATACTTTCTATAAGCTACGTTTTTTCAACTTTTGGCCTGCTCAGAGCTGGTATTTTAGAGGGAAAAGTACAAAAGGAACTTTTTCTTTTACCCCTCTTGTGGTTGCAGCAGACTCCCATTTTCCCTCCTCCCCCTGTTTCCTTTTCTCTTTTTTCCTCCTCCCCCTTTTCCTGAGGACATTCTCTCCCTTACTCCTCCTCTCTGCTCCTTCACTGCCTTCCCCAATCCACATTTCTGTCTCTGAGTGGGGAATGGCTAACACCATGGTCTCAGTGCACAGCTCTGAGCTGGGGCCCCTGAGATGGGACGCTGTCACTAAACACCAGCTCTTCCTACAGAAGGTCTCCTCCAAGCTGGTGCCCAGTACCAGGCAGCAGAAAAACTTGACACTGAAAGAGGGTAACCAGAGCACTGGGACTGGATCTTCAGCTAGAGTGAGGCAGAGCCAAAGTCAGTGCCAGGGTGAGTCAATATGGTTTGTGTATGTTATGTAGAGAAATAAGCTATTTTAGCACAGACATATTTACCTAACCTATATTTTACCTACCCAAAAATGTAATGGCACAGCAGCATGCTGTACATTAAGTGAGTGTCTGTTCCGCTCAACTCATTTCTCAGCTTCTTGTGCTTTCTGTCAGGCATTTTAGTTATGTCACTTGGTATGTGTGTGCGCATGTGTCATGGTAGACAAACTATGGTTTGACTAAGGAAATGAGCAGGCTAACTCCGCAGAGCGGAGTGAAAAACGCCTGCCAAATACCAATATACCACTTACATGCACACATACTCTTGTAGGCCTTAGTACACAGTGTTACTGATAATAAGCATTCACTGTTAGTGTCTCAAAAGTTCTTTTCATTTTAGTGTGTTTCAGCTGTAATGTTACGTAAGAGGATAATTCTATTTCTTTACAAGGTTTGTCTTCAATAATGTCTGCACGACCAGAGTTCACACACTCTTGCTCAATACTAGCATCGTGTCTGTGTGTGATTGTGTGTGTGTTTATGTATGCATGTTTGCAAAATACATTTACCTGTTGTTGTTTGTCTGATATTCTTTACTTGTTTCTTTGTTTGTTTTGTTTTCCTCTTTCCTTTTTTCCTCAAGAACTCCAGATCATTACAGGTATTTTTCCTTACATTGTTTGTGGTGTGTGCAGTGGCTATTATGTCATATATGTGAGAGTAAATATAGTGGATGCTGCTGGTGACCAGACATTGTTGGTGTAGATGGCTTTTAGATTCTAGTGTGACTTCACCCTTGTTTTCCATGGCAGAAAATACTCATATATTTTGTGTTTGTCTGAAAAATATTTGAGTTTATGTGTGAAAACACAGATTTTTCTCCTTATGAAGGGGCATATTATAATAGACAAAAGCTTTTCTGTCCTCTTGGATGATACACAGGAACAAATGGATTTCTCTTGACCTCAGATTGTGGTTGGACTTATTTGTGTGTTTGCATTGCATCCATCAAATTTAATATTATGCATGCTCCAGAGTGCCTTAAATGTCATTGGCTCTGTCACAGCCTAGTGCTTAACATTAGCATATAACGCTAGTTAATGGTAGTTTTTGGCTCAGGTAAGAACAGTATTACATCAATTGGTGATATAATAGTAACAGTCCTGAGTGATCGTATTTCAATCGGATCAGATTTTTATATATAATTTTCAGATTTCATATTAGATAGATAGATATAGTTGCCGATTACCTCCCTTCAGAATTTCTTAATCTTGCCACATGCCCAGATACAGTGTATTAATGTTCCTTTAACTTCATTACATTTAAAACATGCATCAGGTATATCATTGCTGTATCTATGGAGCTTGACAGGGGTTATGTACATCTGCATTAACCAAGTGTACAGAAATTAGTGTTGGCTGTTTGTGATTGTGCCTCCTTACAGGTTGTGGGCCAATTATTGTTTGAAATGTCCACTTTTAATTTTGCCCTCCATAGTTGTATATTAATAAAATCCCATCTCTGTTAATATAGTTGTTGTAATAATTTCCTCTAAAGGTGTCAATATATATATATATATATATATATAAATATATATATATGTATATATATATATATGTGTGTGTATGTATATATATATATATATATGTATATATATGTATGTATATGTCCTCAGTGGGCTGAAATAAAATGCTGGGAAAATTTGACCAACCAGAACCATTCATTACAACACAATTACACCTGGTTCATTAATTTTTCAAAGGTAGATCAATCATCAAAGAAAATATTTTGCTTTGTAATCTTCTGTTAAAATGACCTTCCTGGAGGTTGATTCCTTCATAAGCTTGTAGGAGACTACATTGAAGAAATCCTTTCTTCCAAAATGGGTTCTTAAAGGGACATTTGCAAAGAACACTCAAAAAACTGTTTCTTTGTAAAAAGCGTTCTTCATGAGCAAATGTCATACATCTGTACTTCTGGAAGAACCCTTTTCATGGACGTGTATAAATGACGTGTATGTAATGTACATACATTGAGAGAGTTACTGAAAATGGACAGAAGTAATATAAATCTTCTATTGAAAATTGAAATAAACATGATTTGATTCAACATACATAAAAAATGCAAATTTGCTGTAAAGCTTGGAAACAAACAAATAAGGTCTTTCTTCCTGGATGGTCTGTCAGTGGGGATCAGTCTAAAGCTGCTATCAATCCCATCTTTCCAACATAATGTCACCACCTCTGCCTTCAGGTCCAGGGTCAGTTCTTTCCTTTACATTGGATGAGAGAGAGGAGCTCTCTCACACCCTATGTCCTTTTTACATGCACTGTGTTGTTACATAGACTGCACAGCTGGCTTGAAGAAGTTTGACAAGGAGTTGCACAAGCCCAGGCAGTACGGCTGTCTGCTTGCTGTTTGCCAATTGGATATGATTCACAAGAGCTATGAGGCAATTAATTGCACTTCACCAGCAGGGTTCAGGGCACATTCCAGGCTATCCTACCTGGGGATGTGGTTGTGGAAGACATGTCTGACCCATCCTTCACGCAAACAATACTGAGATAAAGCTATTGCCATACCTGCAGCTTTCCATTTGGTGTTCATTTGATCTCCATTGCCTTATCTTATTCCTTTTCTTAATAAATAAACCAGAGTAAACATAACAAACATATACATATTTGAATGTTCATTGTGTAATAGATTGACTTTGGTACTGTCTGTAATGATAGATGAGGCTAATTAATGACCATCTATTTGCCTTTTCTCTCTCAGCTATCCCCAAACCTCATATGATTGTGGAACGAGCATCTGTGTTGGCAGCATTCAACTCCAAACCAACAATCAATCACCAGCCAGCATCAGCATTGGTCGGACGATCTGTGGCATCAAAACTTCCTGTTAAGGGATTACCCACAAACTTCAGTTCCTCACCACCAGGAGTCAATGAGAACAATGAAACCACAGGCAAAGGTGAGGTGGTGCTTGTGGTGGTGCACATAATATAACCACAGACAACAACCATTTAACATAAATCGAATGTATTGACTGTAATAATACCAACTATCATTGTTACCATTCCTAACCAAACAATAACAATTAAATGCTCTATAGTGTGATGTCTGTGTGTGTGTGTGTGTGAGTGAGTGTGTAAGGAGGGGGAGGAGAAAGATGGAGGTGCAGCCTTCTGAGTGGCCACGCCTCTATGTGGTGCCTCAACCGCGAGGTTTGAGACGAGACAAAGAGAGACAAATGGAGAGGTGTGAAACCGTGTCTGGAGTGTGAGAGCAGGATGGCTAGGTCTCTGCTTGTATGTGTTCTTTCATGTTGTGTAGGACCATTTGTGTTGGTTCGTAAAAGGGGAAAGAAAAGATCGCACATGCAACAGGCTAAGAAGCTCTTAGCAACACCAGCAGATAGTGAGCGCTTATCTCAACCACAGTAGCAGGCAGATGAAGTGTTCTTCGTTGGGCCTGGTACTGTTCCTTTAACTGGTGAGATTTTCACTCATTAATCTTAGTCCGGACTGAAAAGTACCCTAAAATCTTACATTACAACAGCAGAAAACAACTGGAAACTACTCTGTCGTAGCTCCGGTGTGAACTGGACGCAGCAGTCCTTCTTTTACCACATTAAATATTATAACGAACCTGCTCTGAAGTCTCTGTCCAGACACAAGCCTCTTACTTGGAGTCGTTTGATCTCTAACTTGTTCCATCAGCATGTTGTTGGCTGAGCGATGAAGACCCGTTTCCTTTGACAAGGTTATTCCTTGGTGACAGTTGACTTTAGGGAGAGAAATGGGACCTATAGTTTGGTGTCATCTTGAGTTTGTTCGTCCTTCTGCATGCAAGCATTGAGCTCAGCTGATTTTCAGCTGATTTCCAGATTCAGCAAAAACAGTCTGTTTACTCCGTGTGCGAGTTGAAGACTTGGAGCCAAAAATGAAAGCAAAAATTAAAAGAAGAAATATTAAGCATTTGGATGCCCCCTTTCAGCAGCCAGAGTTAAAGTGAAAAGCGCACAGGAGCTCACAGTAACATGGCACTGGGGAATAAGCAATGAGAAGTGGGGCCCTCATGACATTATCACTGTGTCACAGTGACCCTGTGATTTCTGTGGGATTCCTCCAGTAAGAAGAGTTTGAATTCAAATCAAACTTCACACATAGGTGCGGCTTTTCTGAACAAAGGGCTGTAAAACCTCTCCTTCTGACTCTAGTCAGGCTTCTCAGTTTCCATGTAGGTCTCTACAGGACACTCAGCTTTTGTAGGCCTTCTGTTGTTTTGAGCACATGGTCTGAGATCCCAACACTACTCATGCACAAAACATAACACTTGTTGAGCTCAAGGTGGTGCTGTAATAATGAAGTCTGCTTTTTTTCAATAATATAAAAAATTCAAACAAAATTTCGCAACATTCAGAAAACACTCTGCACCACTCTGCATTCCACACTGACTCAGAATCAGAATCAGATTTAATGGCCAGGTATGTGTGTACATACAAGGAATTTTTACAGAACCCTTTCATACTAAACGCACAAATAGAATAAGGATAAATAGACGACATAACTTAGATAACATAAACATAACAATGAAGTATAAACATTGCAGACATGACATAAACATACACATAAGGGTGGACTATGGCGTGCAACAGAATGGAGTGCAATTATGTATGTTTTATGGTTTAAAATAATATCTGTTAAAATAGATATCTTATGTACAGAGTATACAGAATGAGATATGTACAGAATATACATTATGTTCGCAGTATAAATTTTTATTTAGATATTTTTAGAAATGATGTCAATGGGTGTTGTGAATCAGGGATTTTTCCTGACATGTTCATAAGAGTGACAGAGAGAGATGGCCTTTCAAACCTGCAATAAAACCCGTTCAGCTCCTCAGCTAGGTGATGGCTCCCTGTGGGGGGATGGTCTCCTGTAGTTGGTGATAGTCTTCAGCCTCCTCCACACTGATGCTGGATTGCTTGCTGAAAAGTTGTTCTTCAGCTTCTCAGTGTAGCTCCTCTTAGCTACTCTGATCTCCTTGGTCAGTGTGTTCCTGGCCTGGTTGTACAGGATTCTGTCCCCACTTCTGTAGGCCTCCTCCTTGGCCAGACAAAACTGTCTGAGTTTTGGTGTGAACCAGGGTTTGTTGTTGTTGTAGGTGAGGAAGGTTTTTGTTGGTACACACATGTCCTCACAGAAAATGATCTGTCACAGTGTCTGTTAGTTTATGCAGGTTGGTGGTTGCAGCACCAAAAACACTCAGTCAAAGCAGGCCTGTAATTCCAGCTTAGCCTTAGTGGTCCATCTCTTCACAGTCTTTACCAAAGGCTTAGCAGATTTTAGTTTCTGCCTGTAGGTCGGGATGAGATGAACCAAACAATGATTGGAGAGCCCCAATGCTGCCCGAGGAACAGAGTGATTGGAGTCCTTTAAAGCTGTGTAGTAGTGGTCCAGGATGTTTGAGTCCCTGGTGGGACACTTAATGTGCTGTCTATAATTTGGCAGTTCATGGCTGAGGTTTGCTCTGTTGAAATCCCCCAGTATGATGAGCAGGGAGTCTGGATGTTGCTCCACATTCATTACCTGGTCAGCAAGCTGCTGTAAGGCCTCACTAACTTAAACCTATGATGCACTCATGGTATTTTAATTCTTCTGGGTTTTTTTCTTCAGATTCTCCAGCGTGCCCAGGAGGTCCAACACCAACAGGGACCAAGCCAGATGAGCACCCATGCAGAAGCTCAGTCCTTGTGGGCAACCAGAGCACAGCAAAGCCCCTCATTTTCAGCACTACAGCTGCCACCAGCACTAAAACTCTCAGTGACATAGTTATCACTGCCAATACGAGTGCCACTGCTGCTTCAAAGCCTCCACCAGTCAGGAGCAGAACTCTCTCACTGCGGTCGAGGATCACTTCTACAGGTGAAATCAAGTTAGTCTGATATATAGCACAATGTCACAGATGACAATTTTCTTGAAGGTGCTTTGTTATCTGTACCAAGACTCTTGATTTGATGAGAAAGGTTAGCCTATCTTTAACTAGGAAAAATGTTTCATCTGAGGCAAGCACCACCATGCATTCATATATGCATACTTAGTTAACACTAAGGAATATAGGAAGGCTGATAGACCAGCTGGTCTGTTCTGAACATACAAATGATCAGGGAGAAACCTTAATAATTTACAATTTGATTGAAATTCAGTGCCCTGGAGGTCCCAAGAAGCATCAGTACCCCAGAGGTCCCAAGACAGCCGAAGGTCCAGCAGATGGAAGCCTAAGTGAAAGACAGACCTGAACTGAATTTTTCGTTGAGCCAATTATTTATTAGTAGAGCTTTGGAAGACTAGGATCTGATATTTATGAAAAACCAAATGTTAGGATATGTTTGGATTATAGTCTTAAATATTAGACCAACCAGTAAGGCTATTAGTAGATAATGTTTTCTTTGGAAAATTATCTTTTAAGACAGCAGAGGAGTAAGAGGTTTTAGTGGCCAGCGCATGTGTAAGATCATGCACCAAGATAGCGTCCTGGGTGGATTGGTACTATGCTCTCCTTTACCTTTTGTGTTTTTGTTTTGTATTCTGCTCCCCCTCAATGGTAACATTCACCAGGGAGGAATTTTTAAACATCGGCTCATCAGTGGGTAAACTTTTTTTTTTTCGGAGGAGCACCATCTCCATATGAAATTAGTTAGAGATGCTATAGGAAATGTGCTGGAGAACTTGTCAGCTCAGGGAGTTCAGGCTTTGTCTGATCACAGGAAGCATCGGGCTGGGGCTTGGGTTGATCACTGGGAACCTGGGGCTGAAACCAGGGTCTAGCAGACTTTAGTAAGACTAGCATGCTGGAGAGTGACAAACAGAGAGACGAGAGCACCTAACAATTCTTCTCCCAAACTGGGCAGCCAGGAGGAACTCATTCAGTGATGTGGTTAGTGCTGAACTTCTTTCTGGGAGGTCATAGTTCAGTGCCTCCTCTGCTTCCTCTTGGTCAATCCACAATATTATGGGGGTGCAGTAGGATTTTTCAGGTAAAAAATGTGCCATGACTCCAAAAATGTTGAAAAACGCTGACTTAGTTATATTTCATTTGGACTGGAGGGAAGAAAAGAGTTTTCATTTCTGTGATCTATCTTATTTGCTTCACATACATCATGTTACACTGAATCCTAGTACAGGGAGAGGAACGGGCATATAGTGTAACAGTGAAATAGTGACTCCAGTTGAGAAGCTTGCTGTTAAAATATGTAACAACTTTCTGATCATAATCTGTTTTTTCTGACTGTGACCCGGGATCTCTCTCAGGACAGACTGGAAACCTAGCTCGACCTGTATTCAAACTGTAATTCACTTGTACCTGCCCGATGAATGACACAAAACTTTCTGGATAAAATCTGCTATGGGCTTTGACTTCCTCTTTTTCCTCTCCACAGGTCTGAAGGCCCCAACAGTTACCAACCACAACACAGCCAAGACAGCAGCTGTCAATCAAACATCAACGAAGATGGCTTCTGCTGCCAGTCAGGGAGTGACAAAGCAGGTGTCTCAGTATACCTTTCAAAGAAGCAGCTCAGTAAGAGCTGGTCGACTGAACAGCACAGGTAAGATTGTGTGTTGCCAAGCAGAGATGTGTGTGTGTAACATGCTGCATTGTGTGTCAACATTACAAGACCACATTAGTCCCAGGATCCATGACAATAAGTGGCAAGCAATGGTTATAAAAGATACCGTACGTGTTCAGTTCAAGTGCTTGTCATTGATCATCTCTACTGGTCATCTCTATAAGTCAGGTGATTACAGCAAGCAAGTTTCCGACTCCTTTATGAGGAGAGAGGGGATGTAGGGTTACTTATTCGTCCCTCTACAGGTGAGGGTCGTGAGCACATGATGCTCAACTGACTCCTTCGGATCAAAATACTTGTGGGTTCATTTGAAATATAGGTAAATACAATGAATAGAAAAAGCAAGGAAAAAAGCAAAGAATAATTACAAGAGAACAAGAAATTAAAGTAACTCATGTTCCTGTTATTAACTTCCACAGTTTCCCTTGGAAGCAGGCGGTATCAAACGTCTTCTTAACCTTTGGCTTTGTCATTTTAAAAGCACAGCTAAGTTGCTAAACTGAAACAAGAGCTTAGCTCCAAGTATAGTTTGTGTGTGTGCTTGTGCAAAAGAAAGATATTTTTTCACAAAGCTGTAGTGTTTGGCTGAATAGCTTTAATATGGCCACTCCCAGTGAGAGATAAAAACACACAAGCATGTGTGTGTGTGTGTGTGTGTGTGTGTGTGTGTATGTGTGTGTGTGTGCGTGTGTGTGAGTTAGAGCAGAGAAAGGCTCCTCCCACCCATACGCATGTATTTCTTCTTTATTGTTGATTTCTATTACGTCTTACCATAACAAGATCTCTTGTTTATTCAAAAGAAGTCAAAGAGAAGATGAGAGATTTAAGAAAATGATTATAATATAGAGTGAGCACATTTGTAAATGAAGAGAGGACAGAGAAAGCAACGAACAGCCGAGAGGAATTATTCAAACCCCACCCACTCCCCTGCCCCCTCCTTGACTGCAGCTTCCCTCCCTCTGTGTGCGCAGTGTGTGTATACTGGATTTACAAAGCTTTGGAATAGGGGGAGAGTATAGAACACAGCTCTGTGATGTACCACAGTGAGACAGAAAGCTGTGTTTTGAAGAAATGGACCTCTAATCATCACCAGATTCTCTCTCTCTCTCTCTCTCTCTCTCTCTCTCTCTCTCTCTCTCTCTCTCTATCCTCTCTTCACACACACACACACACACAAACACACGCATTCTCATTTCCTCCATTCATTGTTGGACGACGGACTACCACCTGGACAACGGTGAAGCACACTGCCATTTTTGGCGCCATTTTCTCTTCTTTTTATCGGTTGGGATACAGCACCGTTCTCCTCCTGTTTATTCTTTATTGTTAACAGGGGAACCAGTAGCTCTGAATCTACGAAGGATGGATTCAGGGTTTTTTTTATGCTTCTGTATCAAGTCAAAAGTTTGCATTTAAATCCCTTTTTTGTCTTTTTTTCATGTGGTTTTTGTGGAAGTGCGTGGCACAAATTCAACCAGCAACCTTGTCAGCAACATTGTCGAAGTTTTTTTTTTCTGCTTGTGGATTTACCTACTACCTGGATTAAGGAATAAAAAGGAGCATTTTTATTTACTGGAGACTGAGGAAAATACTGAATCTTGGTTGCAGAAAAATCCTTTGGGTTCTTTATAATAGCAAGAAATTAATTTCCTAAAATAGGTGACAACAGTAAAGTGGTCACTGGGCCAACACTGAATTTGGACAAGAGGCAATAACTGGGTTGATATTTTCTGGACACTTTTAGAGTCAAGAGGAAAAACAGAAGTGCTGAAAACAGAAAAAAGGACACGTGTTGAGCAGTAGTGGATTACAAATAGATACAATGTTATGGTCTCCCAGACTATCGTTGTCCAACTTCCATGTGAAGCTGACAGCAAAAGGACTTTTCAGAAACCTTCAGCTGCTGTCAGGATGCAGGAAGAACACTGTGGTGTTCCATGCAGGTCTGAATATACTACTGTCCTTGATGTCCTCACTATCTAACCATTAACTGTTCCTTTCAACACATCCATCATTCCACTTGTTGGTCAAGTGTCAGGCCAACAGGAAGATCACTACAGTTTTCCCCAAACATACACATCTGTGATCCAATCCTCAGTAGCTGATGTTTAAAATCTCTGCGGAAGTTGAGATACTTAACAGTTTTCCTCAAGCCTGGTCATCCATCCATTTATTCCTATTTGACTGCTGGAAAGGAGCTAACTATATTCAAGACTATTTATACTTACCTGATACTTACCATAATGTTTGCTACTTTGTCTTCATTATTCATATTAAAAAATTGGCTGTGCCTCATGTATGTGTTTGCTAACGCCACTCTCACACACATCTCCTCTTAGATTTTGTGTGATAGGGGTGGTTGTATTTGAATGAACTGTAAGAATCAGCTTTAGTGTTTTTTTTCTTTTTAATCTCATGTGGTTAGTCTCAAATCAGCCTCAAAGGCCCTGCTCCTCCTCCTTGGTGCCGGTTTACATTTTTTTACCTCCATCTCTGTGGGGGCATTTTGTGTAAACCAGCTGCTATAGATGTATAGGGTCACAAAAGGGATGCCAGTCTTAACACTAGTGTGTCTACAGAAGCCTGTGCACATCAAAGCTTTCTGCATGAGTGCTTGTGCTGTGGCTTCATGAATAGCTGTGGCTGTGGGCACCTTTTTGCTCTGAGGGACAAAAGGGGGGACATCAACCATGTGTATCATAAGCACACAAACCAGAAATACTATATAAATATATTTACGGTACTTATTCAACTATTTAAAGGATGCTTTCTATTTATTGTAGACTTGTATCTAACAAGTAACTGAGAATCTGTCTTTGCTGTTAATGGTGATTATCTCTTTGTCAAAGGACTTGCCTTAAGCAATATAATACTGTGCTCCTCTGAACATTTGTTTTTTCTGCTGTAGAGTCATAGTGCTATGCAAATAGTGTAGATGTCATTAGGGCACAGATTAACCAGAAGCAATCATTTCTTTAATGTGCCCTGGCTAAATTACCTACTAACCCCTTTTTGCATCCTCGTCAAGCCAATTTAATATAAGTCTCTCACTGTGGCAAGTATTTTTTCATTTGTTTTTTTTTTCATAACCATATGTTCCTCCCTGTCTTTCAGTAAATATTCATCTAAGCTACAACATTATACTTCTTTTTCTGTTGTTCCATGGCATTCCTGTTAGCCCAGCTGAACCAAGCTGCACATACTTAGCTTCAGGGTATTTTTTCAGTCTGAACTCCACAGACTGATTTCCGTGGTGCCATTTCTATTAAATGTAGGTTATAGCAAGCTTTAGTCCCCACATGTGCATGTGACGCACTCGCTAAAGACAATTGCACCCATCATACAATGGTTCAGCTGAGGATGGTAGATTGTGCAAGCCTTAATCTCATGTGGACATTGCTGTTCTTTTTCCTAATGTTGTGGCAGATGAAGGCCTTAGAGATTGTGTCTCCTAGACTGGCTCAGCAAAGATCTACATTACATTGGGCTGCAGTATTCTCTAATATTTGTAAGACTTGGTAAAGGTGTTATCCGTGGAGATCAAGGACAGTCATGTTTATCTAAGTCATGAATTTGTTTTCTGCACAACACGCTGTCAGGCAGATGAGCTGTCAGACTTGTGGGCCATTTTTAACATCCCTGGGACATCGGAACAATCGCACAGACTCTCCACCAAATCAGTCAATTTTCTGTTGCTGCCATTATACAGGCTTAACTCAGTATTGGGACCAGGAATGCCTGGCCTGCCAGATCTGCTCAGGATCCTGTGTTGACAGATGACATAACATATTTATATGTGAGACATTCCATCTTTTAAAAAGAAATTGATTGCCCAGGCACTCGATGTTGACACATTTGACTGCTTCCCCTTGGATGAGGAGAGGGGAGTGCTCTGTTCTCCTGGGCCTCCTGTAGTCCACTACGACCTCCTTGGTCTTGCTGGGATTCAGAACAAGGTTGTTGAGTGAACACTACTGAGGAAGGTGCTGGATCTTCTCTCTGTTGTGGGTCTCATTATTGTTCCACTATAATGAGACCCACTATGGTTGTGTCTTCTGCGAATATTATGATTGTGTTTGTGGAGTAGATGGCAGAACAGTCACTGGTGAAGAGAGTGCAGAGGGCTGGGCTGAACACCCACCCCTGTGGTGTGCCTGTGCTCAAGATCAGTGTAGAGGATGTGTTGTCCTCATGCTGTCTCATTACCTGTGGCCTGTTGGTGAGGAAGTCCCTGATCCAGTGGAACAGCAATGAGGACAGTCTCAAGTTGTGGAGCTTCAATATCAGCTTGTCCGGGATCACTTTGTTGTGCCTGCGACAATGTTTGCAGGTCAGCTGACAAGCTTTGAGTTGGGGCTTCACTGTCCAGCCATGTATTTCGATTTGGAACCTTGATGGTCTTTGTGGGCAGAACAGCAGCAGAACAGAATTTTAGGTAGGACAGAACCAATGATATGTATTCATCCAGATCTTTGTCTTCCTTGAACACTTTTCTAGTCAGTGCAAAGCAGTCCTGAAATCCTGAAGACGCCTCCTCAGTCCTAACCTGTACAGTTCTGGTGGCTGGTCTTGTCCTGCAGATCAGAGGTTTTAAGCAGGCTTCAGATTCACAGAGATGTGGTCCGACAACAGTCTTGTATGTTCCAAGGATGTTAAAATAAACCAGATCCAAGGTATTATTCTCTCTTGTTTATAAAATGATAGATTAGAGCCACATCTGGATTGTTGTTCATCTGGAGACAGATCATGCAGTACATCTTCTGCAATGTTAATTTGATATTAGCTAGCGGTGGCATATAGACGGCTTCAATCAGGACAGAACAGAGCTCTCTAACCGTCTCAAATGGTCTGCATTTCTCTGCCAGATATTCCAGATCAGGATAACCGTATGTTCTGATGATGTTTGTGGCTGCACACCAGACGTTATGAATGTACAGCGCCAATTCTCCGCCTCTGCATCTTTGCGTCCATCCGGAGAAGAGAGTGCCCCACTAGCTCTACTGCTGTGTCTGGGATGTTCTTATCCTGCCAGGTCTCGGTAACAGTTGCCATACAGCTGTCGGTCTTTGATCCTCACCTTCATCTTGTCCATTTTGTTGACGAATGACCTGGCGTTTATGAGGAAGAGTCTGGGATGAGCCAGTCTGTGTGGGTTGGCTTGTAGCCTAGCACATAGACCACCCCTCTTGCCCTGCTTTTGTTTACAATGCCTTCTCCGTCTCTTTGGAAACAGAGTTGGGGGTTGGGTTGTTACTTAATGGGCTTAGTGAATATTATGTGTGTATGGGGAGAGTGTGGACACCATGTTGCATGTTGCACCCACACATTAAAAGGTTGTTATTCTCTTACAGTGGACAAAAACAAGCCTCGGGAAGCCCCAGCAAAATCCACAAATGAAAACAGCAGCTCACAGGTACCAGCACTTGCAGGAGAAAACATCCAGAACCAGCAGCAACCTCCACCTGTCCTGGTATGTCTTCTTTTTAGGTTTTGAGTTTTAGAATGCAAACTCAGCATAGCCTTGACCAGGGTGAGACATTATATTGCAGACCACTAGTGAGAGGGACTGAAGAAATGAGAATCAGATGATGTTTCATCTTTATTTGTGGAGTTCTGGAATAAGTGGTTCTTGGTGGCACCCTAGGACTTCCTACTGGTCATTCTGACAAGTTCCAAAGTCAATTCAAAATGAATGAATCAATCAATTAGCCACAGAGAATAGCATAACACAAAATTAATAATAAAATATAATGTTTTTTTTTCTATAGATTTGGATTCTTTCAAACCTAGTTTGTTCTTCCTGTGTTATAAAAAACTTAATCTCCAAGGTGTGATTCAGCAATTTCACAAAGTCAACACATTTCTTTACTGACTTAGAGTGTGCTGACATCATAAAGAATAGAACTGAAAAGGTAGACATTTACTTCCTCTAAAATTGTTTTCCTCTTACTTGTACAATAGACAGTTCACTGTTCACATGAACAACTGCATGCCCTCCTCTGCTTCTCTTTTATGTGGGGATATGAGGGTAAATTCTTGGTCCTAACCTCTTTTTTCTATACATACTACCTCTATGTAATCTGTTTAACTCCACTCGTGATGTTTCATATCATTATTATGCTGATGATATTCATTTAGATATTCGTCTACCCTACCTAACCTGCTTTGTATGTCCCAAAAGTTTCTCCATCTCAATACTGATAAAACTGAAGTCCTGGTAATCGGCCCAGGTACTCCAGAGAAATCAGTCAACATACTGGCCCTCTAACTTATCATATCAAGCCTGTCACTAAAAATCTCAGCATCTTATTTGACCAACACCTGACTTTTGATTCTTCTTAACTTAATTTCTGTCACCTGATTACTTGACTTTTTATGTGTTGTATGCTGTTTAACTGTCTTGTGTTTTGACTTTGCACTGTATGTGCATTTTAACCTGCCTGTAAAGCACTATGTAACCTTGTGTTTTTTTTACAGTTAGTAAAATAGATTATTATTATAAGTTTTTCGACAGACTCATTTTAATCATTTTACATATTGCCTGCTGAATTAATGTCATTATGTGATGGTTTTTATTGCCAGGTACGAGATGAGGTGAATGTTAATGCATCAGTGACACCAGTTCTTCGAGTGCCTACCACTGATACCACAAATGCTAGCTCAGACACCAATGGAGCCTCTAGTCTTGTGTTCAAAGCAAGATCAGGGTCACGATCCAGCTCCAAATCAGGATCCCACCTACAGAATGCAGGAGGCAAGACTGGAACAACCAGGGCTGTTGTGGTGGGTGGGATAGTCATTGCTAAACAGAACCAGAAAAAAGGGCAGACAGAGAAGAGGAACCAGACTATCAACCAGCTTAGGAAGCGGATTCTCCAGGGCAATAAGAGAGTGGAGGCTCTCGCTACAGTCATCCAACATCTCTTTACTGAGGTATGTACATTTTTTTTCAAACCCTCCCAACACCTTCTCTTGAGCAAAAATTTCCATCCTTTATTTCTTTAGTTTTTTGGTATCAATGTTATCTGATCAGCCACTTCTTCCCTTCGTTTTTCTGGCATTTGTTCATTTCATACACACACACACACGCACGCACGCACACACACACGTATGTGTCTATCAGGGAGGGAGGAATACAGTGACTTGTGTGACATAATGGGTGTGGTGTTTGTGTGTGTGTGTGTGTGCATTTGAAGCATGGATGCCAAAGCTATATAATCAGTTCTACTCACTTAAAAGGTGAGGGATCCCTCAACTGTGGCTCTTCCTCAGGTTTCTTCTTTTTCCCATGAAGGGTTTTTGGAAGTTTTTCCTGACCCGGTTCGAGGGTCTAAGGACAGAGGGGGTCACAACTGTACAGATTGTAAAGCCTCTGAGGCAAACCGTGTTTGTGATTTTGGGCTTTAAATAAGTTTGATTTGATTTGATTCTGTGTGCAGGATGTCTGTATCCAGTAATCTGTAAATTCCACTACTGGTATACCAGTGGTATATGGTTTTTCAGTGCAACTTTTTTGACTGTTTTTTGCATTTTGTGAATGTTTCATATGTCTCATTTTCACTTCTCTCTGGTTCATTTTATAGATAGTTTTGACACCAAACTCGACATACGGATGAGTTTGATGAATTGATATTACCCTGAGAATGTTCTAGCTTTTGTTCTTCAGTGCTGTAGAATTTTAGTTTGAGCTTGGATCCACACTTGTTTGACGGTGTAAGTCATTTTTTAAAGTTTAAATAGACAGAAAGACAAAGAAATAGAAAGAAAGTAGAAAGGATAAGAAAAGACAAGAGGTGCAGGACTTAATCGCAGACACACCAGTTTTGTGTTTAAAGAACTGATAGCGAACAAAAGAAAGGGAGATCAGATAAAAATATGAAGAGAGGAAGGTGCTGCAGAAATAACTCCCATTCCTCCATCATACAGTATTCAGACAGAAGGAAGGGTAATGAACAGAGGGGGGTCGGGGAGCTCTGTGGTGAAAAAATAGAGAGTGGGAGGAGTAGAACTGGCTGAGCAAGCAGTCAGTAACAGAGAGAGAGAGCTGAGAGAGTGGGTGTTTTGGTTTCTTCTCTCTTTCTCTTGCTGGTGATGGTGAGGGAGGAAATCATTGGGAGTGTGTATGTTTGTGTCTTTATTCGCCAAGGCATGGGGTCCACATCCAGCAAAGTCCCCCCCCTTCGCTACTTGAAGAAATGCAAGGTGTGTGTGTTTACTGAAGTAGAAATCTGTGGTTACTGCTGTAGTTTGTCTTCCATCTTCTGTCTGCTCTTCAGTTTACTGACAACAGACCCTGTGGCTGCGTGAGGCACTTTGGTATGCTTATTAAGTTGAACTGTGTGCTTTCCACATGTCTACAGTGTGTACTTTTCTGCTGTAGGCAGCCTTACAGTGTGTCTGGTAGGGTGTAGAATTAACATGCTTTATGATGCATGACTCTCAGTATTGATTTCAAAACATGAGAAAGACACTATCTTAACGGTTTTAACAATGTTATTTGATTATTCTTATTTGAAGTTAAGTTTTTTCAGAGTCTTATTTGCCCATAGAGAGGTTTTCTTACTTTTCAGGTTAATTACAACTGTAGGCAATACAAAACTGGGCATTTTGAGTCATGATGCACATTCTTTTCTTGCCTTAAGACAAGATGAGATCTTGTCACACTGCATTCATATGGTTGCTCTTATATTTGGGACACTGCTGGCATTTACCTGTATTATTGCATTCCTAGTCACTACTCTGCTTCCCCAACACGTTGGACACCTTCTTAGTGAGTCTTTATCAATCTATGCTCCATTTTGAGTTTGATCTTTTTTCTATCTATCTTCTGCTCAGCAGGAGGAGGTCATAAAGCAGAAGAGGAACTTATCGCTGGAACTGGCAAACCTCAGAGATGAGCTTGGTAAGAAATGCTCCAGAGATGGATTTTCCTCCATATTCACACACCCTTGTGTTACCAAGTGCTAATACATGTGTGCTCTCTTTCTCGGTCTTCCTCTCTCTCTCTCTCCTCTTGTGTATTAACATATTACACATACATATATCCTTAAAAAGCGTTAGAGTTAAGTGGCAGTAAGCTGCCATCATTACTGTATTCTATTAAGGGTAGGTACAGATGTTTTATATGTACATGAAGGTTAATGGATTTTTCATTAACATCAATACGTTGTTACAATTTCCAGTTTGAGACATTCATTATATAACTGTAAACAATCAAGAAAACTGACAGTATATAGCAGTCTTCATGTTTCATTTGACTATCTATGCCATTGACTATGTACTTCAAATGCACAAAACACAAAAGATGTATAATAGCAAATTTACCATCATTGAGACAATGCACAGCTTTTATCCCACTGCCATCACTTTAATTAACAGCTGATATGGTTTTTATTGCACTGGTGAATGGTCATACATT
>JAOXYL010000061.1:285305-304657 GCA_028564955.1 Terapon puta
CGGCCCGCCTGATCAGCTTATCCAGTCTGCATGTGTCCTTCTTGGATATGTTGCCCCCACAGCACACCACGGTGTAAAAAAGGACACTGGCAACCACAGACTGGTAAAACATCTGCAGCAGTTTACTGCAGATGTTTGTTTATATATTATTATTAGAAGATTATATTATATTATTATTATGCAATTTGTAACATTTATTTAGTTAATGCTTGTATCCAAAGAAACTTATGTTATGTTATATGGTGGATAATAAGTGGAACCTGGAAGACTAGAAACCACAAAACCCTGCGAGGCAGATAAAAAGTTGATAATTGCACAATGTGTACAGATAGATCAGATGTTTTGCTCTACTTTCAAATAGGATTTTTACAATTCTGGATGAGTTTTCAAACATCCGATTCTAATTCTGAGAAAAATGTGTTTGATGACTCCTTTGTAATATTCACTACTGTCTTGAATCTGCTAGATTTAAACCAGAGCTTCAGTGCTCAACCTTCTCATTCAGGTCCTACCAAGAGAGGCAGCTTCTGCTACAGCAGACTGGAAATGAAGCATCAGGGTGAGTGAAGAAATCTGGACATCAGTGATACAGACGTCAATGCAGTGGTCCTTTCACAGGGTATCTCTATGATTATCAGCTCAGATGTGCAAGTCAGAGAAGTCCCTCAACTTATCTTTTGTGCTGGTAGATCAGAGCTGGAGCTTCAGGGAAAGTAGAAGCAAGTGAGCTACAATCATTTTCAGTATGACAGAGGTCTGTACTGTGCAGACAACTCTATACTTCTGCCTGGATGGAACTCATGGATGGAAGTGGTTATCATCCCCTGTTGAAGGGTCTGCTTAGGTGAGAACAGCAGGGTTATTTTTACATTCAGCTGATCCTGTAGGTGATAATGATTTGTGCACTATACAAGTTGCCTCACACTGATATTTGATGAGATTGTTCTTTAGTTATTAATGCTTTCATTCGGGAAAGGCTAGTATATTGTAGCTGTTCACACTGAAAGGTACGTTAGTTACATTGAATTTTCAGTCACATCTCCAGTGTCTTTCCATCTTGCAGGGTTTAGAGAGGATGACAGTCAGCCCTGTACTGGCAATTTGTTGGCACACAAACAATTAGTGCTCAGTTCACATTCTGGGACCTGAAGCATGTTTCTGCAATGTGTGGACAGCTGGGTTGTGGTTTTGCAGTTTTCAACCAAAGAGGCTGATCTTCTCAACGAGGAAGTTGTGTGTTGCTTTTTCTTGAACTGTGATGGATTCAAGTCTGCACTGCTGGACTGTGAAGCTGTAAAGCTCTGGTTTTCCTCCTCTGCTGCTGATGTGATCTGCAGATGTGAGACATTAATAAGCTCTCTGTCCTAATGAAGATGAGAATAAAGGGTACTGTTTGTGAATAGCTGGTCATGTCTGCGTTTGTAAGGAGAACTATCAAATTGACTTGATTCAGGGTTGTTATGGATGCTAAACCTCCCAAACTAGAAGCTTCTTTTTTTTCTTTTTCAATTCTCGCTCTGGAAAAAAACCCACTGGTTGGAATCAGTGTCATTCATTCTGACCTTTATTTCCAAGGCCAAGGCTCAAGGCTATTGCATAAAACTAACTATTGGTTGTTACAATGCTTTACTACTTGACCACAAGGCTCTTCACGGCCTGGCTCCAACACACAACTCTGACCTGTTTATCCTCCTTACAAAAGACCACTTCAGACTTGGGCCTTCTGGGTGTTCCAAGGAATAAATGAAGTTGGAGAAGCTGCTTAATGTTTGTCCTCCTTGAATGCTGGAATACTGGAACACCTAGCCTGACAGTGAAATACTTACAACGAACATAAATGTCAGTGTTTCATGTGTAGAACTGACGGCATTTATTAACTGCAAACACTGATGAAAACTGTGACATGGTCAATATTATCAATAAGAAACTGGATTCTTCTTGGTTCAGTTCAAATACAAATGACATATTCCTGAACTTCTAGTGCTGATTATTAGAAGTCATAATATTACGTTGTGCGTGAGCACCGTTTTTTGTGAACAAGGAAGATTCTGTTGTACCTTTACCTAATGAATACTCTGAGAACTCAACGTTAAGACTGCCATATTTTAACTCCCCCTATGTGATTCCTATTTCAAGTATAGGCTAATGAATTTATGATGTCTCATCTCAATGGTGCCTTATTCTCAAGCCACATATGGCATGTTCTGATGACTACCCAATCAACACAGCACCACAGGGTCACAAAATGAACTATTAAACTATGAAAATTATTCAAACATGGCCTCAACAGATAACTGGTTCTACGTGTCATTTGCTTTAAAGGGAAACTTAAAAGGCCCAAGAGGGAACTGTGTTTCAATAATGATGCAATTAGGGATGAAGTGAACAGACTAGACCTCTGCAGCTGCTATGAGTACGTCCAAATCTTCCACCAACTGCAGCTGATCGAGGCACCAGGTTCTGACAAGGATTAACACTACATGGAATATAATCTTTTGTTCTGCTGCAACAGTTATGGCTTTTTTTAAAAACCATCCCTTGCAAGTCTGACAATGTTGCAAATCTGACAAAGCTAAATATGTGGAGTTCTCATAGCACTGTTTCATACTTTTGTTTGATTCTAGCAGTGCAAGAATTGACAGAATGTTGAGGAGATGGCGACACAAAGTACAGGTTTCACATATATATATATAATAGAAACACTTTTTAATTTGAAGGTTCATCACAGGCATAATCGTAAACAAGATATTTAAAAATGCAGATTTAATTCTTCTCATCATTTCCTGTCCGTCTCTCATGCGCTCTCTGTGTTACTGTCGCACATACCCACACAAACACACCAAAGACTAAACACAAAAAAACAAAACAAAAAAAAAAAACAAAAGTGACTAGATTCTGATGGATTCAAATCATCCACCATGCTTTAACCCCAAGAACACACATACACCCATGCACACCCACACACACCCACCCGCACACACACTTCTGACAGTCACAAAAAGAAAGGTCTGCATCAAGTAGGGAGGGGGCCGTGTTGATGTAACTTCTACCTGGACAAAGCAGGGATCCTGAGAAAAGCAAAGAACACAGCAACAGTTGGAGGGAGTGCACATAATTTTTCGAACAGCTCTCAATATAATGTTCATTCTGACATAAGCTATATGTAACTGATAAGAAATCTCCAAAATAACCGAACTTTATAAAAATCATTTAAAGGGATTAACACAGTCGATGCCATTTTCAGCACACCAACAATGACTTCTTTGAGCTGGCTCGTCCAATCAAATCAAAGAACCAAACATGTCAAACTAGAATGTGATGATGTAACTCACTGTAGCTTGTCCTGCAACAGCTCCAGCCTCTGCCGATCAACATAACGTGACAGGAGGGAAAGCAGGTTGGGAGGCATGAAGAGTGGAGGAGAAAGGGATGAGGCAGGAACGCTGAGCAGCTCCCTTGTCACTGAAAACACCAACTCAGTCCTGGATGTGGAGAGAGTCAGTTTAAGTTATTGGGGGAACAGTAAAAGGAGGAGGTTAGAGGAACTGGAAAATAACTTATGGCAGAAAGAACACATCCTAAAACGGCTGTGATCACGTCCTGATGCACATACGAAGAACTTGACAACTTTGATAGCTTACCATCGATTGTCATCCATGAGTTGACAGTTGGGGTCAGAGCTTTGCATCCTTTCTCCTTCACTCAGGATCAGATACAGCAGTGTCACACCAAACTGGACAGAAACAAATACAGAAGTAAGTGTAATGTGTGTGTGTGTGTGTGTGTGTGTGTGTTTGACTGGACTTAATAAGGTATAAAGTCTAACACTGACTTTGTTCTACATTTTTCTGAACTCCAATGAAAAGACCACAACCAACAATGTGTTATACTTTCTACTTTCCATATCTGTGGCACTCACGACCATACCTTTTGTTTTTTGTTTTGTTTTAAAAATGAGTGATTGGTCAATTGGTGTGCTTTTTGGGGACTACTTTACACTGGAGATTAACACAGAAGTGGTGTGGTACAGAATATTTACAGCAGCAGAATGGTGTCGGTGGATGTACACACTGAGCCTCATTGGTGTGTTTTTAGTTTTTAAGAACCTTTTTTAACAATGGGTGAATGAGATACATCATGCTTTGAATCGTAGACAGTAGAATCAATTCACTGTTGGATTTGGTCTCTTAATGAAAGTTGTTTTCAGTAGTCTTTTACAATCATGTAGTCGTCATCCTTAGTTCAAAGTCTGATGTGTGTGGTACATACTAGTGTCACTTTGTTGTTTTGGGATTGGACTCCAGTACTGATTGAAACCATAGACTGGATATAAAAATGGACAATGTGTCTACACTTTGTTCTACTGTACAAAAATGAAGCCAAAATATCTTGGATATCTTGATATAGGTGATACCACCTTGTGCTTGTAATGTCATTTGAAACCAGTCAGTAGTGATCAAAGAAGGAACTGTCGTGAATGTCCTGCCTGACTCAGTACTCAAATAATAACTAATTGCTTGTTATGATCGCTTGCTTCTCTATGTCGCAACAATGCTTCTTAGGAATGCTTCACTGTGAGTGCTTCACATTTTATTTGGTTAATGTGCCATCTTCTAACCCAATGTTTTGGCTTCTCTATTGGGAAGCTGTCACATCGTCCATCTTTAAAAACAATCAATGTTTGTAGTTCATTTTGCCACTGGACAGTATGCTCCAGCAAAAACATTACACTGGGGAACAGTTTTTGGGTTTGACAGTCTGACAGCTGTTTTAAACTAATTTTCGGGTGCGGAATCCAAAACTAATCTCAGTTTTTCTCTATCACGTCAAATTGTTGAACCATAGGATCCCCATTTTTGTAAAAATGATAAATACTTTTTTGATAGGCCCAAGTCATGTGCCAAATCATTCAACTCGTGCAGGAGCAAACCCCCGCCGAACTGAATCCTCGTGAATTTCAAAATCTGCATCATTGCTGTCACTGCAGTCTTCAACATCACTCAGATCTTCTAGGTCAGGTAGTTATTTGAAAACTGGCACTGAAATTTCAGCTGAATGAGGCACTAGTCTTATAGATGACAGTTTTCTTGTTAAATCTTGATGTTTTCACTAAACAAAAGTAACAGTCTGTTTGCTGTTTCCAAACCATGAGGATACCAAATGCCAACTTTTCACGTGTTCCTGTGGTCTACATCTGTAAACTCTCGACACGCTGCTTGCACACTTTGTGAGGGGCGCATGGCCTGTCTTAATCACGAGTTTTACTTTTAAATATGCTTGTTTGACAAATGCACTGATCGGAATGGTGTATATACCACAAATATAGCAAAAGGAGTCAGGGTTGTTTAGGCATTTATGACAAGTAGCAGGAGCAGACGTGATCTGGAACAAAGGAAATACATACCTGCCTAAATAAAACACTGTTCATTTCTACTATGCTAGCTTTGTGTTTACAGATACTGATGGTACTCACCTCTCACCGCACTGTTTCAATTATGAATGCACAAACACGTTGCCAAACAGGTATCAGGCGGCAAGTCTTACAACAGCTAATCAGTTCAATTTCACTTATCTGGAAGGTAAGTTGTGGAGAAAAAATTTGACATGCTACAATTTTGGAATCAGCATGCCAATTTTAGCTTTTTTTAATCAGCATAAAAATCTAACTCAGATTTTTTTTCAAATTGTTCCCCAGTATTATCAGTGTGTCAAGAGGATCATCTTTCTTTTACCCTTGATCCAGTTACTGACTGACAGTGATTTGGTTTTTTTTTATGCGTGCAGGGCTTGTGTTTGTGCGTTTACCTTGTTGTGCAGTACTGTGACCAGTTGGCCCTCATTTCCCTGGAGCTCTTGGAGCAGGTCTGTGAGGGCAGAGCTTGACAATGACTGGACAACTGCAGAAACTGGCTCTGCTAACCAGTGCAGCACCTGAAGGCAAACAGAAGAGCGGACGATAAAAGGCAGCCAATCATGGTTTAGATTGGGTGTCATTTCAGTGTCAAGAGGAAATTCTTATTAAATGGAAATTAGCAGAACATTTACTCCCTAAACTGTAAGAAACCATGAGCATGCTGTTATCTTTCCGTTGATGGTGAATGTGGACTAGATTTCCTGGCAGCCACTCCTTGCATCATAAAAGTAAAGCTTACTGTCCTTTTCTAGTTCAGAATGATATTTTGGGACAATAAGATACAACAACAACAACAATAATGTCTTTCCTGAAAAGCTTTCTGTCTTGGGGAGATAAACAAAACAAAGAAGCAAAATTGTTTTCCTGAGTCTGTTCTAGGGGGTGCTGCCTTCCACTGAAAAAAAAAAAAACTCTTGGTGTCACAGCTCTCTCCCAGTCTCCACAGAGATGCATTTAAGGACTAGAACATAGTTAAATCCACAGGAACAAGGCAGAGAGGCCTTACTGACGAGTAGATGTCAGTCAACCTGCTGTTTTGTTCCTCCTACCTAGTAAGAATGAATGAATGGAAATACAAGAGTTTGTATATGGAACAGGGTAGATTTTTGTCCAACAGTTACCTGGTCCTGCTTGTCCTTCTTGGCCAGTGCAGGAAGGTTGCGGGCGATCGCCATAACAATGGCGGCGGCCTGATGTGAGGGCAGGAAAGGGAGGAGCCTGGAGATGAGCCGCTTGCCCTTCCTCACCGACATAATCATTACACACTGCTCATCACTCACTCTTATCAAGAGGAAGAGAATAATAACCATTAGTGTATGCAGACTGGCGTATCTTGGGTGTCTTTCTTACTTAATCACCTCTCATTACTCCCTATATTACTGTCCCACAAATAGGGCTGGACAATATCCCAAAAAGACATCACAATATTTTTTTTCCATTCAAATATTTATCATTCCCTATAACTGTATAATGCTGTTTGTTTGATATAGAAGTGAAAATCCTGATATTGACTGAAGCCTCAAGAGACAGCAGGTTCATTAGTTAAACACAACGACATAATGTAGCTATCATAAGTAACATTTATCTGTGCAGACATGGCGTGGCTTGAAACATGGTGGAAACAATATGGTGGTCGGAGAATATTTGGACATTTAAATGTCAACATTTGTACCATGCAAACATGCTTTATCCTTTAACCTGATAAAATAATCATAATGTTTTCACTGTCTCATCAAATTCCTTTGATGCAATTTGTTTTGGTGAAGCTGCTCCACAAAGAACCACAAGGACATTGAACAAAACCTCTGGGCAGACCAACCAGTATTTCATACTTTCACAGATGGTAGCGCTTCAAATGATGGGAAAAACTTTCTTAACCTGCCTGTCATTGCTTTTTGCAATATTGAATAGAACTGACTTTGTGTCACCCCTTTGTTCACATTACAGTCCTCAGCTTTGGGGGAAAACATGCGTTTGCTTTCACTGTCACTTTTCGCCCTTAAATCCAGCCCAGTTTTTCTTATATTAAAGAGGACATCCACTTTCTACCAGCACTGCCATTTTCCCATCCCAAACAACGTTTTATGTTGGGAAATGGCAGTGATTTTGTGATGTAGGACAAACAACGCAGACTGACTGGCTGTTGTGTTTCTTTCTTATGTGTGATTGGCTTATAGATTTATTTGTCATTACATTAAAATATCCCAGGTTTATCATCATTAGACATAAATTAGTTTCAATACCCCATCAAGACAGTTTTAAAGCCCAGTTCTAGTTACAAGTTGTACTGTATATTATACGTAAGTATAAAGATGTTGTAGTTTAGGTATATTTAGTTGTCATTTAATTTGTTCCTCCCTCTTACCTGTCATCCCACTCCTTCTCTCGCAGAGAGTTGCACAGCTGCACTGTGTTGGTTTTATGCTGCTCCAACAGTGCCTCCCTGTCCTCCTCTGGTGCCTGGACAAAACGTTTCTCAAAGTCTTGAACCTCTAGCAGCAAACTGTACATCTTGAGGACATGAATGGATCGACAGGTCAGAGAGATGCCTTCGGGTTCCAGAGGAATGTCTTGTTTGAATACATGCTCAACACATACAGCTATCCATGTCCTACCTTCTCGACAGTGTAAAGGATCTGTCGCCTCTTATTCCAAACCTGCTTATCTCTTTTCTCCTGGAGGTAGACAGTCAGACAAACCAAAAAGTTGTAAAAATACTTCAAGTAGTAAAAACGGGTACAGAATATGAATTGAGAAGTATTTACAAAAGAGCAGAGAAGAAAGATAGACGAAAGGGCAAACACCCCAAGGATGGAAAATTTCCAAAGGCCATCTTATTTTTACAAACTGATAATCAAGATATTGACCACTTGTGACCTAACCAATCACAAGGCAGCGGGAAACTGCCAAGACATTAAGGGTGCAATTGATGGAAACTCAACATTCTCCCACAGCTGTTTCACCAAAACAGCCTTACCGTGAAGAGAATGCTTTCTGGTCGTGACTGATCCCTCCCGATCTCCTTTCATCATATCTCTTCTGCTATTAAGCAATTTAAGGTTCTTTCTTCTTACATCTTATAAAGGCACAACTACGTTCAGACAATACTGCTACTGCAGTGTACATGGCTAAAATAAAGTAAACCAGACCTCATCATCCGTGCGAGTTGTTACCACAGCATCAATCATCTTGCGGGGGTTATTGACACTGGAGACCGTCAGCTTACCGAGAGATCCTGCAAACTGAACTGTTGACAAATACAGGACAATATTCCATTAAGGTTTCAACCTATTGTGTATGTTAGTTGCTGAAGAGCGCAGATAATCTCTGTTGTAATTCACCTGGTCTGTAAGTGTGTTCGACCTTGGCGACCTGTGGAGTTATCAGTTTGGTGGTGTGTTCCTTCTTGCTGCTGTCTCTCTCTCTTTCCTGACGTTTCTCCATCTTCTGATAGTAGTTCTACATGTGTAAATGCACACAATAAACAACCTAGATTGCTTTAAAATATAGAGATCTCTGTTGACAGTCAAACACCTGTGCTAAAATAGCAGATTGGTCTGGATGGAGGGCTGAGAGGTAAAGAAAAGGATTTACAAATTTGAGCTCCTTAATGTGGACATACTTTGGGAAGTTGGCATTTCTGTTGCACACTTGACTTTAATAATGCCAAAAAAACCCAGCAAATTAATTGAGCACTTATTTTTCCTTTTTTACAAACAATAGACTTGTGACAGTCTCTGATACACAGCCAATAACTGTAGTGGGAAATGATCGTATATCCCAAACCCAGGCCACAGAAAAAGAGCAGCACTATATCTTCACAGTAATACATGAGACAGATAATCTATGAGGAAAAACGGCTCCTTTGGCTCCACCTGGTGCCTCTAAGGAGAAAAAGTCCATTGTACCTGAATTAAAACAACCAGTCAGAACGGAAACTTTGGAGTGTCGATCTCTGCTACTATGCAGGCTGCTGGCAGCATAATGATGGATGAACGAGCAGTGAACAAACAAGCAAAGAAAAAACAGCCTACCTCTACTTAGTCAACAACAGTATAAATGAAAGACAAGCAGACAGAAGAAGAGCAATGAAGAAAAGCAAACCAAAAAGACATTATTACATGAAGACCAACTGGGGAGAGAGAGGCCGATGAACCTGAAAGTTCAAAGTTGTGTGTGAACTTCTTCCTGACGAGCTGTAAAGTCTCAGTCAAAATGTTTTGTCAACTGTTACTGACTGTACAGAAACATGCTTGTTATGACATAAAATGATTTTAACCATGGAAATTTCGGGCAGCTTTTAATTTTAAGCTGATATGAGCAATTGTGAGTTAGTATAGCATAATGCAGTAAAAAAAAAAATAACACGGAAAACACGAGCAGATCAGAAAACAAGAACTTCAAGAGCAAGTGCACCTATCAAAATAAAATAAAGGCCATTCTGAAATATCAGCCCTCTTCAAATAAATACCCAATAATACTGAAGCTGAGGTAAATAACTGTTTGAGGAAATAAACGATATGTTGTTTCCCTGTTTGAACTGTATGAGGTCAGTGAAAAATATAAACACCAAACCCAAAACAAGCCAAATAAAAAAAGGCCAAATATTTTCCACACACACACAAATGCAGATAACCGGGCATATACTCCTGAAAACTAACCTGATAGTAGTAGTCATCAAGGTATGGGTCTGTACTTTGCAACTGCATCATTTGGATTTTGGTTACCCATTCTTTCTCTTTCGGAGTCATCAGGTTACTATAGGGGTCCCGGCTTCGTCGATCCCCTCCAGTTCTGCCACGGTCCCTACATGAATGTGAAGATATGAGGAGGATACACTTGTAAATGAAAAACAACATCTGCCGTCTTTCAACTTCTTTTGTTCTGAGTGTGATGACACTGATAATGCTGAGGGACATGTTTAGAATAAAGTTTGCCTGTTGGTGAGTGATAAAGGACCACAGTTCTCCGACACTGAAACTTTATTATTGTTCATGCGTATTGTACAAGCACACACGCTTCCTTACCCTCCTCGGTTCTGCATACGCTGGGTGAGCATGCGGCGGTGCTGTGGATGAAGGTGGGTGGTGTTGTGCCGTATTGGTGGCGTATGGTTGGGGGGGCCATGAGGGTGTGGCGGGCCCATTCGGTGACCGTGCGGAGGAGGTGGGCCCCCAAAAAATGGCCTGAAACCACCACCACCTGGTAACAAAGGAGGTGCAGGACCACCGCGTGGAAAACCAGCCACCTGGAGACAGACAGACTCAGTTTGAGAATGATCAGTGTGATTTAGGACTGAATATTTGAGCTTCTGTCTCAGTACTATTCCTCTGAGAAGTACTTTCTTGACCCACAGTGTTCTGCCCTTACAGGGAGGTTTTGCAGGGTTTGCATAACATCACAAGTCTCAACAAACTAGAGCTGCAACTAACACTGATTAATTGATTTCAAATAGTTTTCAAATTAAATGATTTATTTAAGTGCAGTTAAGTTACAAACTAAATTTATTTTGAAATCAAAGAAAAAAAGACACTTAAAGAAGTCCAAAACTCACCTGAGAATCATTACATATTTACATTTTCTTCTGTATCACAGTAATCCAAGGACAGCTAATTTGTCAAAATGTCAACAAAAGTAGGGAAAAAGGGCTCATAAAATATGAGCCTAGCCTAGAGCCCACAAGTTAATAGAATTATACAAAAGTAACCACCATCCAAAGAACAAATCATATAAGAAATATACAAGAGGATTCTTGCTGTAATTGTGTTTAAAATATTGCTACTTGTTTTGGTGTATATAATGGCTTATTTAAGCTACTCAATTATGACTTTACAATCTGTAACCATGTAGTGACTTAAAAATGTTGCATTTGTTACTCAAGAATGTCAAGTGCAAATGGGAAATGAAGCAATGTTAATTCTTAAATGTTTTTTTTTTAATTCCACAGTACCAACCTGAGAGTTGAGTAGTTGGGCCCGCTGAATCTGAGACAGGACTGGACCAACTCCAGGTGGGAATGGTCCACGACACAGCGGAGAGTTCTGAACAAAAACAGCAAAGAGAAACTTCATTGCCCTAGAATATTTAAAAAAGGGACGTCTGTTCTGTCCTCTCATCTTTACTCATGTAAAGGTAAACATTTTTGGAAATACACTTGCCAAGAGTTCAATAAGATGATAAATGCCAACTCTGATGTCTATAAGTTAATACTACGCCTTATTGACATATACCTTGGTTAGCACAGCATAAAAACTGAGGAATCAAAGTGTAAAATTGACAATTTGTAGTTTTGTTGGGACCAAGGTATCAAATCAGTTTTTGGCCATGACCACTTGCCAGACAGGCAGCAGGCTGTGGTAAGTAAGTGGCCAAGATATAGTTAGACACAAAGTCCTTACATAAATAAACAGCTGATACAAAATAATAAAATTATCCATATCCATATGCAAACTTACATTCAAAGGTTTGGCCATGATATGATAAGCACAATTCATCATTTTAGAAATGCTGATCTTATATAAAAGGCATAAAGGGCAAAGCAGACAGCAAATCAGTACGTCCTGTTGTAAAATGAAAAATGAGGCATATATAATGGATAACTTAAAACAACATAAGTTTGCCAACACAGTACAAGCTGTCCATGGGCAAAATCACAGAAACATGTTGGGGGGGGTAGGGGGTAGACATGAGGAAAAACTCACAGCTATATTGAGGAGGGTGTTGGGTGACAGACGCTCAGGGAAAGGAGGAGGGAATCTGTGTTGGACTGGGGCTCTCACATGAACTGCCGTGGGATGATGGATCTACACATATATAAAAAGGTACAGACAAGGTTAGCAGAGACAAAGCTAGCCAGTTGACCGCACAGACTAGATTTAAAAACTTTTGGGGTCTACAAAAGACAGATAGCTTTAGGAATAACACTCAATAAAATATCTGTAAGGCCCAACTCTTAAATGAATAGAAGAGCTGAGTCACCTGATGGTTCAGTGGGTGGCTCATTGGCTGTTTGGGTGGTGTACCAATAGGCACTGCCCTCACCGGAGGGGAACCAATCACAGGAGATGAGGAGCGTGGAGGTGGAACCCGCTCAGACAAGTCCCTTCCTTCATCAATCCTACCCTGAGGAGGTCGTTTAGGAAGGCCCACCTCTTTGATTATAGACATTAGTGGACTATCCTGAAGAGGAAGAAGATGATAAATATAACACCAGAGTACAGATGACTTCAAAATTAAGAACCAAGATTTATTCCACTTGCACACAATAAAATTCTGAGATGTTTCTGCAGCGGTTTTAATTAACATAAAAAAGTTTGCAATAGAAGGATTTGAGTTCAATTGGATAGGTCTGGAATCCTTGAGGATTCTTATGAGCAGTTCCCTGGGTATGTCTGCATGTTAACATTAACAACTTGAGGATAAACTATGCATAAATGCCTAGCATTTTGAAGAAGCAGGAGATTGTTTGGTACCTCCATGTGTGTAACCAGTCCAGGGGTGACACTGACTGGCCCAAAGCCCATACTGTTCTCCCAGATACTGTGAGAGTTCATCTAGGAGAGATAATAGAAAATCAATTTAGGGACCCTGAGACAAAAAGATGTTACACAAACCAAACCAAGTGTAAATAAACATTAATGAAGTGAACTGACATACAGAAGAGCGCACAGAGATGCATATAGTGCTATTCCACTAGCACCTACTCGTTTTTTAGGCTTTTCCACTATGTGTTAGTACCTGGTACCAGCACTTTTCTTGTACCTACTCGGCCAGGTTCCAAACGAGTTGAACCCAGTTGAAAATATGACGTTAATAGATGGCAGGCCACTGATTGGCCAGGGCATGATGTCACTAGATGAGTCAGGAGAGGGGCTTGTTCATAAGACCAGCATTTTAAATAACAACAAATATGATTCGATCGGACATGGCTACACAGAAATTGACCCTGTGGAGCAAAGAAAAATGTTTGTGTCGCATAACAAATGATGTCGCTGGAGTTTCGGCCTCCTTGCTGAGACGACCCCACCCAGGTGGTACTCTACTAATAGAAAACGGCTGAAACTAAGTTGGGTCAAGTAGTGCTAGAACTGTGAAATGGCAATGTGCCATTAAGATAAAAAACTAACCTGGCCCAAAGGTGCAGTCCCTCTGCGCAGCAAGTGTTGCTGCTGTTGGTAACTGAGCATGGACGAGGTGCGAGAACCAGGAGGAAGGCCTAGAATAAAGCAGAATGCAGAAGAGTTCAGTAAAAAAAGGGCAAATACATAGAATAAAACAGAGTAAACTGCTGTGTCTGGAGGTTAATCATTTCATTTGTCCCCCATTCTAATTTTAAAACTATGGGTGAGGTTTTAGTTTTTAAAAACCTACCTCTACAGCAGCAGTGTCAAACGTACGGCCCGCAGGCCAGATATGGCCCGCCAGGGGGTCCAGTCCGACCCGCCGAATGACTTTGCTAAGTGTGAAAATTAAGGAGGCAGAAGCACTCATTGCTACAGGCAGCAGCATCACAAAGTGAGGGAATTTGCCAGTTTTACCAGCTTGGCAACTTTCTCACTAAATCTGGCGACTTTTCAAACCCTCTTGACGACTTTTTTTGTCAAATGCAACTAGCAACAACTTTTTCTGGTGTGAATGAGACTTTTTGGTGTTTTGGGGACTCTGGCGTGAAAGCACGTATCGTTGTGCAGCTACTAACATTAACGAGCAGCAGGTGCTACTGTAAGCCACGCCTCCTTTCCAAAGCACTCTCAGCTGGTCAGTCTCACAGCAGCTACAAGCCAAGCAGAGAGGACACCACTCTGCATCCACACACAAGTGAATTGCGCATGTCGATATTAACATTTACCAATACAGAACAAAACTGATTTGTGTAATGTGCTCTGGATGATTGTTTATGTATCAAGCAGATTTGTGTATGTTCATTTATATGTTGGTTTCTGCATTGTATGTGTGTATTTTAACCTGTATGTGAAATGATTTTAATATTGCTATATAATGGCAATGAGAATTAAGGGCTGGTAATGGAGAACAATTTAGTTGGAAATCTGATTGGTTACAAATAATACCAATACAACCTCTCACCTGACGGGGAGGGCCCAGGAGGCAGCTGGTGCTGGGGATGATGCGGATGCTGGTGTGGTTGAGTGGGATGTGGGCTGGAAGAGGGCTGGGGCAGGACTTTGGGTTGGTCCAGCCCTTGCAGAGCAGTCAGGCTGGATCCTGAAGAGCTGGGGAGCGGACCTGGTCTCTCAGCTGCCCCGACTCCAGCAATGGCGGGGTCAGCCTCCAGGATTAGTCTGGCCAGGGACTCGGCCAAGGCACCTTCCCCTCCCCGATCCTCCACATCTTAAAACAGCAGTTTCACTTTTGATTTTCCAACAGGTATTCAAGCCCATGTTTAAACAACAAGTCACGGAAAAATCTTTGATCGCCAATTCTGGCCAGGTACTGTAATTTTACATTTAAAATTTCAAGTAGTGAAGAAATTCACATCATGCCAAAATCTGAAAATGAACAGAAAAGTAAAAACTACTGCAAACTGCGAAGAAACGGACAGGATTGTTGTGTTGAGTCATTCTTGTTACTAACAACTTTTCTACAATAACATCACTGACCTGGTAGAGGCAGTCCAGAGGAAGATGAAGAGAATCTGACTGAATGGTGCGAAGGTGGAAGGGGGAGACGAGGGGTGGAGCATGAGTCCTCAGCTCCTCCTAGATCTGATTCTCCTCCCACCCCAACCCCTCCTAACCCCAATCCCGCTCCGAGTGCATCCCTCTCATCGAGCTCTGCAAGTCGCTTGTGTTCCTCCTGCCAGTCGTCGTCTGGAAGGACACGGGAGCCAGACAGATTGGATGGTTATCAAATAGCAATGATTTATCTGTGCTGCAATCTCACACATAATTCTTAGGACTAGTTTTTAGAATGGTCTAAAAAGTGATTATTTGTTGTCTAAAAGTTAGTTATGCGTCGAGGGCAGGTAAAACATTTTCAAGGGGGAACAAAAACCTGACGTATTCAAAAAAGATCACATGTTGTATAGTACTCACCGATGGCCCCAGCTCCAAAGGTGTCGTCATTGAACTGATCAATTTCATCTTCTTCTTCTATCAGTCCCTCATCTTCCTCCTCCAACGTACAGTCTTCATCCAAGGACTGCACAGACGTCAGGGAAGAAAAACAAGAACAGTGGTAAGAGGAAGGTGGGAAGGAGACAGAACATGGACAGGGTGTCAAAGAGTAGAAAAGGATGAGGTCATGGGGGTTATAGGGAAGCAAGAAAACCCATTAATGGTAAAGGGCGGAGTGAAGAAAAGGGAGAGGAAGGGTTACAAGAGGATGATATCAAAGCATACATAGCTCCCAGTGGTGCAATTCCAAATTTGCAAGAACAAGTTATTAGTTTAAATCATGATTCTATTAAGCTGAGTTTTGGCACAGCTGCACTTCCATGTTGATTTACTTGGGTATTATACAATGATCACTTCATTTCTATAATGTTTAAATAACATGGCAGTAGCACTCAAATGTACAGTTAAGATCACCTTATTCATCAACATTTTTAGATGAATAAAAGTTAGGTTTTCCTTAAACAAATACATCTGGAATTTGTTGGCTTTGTGGACTGCGGTGGATGGAAACACAAATCTTTATTTCTAATATTTCATTTTATTTATTTTCTCATGAGGCCAACATCCACCCAATCTTAACACACTGCAAAACAAAAATAACAGTAGGCTCAGGAATAAGAGCAGATTAGCTCCAACAAGACCTATGACATGAACCAAGGATTGGTAGGAATCTTCTGTATGCATAACCCACAGGCAATGAAAATGGCTCACTAAATGAAATGTAGCCATCAATAACTACACTTGTCTGTCAAGCCAACGGTCTATGAGCTTTTCCAACTTGCACATATTCAGTGCTGATAATAATTTATTGATTTATTGATACTGCTTTGATGTCCACTTGGCAGCATGATGGTTGATAACAAAAGTGAAGACTGTACTACATGCATTTGGAGCAGAGTGATCACCAAACCATAGTTTCAGTAAGCAGTGTATTCCTGACAGCTGGTTGGTCGATAACTTTTATTTTCATTGCATTACAACAGTGCACTGAAAGAACTTTACAACAATGACAGATACCTACTCCCAATCTTTGAATGTGCAGATTTGACCTCAAGACTCAAAGTAAATTCTCAGAAATCATAATTCTAACTAGGTTATATCTTTATCTAACTTATCTAACAACGAATGACAAGCAGGCAGCATTCACATGGTTCATCAGTTGCAGCAAAGGCATTATGGTTTAGTAATATACAAGTTGAGTAAATCTGCATTTCCACTTCGATTATTAATATAGCACATTAGCTGTGTTTCTCAAAAAGTAAAAGGACACGGAACCTGACTTCATGTTAAGAAAAGTGCTGCCAAAAATATGTGTTCTTAAATAGAATTATGAAATATTGGGCAGCATTGGACTGGGTTACTACAGGGGTTTAAATTGACGTTAGTTTAAGTTCAATTTGTTGTGAGAGAATACGGTTAGACTTAAACACTAGTAAATTAAATAAGCTAACACACAGCTGTGACTCTACGAACACTGAATAAGGGATTAGCCTAACACACAAGTTAGCTCAGTGAGCCAGCATGGTTCGTCACAGCATCACAGCAGATTAACTCTTGACATGAAGTTTATTATTTAGGTAACACTGGGTGCACCGGTTAGTACCTCCCCTTTACACTGCCAAATTAAGTAGAATTAATAGTCAATAGAAACCGGGACTTCTTCTCCAAGACCCTCTGGCACCCTGTAGGTGGTGAGAGAACCCGTTAGCCACAATGCTAATGCTGGCGTTATTACATCACGCAGGACCCACGTCGATGGAAAGCTACTGCCCTACGACTCATCTACACGACTATCAATTTAGAACCATCACGGATTTACTTTTGATAACTTTAATTAATTTATGAAACACACAAACTGCTACTCCTTGTCGCCAGAGGAAGGCTCACCTTGCCACCGGCTCATGTCACCAAGCAAGCGGGCAGCTTCACAGGCCGCCAACCGCATTGAAATTGGCAGTCGCATAAACAATAGACAACATTCGCGATATAAATCATAATTAATCTGGAATTAGTACCATCTCGCTTTAAAACATCTCAAATGGTCTTCAGGAAATGGGTAGATGGGGTTAAAGGTACAACACTTACCTGAAATCGAAACATCTATCTTTAGGCTTTCGGGCAAAGAAACGCATCAGGAGCGAGGTGGAGCGCAAATGACGCAGCATGGACGTCCACTTGAACGTGCCTTACGGAACGACGTGAACGAGCACGTATTTTAGAGGAGACGGGAGCGGCGCTGTGACCATGTTTGTGGTTCAGGCATTTTCACGCGCTTTCAAACACCAGTCACCGAAAAGGGAGAGAGAAAAGCAACCACACCGGGACATCAGTTATTTAATATACCAAAGATAATGTTGAATCTCGCAGTTGTATACATGCAGTAACCTCGAGGTTTTCAACGACGAGGTGAACAATTAGCGTTTCTTGACAAGATTTTGATAAGCCAAGATCCCTTATTGATCCCACGGTGGGGAAGGTTCACCGTTACCGCCGCTCAAACACCATTTAAAAGAGACACGAAACAATACAGACAAAATAAACTGAAAAAAACAATATATACAATAAATAGTAATAATAATAGAAAATGAAACAGTACTTATATACACAGCCTCACCCCGTTAGACGTGCAGCGGTGAGGTGTTGTTGCACAGATGAACATGGATATATAGCAGATATCAGTCCTACTGTGAAAAGGGTTTGTTGCCATGTCAGAATTACAGTGCAGCATTAAACAGTCTGACCGTGGAAAGTGTTGTCCATGATAGTGGACAGTAGTGTTGTGTATCTGCTGTGTATCAGCACCACCATGGCAGCTCTGGACTCTGGATGATTTCAGCTCTTTTTCCTCAACATGCTCCTGTTTGCCAACCAGTAAGAATCCTGCGAGCTCACTGCCTTAGTGGCCATTATGAATCTACTTTTATATATATTATTTTATTAGATATTTATTTATATAAAATGTGGAATATGTGCATCAATAAATTAGGTTGATAGAATGGTATGTGGTTGAACAAACTATAATTCATACGTGTGCAGAATATCCACTGCCACTGTAAAACTAAAATTAAATCAGCACTATCATGTCCTTCAAAGAGAATCCATCTTATTCAATTCAGAAAATAATGAGGTAAGGTTTTAAAGCTTCTTGGCCCTCTGTGAATTTCTGTCTCTAAAATGTCAAAAACATTTAGCTATTCTCAGAGACTCAACTCTTTAAATCATTGAGTGTATTAGGTGACTACGAGATATAATGATCATCTCTGAGCAGGACCATTTTATGGCAGTATTTGATTTGACAAAATATAACACATTATTAAGGGAAGATATCTACATTTCCCCTCAAATAAAAAACTGAACTGAAAACACCAACATGGACTTTATATTACTCAGTTGAAGGTATTTCTCTTTGCAACAGTTGGACATATAATCAAGTAATCAAACACTTTAATCTAGAAAGTTTGTTCATAATAAACAAGACTTTTCTTTCTCCCCCAAGGTAACATTGTCTCCAGGATGTGGTACAAATACACAAGTGTTTTTTATCAACAGGAATTTAAGTGTAAAGTGTTTTTTCAACTATTAGCACTCACAATGTTTCACAGGCACAAACAGCTACACAAGAAACACACTTAGGCATTACATAATGTAAAGAAACTCAATTATAGCCATGAACATGATGTAAGCAGATTGCAAGCATTTGATGTGAAGACAAAACCACCTGGACTCACAACACTGACTTTATCTCAAAGTCAGCCAGACAGCGGCTCTTCTTCCCCCACAGGCTGCAGAGGCTCAACACTCCAGGA
>JAOXYL010000061.1:389049-399049 GCA_028564955.1 Terapon puta
AATGGAAATCTCATCCTTCTGTAAGGGTTGTTAGGGAGAGAGAGAGAGAGAGAGAGAGAGAGAGAGAGAGAGAGAGAAAGAGACAGAGAGAGAGAGAGAGAGAGAGAGAGAGAGAGAGAGAGAGAGAGAGCAGTTTAGTAGTTAAGGTACAGGAGAAAAGGTGCAACAGTGAAAATGGAGAAAATGGGGGGGAAAAGTGTATTTAAATGAACTTTTACACTCACAGAAGAAGATGCAGACAAGGCTTACTTTGAAAAGGCTCTACAATGATGATGCCTTATAAAAGAAGAATACCTTGTTGATGTCTGACAAGCTGGTTGTGTACCAGCAGCCTAAAACAACATTTAACCAGACACTGAGAACTGCTGTTAACAAATTAGACAGAGGTATGGTTGCTTTGTGTAGCTTTTGGTTTTACTTTAATATTATCATTAGTAGACTAAATGAGATGTTTTAGGAACATCTACTAGGCTGACTGCACAGTAACACCAACAGGACTAATCTATAGCCCAAAAGATTAAGTTTAAGTCCGTCTGAGTAAACGTGTTTGCTTGCGTTACCACATTTATAAAATAAACTGTCTGCAATGGGAAATCACACATGCCACAGCAATTGTATTATATCCAAAAGTTTAAAAAAAAGTGTGCAATGTCAATGTGTGTAAGTCTGTTAAATATCGTGAGGGCCAAAGAGACTGGGTGCTGCATAGAGATGTTGAAAGTAAATATACGTAAGATGGAGTCCATTTACTGACCTGTCTGCATTGTCTCAATATTCTGAATAATCACTACAATTTCACTGTAAATATGACGTGTTTTAATTTTGCATGAAAAAGTCTGTGATATGATATGATACCTAATATGGCACATAATATGTATACATGCTGTTGACAGACTCTAAAACCAGTACATATGAGCTCTCTCTTTTGGTGATGGTTGTGGTAAAATCCAGCAAACTTAACAGCCAACTGCTGTTCCCTAATAGAAACAGCTGTTTGAACAATTAACAGAATTTAAACAGTAACTCAAATTTTAACTTATCATCTTTAAATGTGTAAAAGGTATAAATGAAGGAAAAATGAAAACAAAACATTTCTGTATAAAAATGATTATACTCAGATCCTAAAATGTAAACAGGATTTAGATATCTAGAAACATGTGAAATCATGGGAATGGCTTGGCTCCAATCACACCTTACTGTCTTAACAAATACCTAGTTTAGGTAGGAGTAAACACAAATTAATAATAAAGTAAAGAAGAGTCTCTAAGTGTCCTTGGAACAGGACTAATTTTATTCAGTACCGGGTCATGGCTTTACTTGGGCTTAGAGCCATATAAATGTTTATTTATTGTAAAACCATACCACTTACATTGCTGGCCTATGGAGAGGAACAGAATAGAGCAGAATAGAATTGATCGATTTTCTTGCGCTTAATACACAGAACAGACACAGTATTTATAATTCTAGCTCCAGCAGCAGTCTTTTCAATAAACAGCCTGACACTCTGATCTATTGCTGCAGTCCACCAGTTAGTTAACATTGCTCTTCTTTCCTTCTCTATCTTTGGGTAGCACTCACTTTGCTCATACACACTTGCACTCAATGCAAGCCCAGATTTGGTTAGATAAAAACCCAAGATTCTCATATTGAAGGACTCAAAGGTTGTACTGTAAAACTGATTTGGAGAACCTTGTAATACGTTAGCTAAATATTTGATATATGATGTAATGCATACAGTACTGACAAAAAATAACAGGTTATGCATTTGTAACCTTCGTGGTATGAACATATGTCGAGCCTTCTAACAGGCTCTTTAGGCTTCCCCATACATGAATATAAAGCAGCGTGAAATTATCCAGAAATGATGAACTGATCAACAACCCCTACCCAAAGCCAGTATAACAGGACCAACAACTGGTGTCAAAAACAACACTGAAGCCATCAAACATGACAGTGGTTCAAGCCTGATTTCCTCCCAGCACTTTTACTGAGACATTTAACAGTAAGAGTGGATGGTTTGGGCATGTGACTTTGACAGTTAACAGAGGATTCTTTAAAACATGGACACAATCCTTTTCTAACCTTAGGGAGAGTAGTTGTAGTTACATTAACTTAACTAAACCCTAACGTTAATTGTAAGAGATCAAATTGTGCAAACCTTTTTGAAAAAAATCTTACACTGAAGATCATCAACAAGTTATTTCTTAAAGAACATTTTCACAACAAAGCATTCATTTCATGCAGTATGAAAACAAAGTTCAAAGAGCTGTACAGCACATCACAATGCATATAAAACATTAACTGCTGTGGTCCAACGTTTGAAGTCCTAGTAGCTAGGCTTTCAACACAAACTGAAGCTGTCTGAAACGATGCAAAAAAGGTCTTTCAGTTACTGCAACATATACAGTTGAAACCAGAAGTTTATGTACACTGTGCAAAAAGACACATAACACATTTATTCTCACCATCTGAGGTTAAATCAGACTAAACCTCTCCTGTTTCAGGTCATTCAGGATTACCAAAATTATTTTATTTTGCTAAATGCCACAATAATGAGAGTGAGAATTTCTTAGAGATTTTATGTTACTTTGTTTGAGGTCAAAAGTTTACATACACAAAAAGTGCTATGTCTTTAGACAACACGGGGAAGCCCAGATGATGATGTCACGGCTTTGGAAGCTTCTGATAGGTTAACTGACAACATGTTAGTTAATAGAAGGCAGACCTGGGTATGTATTGTATGGCTACACCTCAAACACTCTGCTTTCTTCTTTGAAATCATGGGAAAATCAAAAGAAATCAGCCAAGAAATCAGGGAGAGAATTGTGGAACTCCACAAGTCTGGTTCATCCTTGGGAGCAATTTCCAGATGCTTGAAGGTGCCGCGTTCATGTGTTCAAACAATTATACACAGGTATAAACATCATGGGAATGTCCAGCCATCAACCACTCAGGAAGGAGACGGGCTCTGTGTCCGAAATCTGTGAATCAACCCCAGAACAAAAGCTAAAGACCTTGTGAAGATGCTGGCTGAAGCTGGTTAGAAAGTGTTGTTATCCACAGTGAAAGGAGTCAGCAAGAACAACAAAGTCATTGTCTTGGAGTGTGATGGCCACCTGATCTGAATCCCATTGAAAATCTGTGGGCAGATCTGAAGAGGTGTGTGTGAGCAAGGCAAACCTGACTCAGTTACAGATCTGTCAGGAGGAATGGGTCAGAATTCCAGCAGTACCGTCAGGAGCTTGTGGAAGGTTACCCAAAACGTTTCAACCAAGTCATGCAGTTCAAAGGCAATGCTACTAAATACGAAGGAAATGGATGTAAACTTTTGACCTTGAAGAAAGTAATAAAAAATTATCTAAAATATACTCTGTCTCATTATTGTGGCATTTAACAAAATGAAGTATTTTTGAACATCCTATATGAGCTGACACAGGAGAGGTTTAATCTGGTTTAACTTCAGACGGTGAGAAAAAAAGTGAAAATGATGCGTCTTTTTGCACAGTGTGTGTAAACTTCTGGTTTCAACTGTAGATTATACACACAGTACAGTACATCTGCCTCCACTATATAAATACTGCCCTGTATTTCTATATAATTCACTATATCTATCCTCCGAGCTTTCTTTTTTTTCCTTGTCTGATTTTGTGTTTCTCTCCCTTGGTGGTCCCATTTATTGGGTCATGTGTCATGTTTGATGTCCAGTCATTATCACAATGACACTACCCATTCTATCCTCCTGTATAGGGCTACTGTATGGAGTCTGTGTGTGTGTTGTACTGTCTCATCTTAGGCCAATGTAATTACCAGTCTGACCTCATGGCACAGGACAGCGCCAGTGCTGCTAATGATCCCTAATGACCTCACAATCCCATGTGTGTGTGTATGTGTGTGTGTGTGGTTTGACCAGTAAAGCCTCACACCATACCAGTATTTCTCCAGTATTTTGCCTTGTGTTTGCTGGTGGGTGTGATGTTCACTTTGCTAGATGAGATGCAGATCAACTGACGCACCTGCCATCAAACTGCTCATTATTTCTGCAGAATATCATATCGGCTATTTGTCCGTTTTGTGTTACGTCATTTTCTCAGCCGCAGTGGTAGTTCTAGATTCCGGCCCACTTAGAATTGCATATTCAGAGCATTTGTCCTGCTGTGTTTCAGTTGTACTCACTGTGTTTTCTTGTGTCCTTGGAAACGTTCCTGCCTGCTAACTACAAGCACACTGTCACCCTCTCCATCCTCCTTTCCTCTCTGCCCAGCCTTACTCCACCATCCATCATCTCCTCTGTACCCTCTGTATTCATCAGCCACATCCTTCCTTCTCCACTGTCATCCCCATAAACCCAGCAATAAAGCTGTTCTAAACATGTGGCTCTTTAATGGCTGAATAAAAACACCTTCATATCTAGGATTAAAGACTTGCCTGACCGATGCCAGTGTTGAGGTAAAGAAATGTATTTTTACCTGCACTGTGATGGTATGGAAGCTCCTTCAATCTTACTCTGACCTGCCGCAAAACTGTAGCCTGACGCGTTTTAACAGCATAATGACATTAATGTTGGTGGTTCAATCATTGACTACTTCTCTGTCCTTGACCAAGAAAGACTTGCAGGTCAAGAAAGTCTGATTTGTAAGGCAACATGGTGTCTAACTGTCATCAGGTGTCTTGAAGCAAAATATACTGAGAGAAAGTATAAAAAGTAAATACTGAATATCACTCAAACAGTGGCTCTCCACCCTTTGCCAAAGAAGTTAACTCTGCTTGACCTTATGATTCACTCCACTGATGTTTGACAACTCAAATAGCATCTATCTTTAGCCCAGCTTCTTTGACTTTGTGTGTGTGTGTCCTGTCTCCTGCATGGCCTCAGGCATGTTGTTGCTTACTTCATTAAGTCATGAAAGAATCGCCAGACCACCATCACACACACACACGCACACACTGCAGCCTATTGTGCAGTATGACAGCGCCGCCAAAATGTCACTTAGAAGCCATTCACACGTTGACAAAGTACTTGTCAAGTGTGTATGTCTTTGTGTCGTCCATACGGCGCACTTGAAGCTGAAAGGATCATTTCTCTTCGTTAGTGTTCGTTATTAACATGTAGCCTGCAGACACAAAAAGACACACAAGTACTTGCTGTATGCAGTCTTGTCCCCTGGGAGAATATATCAGCGAATTACAGCAAGTTCTATCTACCCAAACTGTGGACATACAATTAAAGCACATGAGTCTGAGGCTCTCTGGAAGAGTAACAGCTCAGATGTAAACGTGTAAAGAAAATCACTCCAGCTAAAAACCAGGGAAAGAACTTAACGTTTACACATACGCCCATTTCTTTACTGTGTATAGTCATATATCTGTGCAACAACAACATAAACATGTGCATACCAGTACTTAAATCCAGATTCACCTGTGAGTGACTGTTTACTATTTATTGTACATATTGTTTTCATGTTAATATACTCTCCATTATTTAATCTCTGTCTTTAATTGTTGTTGTTTTTTTTGCTATTGTAGCAGTGTCGTTTCCCCACTGTGGGATAAAAAAAGATTATGTTGTCTTATCTTATCTTATCTTATCTTATCTTACCTTATCTTATCGTTCTCCTGAAAACACAGAGAATATTGTCCCTCCTAGCTTTAATTTTTACATCTGAAATGAACTTTTTAAACTGACACCCAGGTGGTGCAGACACTCTTTCTTTTGATACCTTTAATGGTTTGATAAGATCATCCACTACAGACAACAGACATGCCACACTACTGTCACCATATCGCATACTATCTAACTGCCACTTGCACCTTGATGCCTTTAATGACACAAGCAGGAAAATGGTGACAAAGGCCATCTCACAGTCCAGTGCACAACTTTAACCAAGCATAACATTCGATATCTTTGCATTTGCACTGCCTCTATGCGATCTATTTATGCAGAATAAACCAGAATAAACTTTAAGTAGAGTTGAAAACAGGTTGCTCTCACTGTAGTTGAACTTTTTTCTCTTTTATAGATTTTCCTGAAGTTACTTGCAGACAGGATGTGTGTGTGTGTGTGTGTCTGTGTGTCAGTGTGGAGACACCACTTAGGTCAGGGTCTCAAAGAGAAAAAAATAGATCCCCCAAAAGCCTGGTAATAGCTTAAAGCTGCGCTCTCGCTCACACCCACACACACAAAGAGCGGTAGTAGTAGTAGTAGTAATGTTATTATTGTAATTGCTCTGCCAGTTTGTCTCCAGTTTGTCACCCTGATCCCACCCCTAAATCTGACTGGACAACAAAGTGTTTGAATAACCAATTAGGACACAGAAATAGCCTGTGTTAGTGTCAGCTGGTATTAGTGAATGGGTTAGTAAGGGGTCACATTGCTGAATGTGTGGCTTAAATCAGATTGTCATGATACCCATTTTCTTCAAAATAGTGTCCCACTCAGCACACTTTGAAACACTTTGATACAGAGAGGTCTCAGCTCATTAGACATAGTTTACTTCGTTGACAGTATGCAAGAAATGTATGCACTTGACTCTTTAGTACTAGGACTCTTGAAAGGTGACTGTTCCCCAAGTTCTTTGCATTTCTTTCAGCTGAGTCGACCATGACCACTTTCACGCTGTTTCCATCAACATCACACTCAGATATCAAGCAAATGAAGTGTGAAGTCAGATATTCTTTTTACTTTATTCAGTCACTTGTCTAGTGTTAAAGCTCCGTAGTCAAAACCTGCTTATAATTTGAATGTTGTGTGAGACTGGGACTCTGTTTGTGTTCTGCACAAACTGAATTTGGCAGTTAAGGTTAAAATATTTTCTCATGCTGTAATGAATTTACCAGATGACAGCAATCAAACATAAAACTTAACAAGGGTTTACAGCCATCGACTCAGGGGTAGATTGGTATTGGCACAATGCTCAGCAGACAGTATTGACATGTTGATGTTGAGCCAGTAATGTTTGACATGTTCACTGTGAATGATTTGCTCGTATTTGATCAAATACAAAAAGATCTGAATTGATGGTAGAGCTAAATGAAAACTCTGAAGATCTTTAGAGTCATTAGAATACTGGAGACAACATTTGTTTGTGCCAAATATTGTGTTAGTCCATCCATTGGACGTCACAATGTTGAAATGGGAAAATGGGCAGCTGTTGTTCTCAGTCCAGAGGGTAAGGCAGGATACAGAAGGTTTCTCCTTTCTCCTTCAGGGCATCTTCTTCTAGTGAAAATCAAACAAGCAACTCTCCTTCTCTTCTCGGTTTAATCCATTTTGTAATTACATTATGTCTTCTGTCTATAAAGCATGTTGTAGACTTGTTTCATTTAAGGAGGAATACATTAAAAATGATGTTCATCAAAGAAAAGTCAATTATTGAAAAGTGAATTCAAGTGGAGTGATCAAACCAAATAGAGAGTCATCTCCAGAATGCAGTCACACTGAAACAGTGTAGTATGAGTTTACCATTTATCAAACAACCCATGTTAAAATGAAATAAAATAAAATAATAAATGGGCTCAAATGGTAAAAGAAAGAAATCTCATACACACGAGGGACACAACAACTTGTGTTCACACTAACCAATAAACTTGTTTTTATGAGCATCAAGTGGCCGAGGCCCCAGATCTTGAGTGGAGGAGACACCAGACCAATAGAAGGCCACCCAGCTTTTATGTCCTGTCTGGATAATCAACCTAGCAGCCAGACACAGCAGACACACATACACACAAAGACTGAGGCCATGGCCAGATTTAAAGCATAAAGATGACTTACAGGAAGCATTCTGAACCACAGATGGTGTCCGACAGTAGTTGTTCCAATATAAGTCCAAATGTGGTCAGTGTTAATCCAAACAGTGCATACATCGATTTTTTAAACCTTTTTTTAGGGCCTTAGGATTCCTGTGTTTCTGTAACTACTTTTACTTTTGTGGAATTTCACGGGGACAGGATAGCAGGATCGGATGTTGACACTGCTCTCATGTTTATCTATCTCCAATTCTTTCATGGTGCTTAGATATTGTCTTGATGATGTATTGAATGCAGTTCCACCTTGTGTTATCATTCCACCAGGAGGAGCAGTGATTACGAAAGCTGTCATCAGCTTTTTTTTTTTCACTGACGAAGGATCAAATTGTGGTTACTGTTTATTATATTTTTTTTATTTGATGTGTGTCCAGAGAGTTCCTGTCTTTTATCCCACATCATTGTCACATAGACCGTAACGCTAAATGTAAAGGCCTTTGTAACACTACACCTTTGTCATTATCTGCTAGTTACAGAGCGTGCCAGAATTAGTATTATTAAACCTCCACTTAATGCAAACAGTGTGATGTTTTGTGAATGGAGCTACTTCACTGTCACTCTTTATAAAGTCTAAGTTAGAAAAAAAGCAATAATAATAATTAGAAATTATAATGAGCTGTTGCTAAGTTTTTCAGTCAGTCACATACGTGTAATTATAGTTCTATCATCAAGTTTGATCTTAAGCTTCGATCGATTTGGATAATAACAAGTATTCCTTTGAATAGGCTATGGTTCGCACTGAATGTTTACCTGACCTGCAGTTGCTGCTTCAGTAAAGGCGAAAAAGTGTGAAGGGAAGAACTGAGGGACCCTACCTTACTACTACTCCCTCTTACTCTCACTGGAGCTTTTTCATTCTTTCAATAGGATACCTTACATTTTTGTTTCAGAGGCTAAGTCCACCCTGAGGTTAAACTCCTGCTGAGTGATATTTATTTCCAGTACCTTTCAGTTTTAGCCAATATAGTAACTTTATCTCTACTCTCCCGTAGAGCTTAAAAATGTTCATATTATGAAATATACATAACATATTCAAGTTCTGTATGGATTTGGATCTACAGGAAGGCGTAGCGTCTACAATAGTTTACACGCATTTCTTCAGAATTTCTTCACCACCCTATTCTGATCAATAACCCTACTTAACTAGCCTGATATTTAAAGAATGATTTTTGTAAAGATGTATACACTCATACAAAAATCATAACTAATGATCCACTAGAAAATTGTGACAATGTCCAAATCCTCCTCATGCTTTTAACCGCTTTATTATAAAATTAATTAATTTAACAGCTGCTTCATTATTTGAACAGATGGAATAGGTTAATATAACAATGATCCTCACACAAAATAGTTTAAGTTCACTTTTTCAAACCTCTCTCTTTGACATGCAGCCAAGTACAACAGTTCATTTAACATCCAAAATGCGATGATGCAACCAAAACTCTTAATGAATAAACACATCACGTTTAACTAGCAGAAGCTAGAAAGAGTTGACTGGAGCAAAGTGACTGAAGTTAAACAGGACGTGTTGGAACACACTAAACACATCGAGGAAGAAGAAGGAGAATTGGCTTCAACTGTAAAACGGCTGATGTGGAGATGAAGAACCGAAGCTGGAGGAAGAACCTGCGTATATTTGGTCTCAAAGTGGGCCAAGGGTATACAACCATTCCTGGATTTTAACCTGGAAATGTTACAGAAGTGGTCCATGACAGGAAGGAGTTTCTCTTTTGGTCACTGCGTAAAGCAGAGGAATTTTACTGTGAAATTCAACTGAAAGGATAAACTCTGTTCTTCACAGTCAGCCTCTGATGAGAAGTAACAGCAGTAAGAGTTACAGTAACACTGAGATGGGACGGGACTGGTAATACGAATGTTTCGACACAACACAGCTCACTCACTTTTTTAATTCTAATTTGTATTTCCTAATGAAGATATCTATTGCATAGAGTTTATAATGAGCATCTTTACGGAGTGTGAGCGAGGCATGGTCTTAATTAGCTCCCCCTCCCTGTTTTTTTAGTTTCACATTGAGAGGTGAAGTTATTATGGTGAAGTCAATGTTTTATTTTATTTATTCTTCTACTTATTACTTATAATAAATCATTATTACTTGTTATTTATTTAGATTTGTTCGTCATTCATGATTGTTGTAAGCCCGAAGACCCACATAGACTAACTAACTGCTTCTCATTTATCT
>JAOXYL010000061.1:429049-449414 GCA_028564955.1 Terapon puta
TATATATATATATATATATATATACATAGATAGATAGATAGATAGATAGATAGATAGATAGATAGATAGATATAAACACAGTTTGCCAAAACAAGGCTTTGAAAAAAAAGTTTGAGAATTTTGTGTTTATTTCTTGCATATAGGCAATAAGACATATATGACCATTATGTCTTATTGATAATGTAATATTGGAAACACAGGTATTACACAGGGTTAGGGTGCATTGTATGTATTGTTGATAACTATATACAGTATTGGACTTGTGCCCTATAAGTTCAGTGTCCTACACTTTATCTAGTTCCAACATCTGAACCAACAAAAATCTTTTGAAACACTTTACTGGCTGTCCTGTGCGTTTAAATCATACATACATACAGTGATCAGAATCATATTTAACACCTTAACTAACAGAGTCACTAATCACTTATGTTAAATCTAATATGATCTTGTAATCAAAGTGCATTTATTAGACAGCGTTTGAAGTTAAAGCCCAGCCGTGCGGCAGGCGGACAGCAGGGCAGTGTGTGATGTGTAATGACAGAGAGAAACAAGAGCAGCAGGCAAAGAGACAGAAAGCAGAAATGGTGTAAATCCTCCTGTGTTTAGAGGAGGTGGTTTCTGTGGTTTTGATGGCTCTGTTTTGAGGGCTTTTGCTTTGATTTAGTCCACTGTGACAGAAACAGTAGCAAAAGAGCCAAAGGTGTGTTTTATAGCTTTTTTTAACTCAATTTATAAAATTATTTCTGAATGAGTTTGACTTAAAAATACACAACAGGTCAGGCTAACAATTATAAAATGGCAATCTAGGAGAAATCTTATTCCAACTAGGCCAAATAGCTGTTTACTGCAGTATTTCTGGACTGAATTTCCCAGAAGTAACCCGTCAGTCAGCTTGTATGAGGGATGGTGTTTATTTGACTCTCTGTTGATACAGTTTAGTTTTCTGTTGGTAGCTGCACAGCCACCACACCACAGTCCCTCTTCATGCTCACTGTCCACCTTAAAGTTACACTACGTGACTTTTTCTGATCTGTGGCCACAATTGCAAATTAAACAAAAATGCTAAGGACAGTCCAAGTCTTACACATCTATTTCTATCTGACATTGGCCAATCTAAGCTACTGGTAATTCTAAGGCAAATAAAATGGTGGTGACAAAACTTTCGAAAATATAATAAAAAACTGAATGAACTAGTGGGTCCTAATGTTTTTAACTAATTATCATCACAGCACACTGAAAAAAAAATAGCTGGACAAACTTAATTGAATTGTGTCAGTTGGTAACACCTAAATGAAAGAAGTTCTTTGAAATTAAGTTGAATAACTTGTGTTATTTGAACTTATGAACTTAATTTCAAAGAACTTAATACTTTTAGGTGTTACCAATTTAAAAAAATGTTCTTTTTTCAGTGCATGTTCCCATTACCAAACAGGATTATGTGGTATTATGTGGTATTGTCTCATCCCAATATATCTTTTAATACTTCATGTTTCAACATGTTTAAACTATTGTTGTAGCCCTTGCTGTTGTTGTACCATTTTACAAGCTTAGAACATTTCAGTGTTTAAATGTTAATGTTGGATTATTTACTAGGATGACAATATAACATGTCCACTCATCACAGATGACAGAATTTGGCATATTAACAGCAATACTAATTAATATGAAATGTTTCTATTATATAAATACTCAATATATTTAACAGTTTTACATATTGTATTGTTACTCTAATGAAATCGTGTTGCTCCAGACAGTTTCAGAAAATTGATCATTAAAGTGAACTGGATTGTTTTGACTTTTTAATCAGTGTTTGTTTCTATAAAAAATGTGTTCATAAAGAATAATATCAATAATCCTAGTGTATGAAATAAAAAAGAATGTGTTTCACGTGAATAGGTTTGTCTCGTGTATTGCTCTGTCATGTTTTTTTTTCTTCCATCTAGCAGGGCCGTTCATGCACCAAGTCGTTCCTGTTGACTGGAACGTGATCGGACACAGTTCGTCTTTCTTCCACTTCCACTCTCTTTTCTTGTATCTTTCACTCAGCATCTCGTCATCTCTCTCTCGCTCTGTATTGTGTCGTTAGTCATCGGTCATTTTCTGTCTCATTGTTTTTCATGTGAACTTGAACTGATTCTTCATCTCTGTTTCTATTGTTTTTCATTCAGACGTTGCATTTTACTGGACTTTAAAGGTCCCTGAACGCCATCACAACATTCATTTACCAATAAATGAAAAGATATGATGATGTCCTGTGTTTTAATATTATTTTCAGTTGAATTATACTATGCCAATGGCATCAATAATTGCAGAGTATCATTTAGTAAAAACTAGCAAATAACCAGATGCAAAAACAAAGCCCTCACAGGGAAATACATTTACCTGAGCAAATGAAATGGAGAAAAAGAAAATCAGTTGATCTTTTTTTAATTCCCTTCATATTCACTTATTTTTCTGTATTTTATCAAATTTGTTATAGATACTCGTTTAAATTAAAAGTTGTAAAGAAGAGAAGCCACTCAAATGAACATTTTGGTATCCTAGAAAAAGTTGAATTTCCTCTCGTCTAAACAACTGTTATAATGCAATTTGATATTGAATTATTTATTACTGTGAGTAGAAAATATTACTTTGATAGATTATCCTGTCAGTGACTCACACTCAATTATTAACTAAGTCTATTTGTAAAAACAGCAGCCGTTAGTAGGTAATGGAGGAGCGTCAGTAACCGTACTAACAGTAGCAGTCAGTGGTGTGTGAGTTGGAGTGTGTGTGTGTGAACCAGCCTGCACTGTGTGAGTTGCCGTGTCAGCAGCAGCGGCCGCTCGCGCTGATAAAGTGCAGAGTCTCTGGGGCTCAGGAGGCCATCCATCATCTCCATCAGGCTTAAGTGAGACTCTCTGGATTGGGACGCCACCAGACGACGACCCGGGCCCACCGGTCTGAGCTGGACTAAATAAACACCGGCCCCTTCATCATCATCATCCTCTTCCTGAGACCCAACTTAGGTCAACATCATCAGCAGCAGCAGAAAGAGTCAGGGCTGCTGGGTTATGTGGTGTCGGATGGTAATTTTCATTATTTCATTATTTCGTTTTATTTTCTTGTTTTTTTTTTTTATTACAGAGAAGATTACTGATTAATTCACTGATCAACTGCACAGCTCTGACTGTGTCTTAAATGGATGTCTCACAATGTAGAATGTAGCTCAGACCAAGTCACCGAGAGGGTCAACGTCCCCGATAAATAAGCTCACACTCACAATGAAGTAATCAAGTCGTGCATTTACAGCAAATACACAGTGGAACTTTGTGAACTTTTTATTAAAGCTTCGTTAACATTTGGTTCTAAACTAATCAGTTGACTGAATGTTCAGTTACATTATTTTTTAATTGTAACAATGGACCTAATTCACATAATTATATTTGTAGGACTATTTCATCCAGTCTGCCAAAAGTAGAGTGGCTGTTTTCTGCTAAACAAAAGAAACTGATTTGCTTAGAAGACCAGAAGATTATTCCATTTAAATTACCGGTATCAAGTGAAAATGAAAACGACCACACTATCTGCAGCGCTGCTTCTAAAGCTCCTCGCGGGCCGATCATCAGAAACCTTCACTTCTGTCAGAAACTATAAGTGTGTGTCTGTGTGTGCGTAAACAAGCGTGCCAACATGTGTGTGTGGACAGACCACGTATCCCTGCCCTCTGCTCTCTTTTCAATTGCAGTACATAAAACAAACACCACCCAGGGATAGGTCATTCACACACTAACACACACACTCACGCAGGTCAAGTGTCAAAGGTCATATTGTGTCTGGAGAGGATTTACTCTTTTGACTGTTTGATCTTAAACATGCACACGCTCACACACACACACACACACACACACACACATTCTGAAATAGAATTGTAAGGCGGTGTGGCTTCTCTCAAAAGAAAAGGTTTATGCTGAACCAAATGGGCATAGTGATACCAACCCAGCATGTCTGTTGTGTGATGTCATGGGTCAGACCTGATTGGGTCTGATGATGCAGTTAATAAATATCATTTACTTAGTTGTTCTTGAACTACTATATATTCCCAGATTTCCAGTTGGCTTACATCTTAGATATGATTCTTGATCATATGTGCATATACTGTATATGATTATCTGCATATCTCCTTACACATATTCAGCTTACAGCTTAGTATTAACCATTAGCTACACAAGCCCATACCCAAGAGACTTCAGAGACCTTTGAGCTTTGGAGTTACAGCATCAGTTTTAAGACATTTATTCCTTTAATGCTGATCATTCTTTAACGTTTGCAATCAATTTCCTAACTATTGTTTCATTTTTCAAGCTTTACTGTGAGCTAAGTTACATTTCTGGAGTGAGGACACAGGTCTTTGTTACCAGATCTATCACTGAACTCCAATTAAACGAATTGAGTGAGGCATGATTTATGTAGAAGTGAATCTATTTATGATGGCTGAGGCATGTCAGTAAAATGAAGTCCAGATTTAATAATTCAATCCTTTGGAACAGTTTCTTGGTACATTGAGACAACAATAAAACGCTCTACGTGAGGTGGATTTCCTTTAGAATTTAAATAAAAATAATAATGTCATAGTTCTAAGTCATTGTGTGTTCTTAGTGACAATGAATCTTCAACAAAAGTAATGAATTATTTATTTAAAATCTTTTTAGCCAGTCAGATTTACAATTTAATGAGGAGATTCATTTAACAGACTTACTTGAAAATAAAGAAACGTTTATTGGGCTGCAACTAGCTAAATATAATTGTCCTTCATGAAATAAAAAGATTTAAATACAGAACTGCTTAACTGGGTCACTTAGTCTGTAATAACAAACCTATGGTTCCATTCAATGACTCACCTATGGCTACATGCCAACTGCTGGGACTCATTGGTCCGCACAGACTCTACATTTTTTGCATACTTCAATTTTTCCAGGTTGGCATTAAAACTGTAAGTACTATAGAGGCATCAGTTACATTTGTCAGATGCCACATCTGCAGTATTGATCTCAAGATAATAAAAGGCTTCGACAATTTCAAACATCAAACAACAAAAAGCTCAGACACACATTCCTGCACTGACAAATGTGTAAATTAGTTTTACACATGTAGCTGACTTATAAATGTACCACTCTGCTAATTCACCAGTTAAAAGAGAATATTTGACTTTATTTTCCATGACTCTGCACTGTTAGCACAAGTGAAAAATAAAGTTTATTAAGTTTTATTTTAAGATTCACAATTATCTCCCGTCATTCGCTTCTGAAAAAATGTCACTTTCAACAGGATTTCACCTGCAGTGGTTTGTTGTTTTAAAACTATGAGTCTGATCTAAATGGATGGATTATGCTGTTCTGTCATAGGTATGTGAGATTACAATGGAAGCCTATGACTTACAAAAGTAAAGCTCAGCCTGCGGCAATTGGGGATTCATGCTTTGTGCAAAAATATAAAATTATAGCAGAACTATTTTCAAAACACAACTCAACTTCATAAACCTCATATACAGCAGCCATCCACAGATTCCAGCAGTGATTTTGTCCTGCCATGATAATTCATCATTCAGAGAATATTTTGATGAAAATCATGACGTCATCATTTCCTTGATGATGATGCCATCACCTAACTCTGACTTCCCAATTACTATTTACCATTTTCCTCTTCTTCAAATGAGAGAATGTCTCTTCCAAAGCAGTGTGATGATAATTTCCTTAATCTCAAGTTAAGGAAATTGTTTTAATACATTCAGTTCAATTATAATAAATAGTGACAGAAAGCTTGCACAAAAAAATCCCATAAGACTGAAAAAAATCTAAATGTGTATTTCATTTTGCATTTACCTGAGACCATGAAATTTACTAAAAACAAAATAAAAAATACAACAAATTTAATTTGTACTTAATAAGCTAGTAGTGTAGATTTAGTTATTTTCATTAGAATATTTCCACACAGTAGTTTTTGCCTTGTAGTTCTTATGAAAGTCTCTGTCCACTGAAACATCCACTGCAGCCTTTAGTATTCTCTCATCTAATGTCTTACAACTGTTTTGATCACTTTGATATCAATCATCTCCAATCTGCTGTACAATAATGCTTTTAGTTTTAACTTCATGTCAGCTTCAGACAGCCAGACTTGACCTAGTATGAAATGATTTTTTTACTATTTGTTTATGAATGAAACTGCCCACAAACAAAGCTGAACAGGTAGCCTTACATGGCAGTTTTATGGGCATTAAATAAAAATAACTAAACTAACTAAAAAGTCTTATTTCATAAGCACACACCGCCTCATGAACAGCTGACACTTTACAGGCTGAAACAAGACTTTGAGTCTGAGCAGTGAATAGTTTGAGATTCAGAGAAAACCTCAGAAAATGACATTTCAAATAAGAATATGAAAATGCCCTCACATAAGGCTAAATGTATTGTTGTTTTGTTCATTGCTCCCACAAATTGCCCCACCCCTCCCCCCCAAAAAGAAGAAAAACCTGTGAGCCACAGAAAACCAAGTGTATTTAAATCTTGACACAGGAACATTCTGGCTGTGACCAGAAAAGCTTAAATGATCTTAGTCATTAACAATGCTAGTAACTGCCATTATTGATATTAGTGAGTGACCCTAAGCCTCGTATTAATGTTCCCATCCTGAGGAACAGAGCAGTGTTTGTCCCACTGGTGAACGTGAGGCAGCTCCTGTCAGGGAATCAGCCTCACTGTCCCGGATCTGTGACAGGACGGTCCTCCTCCTCCTCCTCCTCCTCCTCCTCCTCCCTTCCCCAGTCAGTAGTTCCTATATGTCAGTGCAGTATCAGAGCTCGTCTTCATGGCACCGTGTCTGTTTCGCAGTAACTTGGTTTAAAGACATTTCAGATGTTTCACACCTTTGATTAAAATCAAACACATTCATCGTATTTGGTAGCACAGTGTCTCTGACAGGGCAGTGGTGTATTTGTTTTTCATAATCTTCCTCGTTCAATTTATTCATTGTTAGATTTCTTGAAGGATGTGAAAACTCCCATCCATTTCCACAATGTTCCATATTTTCCAGACATGTATACAAACCAAGTCAGCAGTTCCTATTCTTCAGTGCAGTAAAGGGCTTCTACTGGTCATCTGCTCGGTGAAGCTACGCAGCCACGTGGCCAATCAGGTATATGTTGTCATAAAGGTGGCCTACGAAGTCGTCAGAAACATTATGTGCTGCTCGGCGAGTGTTCCTGATAAACTCCCTCTTGGACATTTTGTTTTTGACGTGCGGGCTGGTAAGGTCGATGGACAGCAGGATCAGACTGTAGCAAAGCACATACACAGCATCTGCAGAGAGATGACAGCAAACTGTGAGCAATCGGGACTTGTCGTTTCTCACACACACACACACACACACACACACACACACACACACACACACACACACACAGGCACAGTAAAGAAATCTAATAAGAACTGTACCTTACACAAAATGTATCTCTCAGCCATAGCAAAATACGATGAAGAAAACACAGACATTTACCACTTGTTAACAAATAAACCTAACTGTTTTCCATCTCTTCGCCCAGAGGGGATGGGAGGCAGAGCAGCATGAAAAGGCTGCCATCCATCCATCTCTGGCCTTGGGCTAAAAACCATTACACTAATCCCAGTAATCATATGTGTAGGTCCAAGGAGTTAACAGTAACAGGGTCAGGGATCAGGTTCTGTATGGTCTGCTGACTTTAACAAAGCCCTCAGCTAAATGCACGTTACGCTGACAATACTGAAGCCAGGGATTACGTGAAAATAAAACCTCATTTTGCGGTTGGACCAATAGGTCAGAGTTGTAGCAGATTCAAAATCACTGTGGATTTCTAGCCTTCTACCTGCAGTGTATAAAAATGATGATGTCACATTAGGGTTCAAGTAGATTGGATGTCAGGAGGTTATTTCAGTATTGTGTTTTAGCATTTCCATCCAGACTAATTGTTTGACCTGTATATCAGAAATATTCTAATCTGATCCCACTTCATTCACTTGTACTAAACGGATGAAGGACGAAGCTTTGTTTATTTGGAAAAATTCATGGCCTTTCCTCTAGTGCCCCCTTCAGGCCAAAGTGTAACCGTACATCGTGTGAAATGAGATCAGTTGACCACAGATATATTGTGTATGCACACGTTGGCTAATAAGAAACAAAATTATTAAATATTTTCAGTGTAATACAGAAACACTGTTTCCAAAAAGCAAAGACACATTCATTCATTTAAATATCCCAGTCAGAAAATATATAGGTTTCATTTCTTTAATAAACAAATTTCACAAATCCTTATGAAATAAATGTGCACATTTTTCATAATCGTTTATGTGCCTCGTGTCTTTCTTTAAAGAATAAGTACTGTCCAACGGGACATCCATTTTTTAACTCTCAAATGCTGATGCAGCTGTGTTTCACATAAAGATAAAAAAAAATAAAAGCTGTACTGCCATGAAATTGTGTGGGCATCAGTAACTTAGACTACACTCACATCCCCTATACTAAAACCTGCATTTTACACCATCTCCTCTTTTGATAAACATGTTAAAGAAATCAAGAAATTAAAAACAGAAATTCAGTTCTTATCCATGCCTTTGTTTCGCCCAGACTTCATTATTGCAACATATTGTCCAAACAGTTCAGAATGTAGCTATGGACAAACAACACAGCAGTGAGAAAACTGCCCATCTCTCAGTTTCACAGTTTATACAAAGGAGAAGTACACAGAAGAGAACCAATGAAGAAAATCTAGCTCAATCTCGTGATTCTACAGGGAGGAGCTTTGGAGGCAAGCCGTTCCCCTGGTTTTCTCTTGTCCTCTCTTTTCGCTCAAGATTGGACCATCGGCCGTCCCAGGAGCTCTCTCTTCCCTGGCTGGTGCCTCACTCCAGATGTTTCTGATATGTCCCAGGGATTCAGCCTCCTGTCTCTCTGTTTCTTGTATGAATGATGCCCTCATCTCTCTCTCCCTCTCTGTGTATATGATTTCCTTCTCTTGTCCCCCTTCTATGTGAATGGTATGCTCATGTTTTTTTCTTCTTGTGTGTGAGGTCATATGGCTCTGGCATCTGTTTGATGGCACCTGGAAGTTGTTCCTCTAAGATCATGATACAGTACGTTTCCAGGATATCATTTTGTTATTTTTTAAGTTTATTTCCTATCCTCATTGTTTGCTAACAAGCACAACTACCCTATACTTAAAACTACCCTGCAAGTATTTTATTAAAACCAATCAGTATAAAACCACAACAACTAGAAGAGTTAGTTATAATACACGTGTGTGTTTGTGTGAATACTAACCAGGACTGAGGCCAAGCTCTTGGACAAGACCGGGGTTACAGGTACAAAACCTGTGGCTAAACTTGGTAATGAGGGTTTCCAGATACTCTCCTCTCTCCTCTGGTGCATGGATGTGTCTGAAGAAGTCCCGCAGAGCGTTGGGAAGGAACTGGTTACTGAAGTTATGGAGGGTCACTAATTCGTCCAGAACATCCCTCCTGCACACACGTATACAAACACAAATACAGACTGAGTGGCATAATAGGGTTTGAGATTCATTTTTTGTTTTCATTGTAATAAAAGTTCCTGACTTGGACTCTAATTTCAATGGAAATCAATGAATAGTGAAAAAATAAGTCTAAAAATTGGATTTAATCTTAGAAACTTGAGGTTGGGTGGTCATGGTTTTAGACTTTAAGACACTGCAGATCGCTCAATACAACTGCTATCACAGAAGTTTCCAGCTTTACACATGAAGTGGAGGTCACATTGTGAGTGTTGTGGGTTGTCTGTCTGTCTTTGTGTATCTGTGATAACCTCTCATCCAGGTAAATTCTCAGCATCTTCCAGTTGAGCCGTCTGGTGTAGAAGATGAACTTAGCCAGCTCGGTCGGATGATCCACTAGTATACCTTTAGACATGAAATAACTGATACCCTACACACACACACACACACACACACACACACACACACACACACACACACACACACACACACACACATAAAAAGACATAGAATCCTAACTCCTTTGATACACACTATTATGTTGAAATGACACACTGGTGAAGCATCACACACTCAAAATAATGGCATCAAACAAAAAAAAATTGACATCATTATCCCACAGCACACACACACACACTGCAGATGCTGTGAGGCACTGTGCGTCTTGACTAGAGATATTTAGTCGTGTGTTACCTCCTGTGGGTTAGCATTGAATGTCAGGCTCCCTTCATCTAGCTGTAAGTAGAGTCTTCTATATGAGAAACCAGGAGGTAGTCTTCTGTTGTAGATAGAGCAGTGTCCCCACGTGGACTTGCACAGTCTGGTGTCACACATATGGATTGTAGAGAAGGAGTGAATAAAAAGATGGAGTGGTACGTGGTGAAAAAAGCTTATCATAGAAAACAAAAGACAAAGTTGAGAGAAAAAGGTGTCTCGGCAGCACTTTGCAGAAAAATGTAAATTTTACACAATATCTTGAACCATCTTTCTCCTATAAGTCCATCTATCAAAATCAATTTGGTAAGCAAACAGAGCAGATCACACAGTAAAGCTGTTGTCAGTGCTCAGGGTGATTCCTGCTGAACAAGGGGCACTTTAGTATCCTCTATCAAATGACTACCTCATTGTTTTAATCACCACATAAAGACAACAGAAACAAAAAGTGAACCTCCTTACCCCTGCCATAGATATTCATCATTTCCCAGGTCCTGCCACACACAGCCGGCCAGACACAGATCGGTAGCATTCAGATAAGACAGTATGGTGATGCCTAATTCAGGTGGCAGCATCTCCAAATCTATAAAACCATGCTGTTCTTTACCTATAGTCACCAAGAAAGAGACAAAAATAAAAAACAACAATCTAAGTGACAGTTCAAAACACATGTACGACATGAACTCTTCCAGCCGTGCTTTATGCTGTCTGCTACTTCAAAATTGTATTGTCTCATAGCAAGATGGCGCTGGCATGTTCTCCCTATGTCAATGTGGCTTTCCTCCCACAGGTCAGACCAGGCCCGGCCCCCTATACGAATGTGTCCTTCTTCAGTACAAGTGGGAAATTTGATTTTTGGCACATTTGCAAAGTTCTAACTTGCCCCAAGGAGGAACAAGCAGGTAGAGAAAATGAATGAATTCATGAATTTCTACTGAGTTTTAGGTTTTGATAGCAAAAACAAACTTGGAGGACAAGAAAGAAAGCCAAATTTAAAGAGCAAGTATTTAAAAATGCTACTTTTGTGCCTTGTGTCTTCTGTTGTACATACATCAGAGACCGCAGCAAATGCCTAGCTGGCCAATAACATCAATGTGCATCATGGAACTGTGTTTGTACTCTGTACCATACATTAATTTGTCCACAAAATACAAAATAATAAGAGTAGCAGTGAAGTTACAAAGTGCTGATCCAGAGAGTTAGTCATTATGCAATTAGCATGTATTTGTAATGTCATACCTCCCATGCGTGTTCTAAGCAGATGGTAGATGTCAGGGCCATAACAGTGCTGAGGAGCTCTTCTCTGGGGACCTCCATCTCTCCCTAGGAAAAGAGAAAAAAGAAAAACAGAAGCACACAGATAAAAGGTTTGTCTCAAATTTATTGATTCTTTTGTCATTTTGTTTATATTTTCATAAGGTAAAGTCTTCATTCTCATTGTACAGAGGTGATTTGTTATTTTCTTGTTAAATAGTAGTACTGTAGCCCAGACGCAGCAGTGAAGCTAGCGGTGCGCTGTCTTCTCCAGAAACACAGGCGGAGCGTCTACATGTCACCAAAAGCTAATGCTAAATTAGGCTGTGATTGTGAACGGAGACTTTAACCACGTCCAGTTGGAGGCCGTTTTCCCCAAATTCCATCGATCCACCCCCACACTGTACACTGCTGCTGCAGCTTCGGATGTTTGTGTACAAGACATCAATCTTAATTTCGTCATGTGAAAACATGATGACATGATGTCTCTTGAATCTTGTATATGTGAGAAGTAAGGTTCTTACTGAATGTAGCTAAATTAAATGAATAAAAAAGTACAAAATCACTATTTTGCTCGACAGCTGATTGTCTAAAAACATTTGATTTTGAGCGACATGGGACATTATTGGTTACTCAGAATAAGGGGTTAATTTTAAAGAAATAGTTGAGTGCCTAAGAATTTGTTTTCAAAATTCTAGCAGGAAAGCAAGAAGAGACAGACTGCTAGAAGCAAAAGAACAGCAAGACAAACCAATCTGGAAAGAAACACGGGGGCAGGAATGACAGTCAGGTGGGGTCAAATTTATAGCTGACAAAGAGAGAAAAGACTGGAATGCTCGGGGACAAATACTAGTGTGACTACTGGAAACTGAACAAGTGAAGATTTTAAGATCTAGTGTTGGCACTGACTGGAAAGTTTATATATAAGGGTTGAAATCCAGAACCTGAATTGTCCTTTTTCTTACATGCATTGATGTGCACCAGTTATGAGCAGCAGCATTCCACAGACAACTAAATCCACAGCAAGAAAGTGACACTAATGTTATAATAGTTAAAAATGACCTTGCTCTCGTCTTCCTCCTCCTTGGTCAGCCAGTCGATCCGCAAGCTCTTCCTGAAGCTGCTGCTGTTGTCTGGGAGGCAGCCTCCACAGTGCCTGACCCATCTATACACAATGTGAGGGAGTCACTTACAATCATAATGATACGTTCAATCACAACTCAACCAGTTGTAGTTTAGCATCAGCACGTTGTCACTACTTCTTCTACAGCAGTATGTCTACAAGCAGTATTGTCAGTAAGTTTATAGTTGGGCAGGAGAATAAATGATCTAATGGCAATTCATAGACATTGTGTGTCAAACATGCTTAGGGTTTACAAACGGTATTTTGATCTATATTATAAACACAATCAGTTAATTCACGTTTTGATACCAATTCTTTGTGAGCCAAAGAGACACATTATCGTGTGCAAAATACCCAAGTCCCTCTAGTAACAGTGTCCTGTGGCAGTCATGCCGGTTTACGAACATACGAGCTGACAGCTGAGCACCTGAAACTTTACAACACTGTGCTCGAGATTTTATACCGGTTACTGTCTGTTTGTGGTCTAACATCTACTCACTGTCACAACTCAGTGCTAATAAACTTTATTGGTCGACTTACAAATATGTGCTGATAAAGCGGGCAGTGCTGCTCTGCCCTCAGTACCTTTCCTTCTCAGTCTGTGTGACGCTGCCTGTGTTGCATAAACAAATCCATAACACTGTTGTAAACACGAACGCTGGAAGTTCCATCAAGCAAGGTAGTTGGACCTGTGGTCCCACCTTCCCTTCAATACCATTGGCCAAACGCATCACAACAGCATTCATAGCTGAACGTCATTGGTTAAGTTGGTTGTAAGTTACTCTCTCACAAATCCCCGAGTTAGCTTACCAAGCTAAAGAGACGAAGACAGTATCTGCTCAGACTTGTTACTACGCTATCAAAGAACATTTGCTGTGTTTCTTTTACAAGCACGCCGTACTTTTAGTTGAACAGTACGATAAAGCGCCGTATTCCGAGCGACTTACCTGAGTTGAGTGATTCCTGTGACAACCTGACTTGCACACGAGGAGAACTGAAAATTACGTTTCTTTGCTGTCAAACGTATCTAGGTGTCATTTCAGTCAAGTACACACGAAAGTAGAGAAATTACTTATTTGGTTTAGGAAGCAGTTCATACTGTCAATTAGTCTATTACAGACAGAAGTATCATCTGCTTTAACCCTCCTCCTGTCACTACTGCCCCTCCCCCTTTTCCCTCCTGCCGTCACAAACAGACGAAGAGAAAAGAAATATAGGAACAATCCGTCAGACTAATGAATCTTATATTCACACACTTACACACACATATAAATAAATTAATAAATTATATGTATATATATATATATATATATATATATATATATATATATATATATACATATGTAGATCAAATTACGTCACCTTAACAGCCAATTGAGTTTTTAGGCTACTGTGCTGTGATAGGCTAGTATTCGTTGCTTCCCGCCCTACTGTGTTGCGTCCTTGTGATTGGATGCTACACACTTTTTTCCTGTCAGTCTATTATTTATTTAAAGGAAAACATGAACATTATGTAGACATATAACCGTCCAGATAACATGAGTAACATATAAAAAGTAACATGATATAAAGGAAGATTATATATAGGATGTGTATACCATTATGACAGACACATAAGTAGGGCGGAACTTGCGCGCTCATAGCATCCAATCACAAGGACGTGTCGGGGTAAGGAGTGTTATATTAACCAATCACAACACAATAAGGCGGGACTTGCCCCAGCACAAATGGAACAAGAAAATGCTAGCCAATCCGAAGTCGCGGTAACGATGACCCGGCAGAAACAAATCTCACTAGGTTACGGCGAAAAACAGCTATTGTTAGCGTTGGCGATAAAGAAATGTGATCCGAGTTATCGCACTTCGTGGAGAAAGTGGTAATTAACTGTAAATTTCCTACACCGGGACATTTTTAAGAAAACTAGGTCAAGCTTAAGTGTCCCCGAATTTCGTGTCTACTTCATTTTGTTGTTCTTATGACTGGCCGTACCTTCGGTTTAAAATACTGTCAGTATTATCACGGTAACTTGCATTGCCAGTGAAAAGAGAGTTAATGTTGCTGCTGTTCTCTGTTGCTTGCAGATAAAGATGATGTCTTCTGGAGATATCCAAGGTTGTCTTCGCAAGCTGGAAACTCTCCTGCGAGTGATAAAGTACCCAGGAAGTGTGGACTATAATCGGTAAGATGTTAAACCATCTTTAAGGACCCTCGATAACAATATGCATAACCAAAGCCTTTTTAAAAGCTCATTGTCACATAGCATGGCATTAAAAGTAGTAGTTAGGATACATTAAGGGCCACTATAAGATTTTTGCACATCTAATTTGTACTCTCTGGACCGCAGCCTTTCCGGAACACTCTGAAACAGGACAGCACAGTTTGCTCAGTGGGTCAGTCTCCACATGGTTTTCAGTTATTTCCCCCATGTCTGGAAAGGTTTTGTCACTGTTTAACACAACAGTACCTCTACACTCTCCATTTTGAAGTCAGTTGTTGAAGTTGTTAACTTTGATCAGTTCTGTTTGGATTAGTTTATTGGATTAGTTTCGTCAGTGAGCCATTCTGTCACATTCTAGTTACTCATGTCAGAGGATTGCCTGGGATTTTTTTTTTCTCCAAAACTTTATTGTTCAGTACGTTTTCTTCCAAAAACATGAATACACAACTACAAATAATATAAAACACAATAAAATAAAACAAGTATGTATAATCTTTAATGCAACTGACCTAATAAAGACCTATACAAAATTAGCAATTAATGTTGTGCATGCTGCTATAGTTTTTACTGCCTTTGGGTTTTGAGTTGAGAGAATGTATTGTTTGAGCTCTTTCTCAAAAGCAACAAAGCAGAGCCTCTTAGCAGTAAATTTACAGTGGGGGTCGAAAGTTTGGGCACCCCAGGTAAAAATTTGTATTAATGTGCATAAAAAAGCCAAGGAAAGATGGAAAAAATCTCAAAGGCATCAAATAACAGATGAGACATTCTTATAATATCTAAAAAAAATCCATCATTTACACGTTCAAAATAACAGAAAACTAAATACTGGCATCTGCAAAAGTTTGGGCACCGTGTAGAGTTAATAGCATGCACCGCCCCCTTTGGAAAGCTGAGACCTGACCGTGTCATGGATTGTTCACAATCATCGTCTGGAAAGACCCGATGTCAATCTCAAAGGTTTTAAGTGCCCACACTAATCTGACCTCACCCCAACAATCAGCACCATGGGTTCTTCTAAGCAGGTGTCTAGAAAAATGACACTGAAAATAGTTGATGCTCACAAAGCAGGAGAAGGCTATAAGAAGAGAGTAAAGCGTTTTCAGGTGCCAATATCCTCTGTTTGGAATGTAATTAAGAAATGGCAGTCCTCTGGAATAGTGGAACTTAAAGCAAGAACTGAAAGAAAAATATCAGACAGAACAGCTCGCAGGATTGTGAGAAAAGCAAGTCAAAACCCATGTTTGACTGCATGATCCCTCCAAGAAGATCTGGCAGAAACTTGTGGTACACTATTATAAAGGGATACTTGAACAAATATGGTCTTCATGGAAGAGTCATCAGAAGTAAACCTCTTCTACGTTCTCACCACATAAATCAGCGTTTGAAGTTCGTAAATGAACATATAGACAAGCCTGATGCATTTTGGAAACAAGGTCTGTGGACCAATGAGGATAAGATAAAACTTTTGGCTGGAATGAGCAAAGGTACGTTTGGGGAAGAAAGAGCACAGAATTTAATGAAAAGAGCCTCTGTCCAACTGTTAAGCATGGGGGTGGATCAGTCATGCTTTGGGGTTGTATTGCAGCCAGTGGCACAGGGAACTTTTCATGAGTAGAAGGAAAAATTGATTCAATAAAATTAAAAGTTAAAGAGAGGATGGCTTCTACAAACGGATAATGATCCTAAACACAACTGAAAATCCATCAAGTGGATTACATCAAGAGGCGTAAACTGAAGTTTTTGCCATGGTCTTCACAATCTTCTGACCTCAACATAATTGAAAATCTATAGATAGACCTTAAAAGAGCAATCCCAAAGACTTGGAAGACTTTTGTAAGGAAGAATGGGTCAAGATACCTCAGACAAGAATTGAAAGACCCTTGGCTAGCTACAAAAAGCATTTACAAGCTGTGATACCTCTACAAACTTTTGAAGATGCGATTATTTTGTTTTCTGTTATTTAGAAAGTGCAATCTAACTTTTTTTTTTAACATATTATAAGAATGTCTCATTTGTAATTTGATGCCTTTTGGGGATCTTTCTCCATCGTTCCTTGGCTTCTTTATGCACATTAATACAAGATTTTGTACCTTTTTTAACCAAATTTTAATTAAACAAACTGAATTCCATTTATCAATAAATAATGTGTGCTTGTTGGGTTTGGGAATTAAAGCAGTAAGCCCTTGAGTGATGGTAGCAGGGAAATTTAAAAAAGCATCCAGTTCATCAGCAAAGGATTTTTGAATTTTTTTAAAAATAAGTCCAGACTCCTGGTGACTTGTTATGTAATTGCTTTCTTGATTTCAAGAGGTTTTTCATATAACTCCAAATAATGTTTATCAAAAGGGTATCAGCTGACTCATAGCCATATAGATTTTTAGTCCTGTTATAGTCCCATTAATATTTGGTCCATTAATATTGTTTTTTATTAGAATGATGTTTTTCTATATTAAAGAAATAGATCCAGATCTGATAAAGGCCCTCTATGCTTTCTGACTTTGTAATTTATTGAGCTTAACTCGCAAGTTATCTGTTTCCATTTCCAGTTTCTCCTCATCTAATAAAGTATCTGAATTTTTATGAGATCATTTAAGTGATCTATACATGTACTTTCTGTTTCCAGCACGACTACTCTACAAATTCACCCTGTTAAAGACATTGAACACGTCTAGCAGCATTCCTAAATTCTCCTATGACTTTGTGTGGAACACCCTTGTAATGCTGTTGTCTCCTACCACAGAGTATCCCTATTGTTCCAGTGTAATTTTAGTGACAGCGTAGACATGACAAACACAGCAGTGAATATGAGAGGTTGGCCTGAGGGCTGGCAGCATATCAGATCTGATACATAATAATATATAAATGCACCCAACTGCAGATTTACCAAGTAGGACAGCATGTTTGTTTGATTGTTGTATTCAGGATAAATACATCAGTGTTAATGTACTGTCACATATCAGATTCTTTTGATCAGATTCTTACATTACTATTTGTTTCTCCACCAGCCTTGCTAAGGGAGATCCCTCAGCTTTTCTACCATTAGTGAGCTTCACTCTTACTTCCTTCTCTCAACCTTTTGCTGAGCAACTCAACGCAGCTGGACTGGAGCTGACTGGCAAAACTGACCTCAGATTCACTGACACTCTTTATAAGGTAACACACACATTCTGAGTTATGTGTGTTCTCGGCCACACAAAGCCTGTGGCATGCAGCACTTTGAAATGCTATCAAATCTCTTAATACAAATGTGTATTATTTGTATTTGAAGTTTGTTCCCTCTCATTCTGTAATGCTAACTGCCCTCTACTGTACAGTGGATTTTATCTTGTAACTTCTAACGTGTGTGTGTGTGTGTGTGTGTGCGCATTTAGGTTTTACGAGATGTCTTCCACTATAAGCCCATACTCACCAAGCAGCAGTTCCTACAGTGGGGTTTCTCTCAAAAGAAAATCTCTGTCATCTGTGACATCATTAACTTGGTCCTGCAGAAACACAACCAACTGAAGAAGGTACAGACTGTTTTAATGGTTTAGTTTTATTTACATACATGTCTGTGTGTTTTATGCACACTGCATGATGTGTAACATTAAAGGCAGCAAAGACCACAAAGATCATTAAACAAGTCAACTCATCAGTTGTTTGGTGATAGCAAACTAATGTTATAAATTGTCATATAAAGCTAAAGTAATAATCACTGGGGCTGAAGGATATTGGAAAAATAATCCAGTTGCAATATTTTCATTAGGCCAGTATTGTAATTGTGATTCAGTGTGCAAACACATTTTAGTTTATTTTGGTTATAGTACAGTAAAAAAGACCTAAAAACAATCCTTTATGCTAAAATGTCAAAAACTGACACTGTTTTGAGTGCAGCAGTGTATTTTTTGAGTCTTCTTCAAATGTGTACTTCTTTTTCTGTCTCCAGCACTACTACTACTAAGACATTGAACACGTCTAGCAGCATTCCTAAATTCTCCTATGACTTTGTGTGGAACACCCTTGTAATGCTGTTGTCTTCTACCACAGAGTATCCCTATTGTTCCAGTGTAATGCAATGAGCAACTACTGCACATGGGCCCAGGTTTGCCCTCATTCACCTTTATACCAAAGGAACTGCAGTTTGACATCAATTCTCTCTTGTTCTCTCATTAGAAATTCATTGTAATTCTTGGGCAACACCCTAACATAGTTTTTTTTTTCTGTTTGTTTTCAACGTTTTGGATTCTGTTTTAGTGACAGCGTAGACATGACAAACACAGCAGTGTCATTTTGTTTCTGTTTCTCAGACTAAACAGAGGCCTGTCGTCCATTTCAGATTTTGTGGAATTTGCCAAAATATTGAAATGCAACCTATACAAAAGGGTCTTTCCTACCTGGGGTTGGCCACAGTCTTTCCTGCACACTTTGCACAAAATAGTTGAACATTCAACAAACAGCAATCTTGTATTCAATTCAACTGTGTGTGTTGTAGCCCAGAGTCAGATGCCCTACCTCACACAAGTACAGCAGAGGAGAAGCTCATCCAGTGTTGACTGATGAAGACACTGTAAGTATTGTTTGATCTTAAATCCCACCCATCAAAGTCCGGAGTGCCGTATAGTATTCTACACCACTCAGTCATGTAGATGGTATACGAAGTGGTGTATACTATGTTTTTTTTAACAGTTTTTTAAGCAAATAACCTCTAAAATGCAGCAATTCCTCTCATCCCTGTCACAGATATGTGTATGCAGAGTGGTGAAAAATGAACTCTTTAGTTGGATTCCATTGTGGTCTTATGTGTTTCAGGTATCTGTGAAGCCATTTCCTGGGAATCACCTTGAAAATTTCTTTAATTTTCCAACAAACTCCCCCCACACGGAGACACTCACCTCCCAAAATGTCACCTATCCTTCTCATCATGAAGTATACTCCTCCAGTTCTCCTGGAAATGGGATCAAAGAGGTAGCAGAAGGGGAAGAAGTCAAGGATAATGTTCTTTATGTAAGCATTTACCAAAGCAGTATACAATCTTTACTGTCATCATGTTTTCATGTAACATACTCATGTTTAACACCATATACACTCCCCTCCAAAAGTATTGGAACAGTGAGGCCTGTTCTTGTATTTTTGCTGTAGACTGAAAATAGTTGAGTTTGACATCAAAAGATAAATATGAGACAAGAAATCAACATTTCAGCTTTTATTTCCAGCTATTTACATCTGGATCTGATACACAACTTAGAAGATAGCATTATTTGTAACGGAAAACCACATTTTTGGGTGAGCAAAAGTATTGGAACAGATAAACTTAAAATAGAATGAAATGAAAAAAAAGACTTAATATTTAGTTGCAAATCCTTTGCTTGCAATAACTGCATAGTCTGTGACCCACTGACATCACCAAACTTTTGTATTCTTCTTTTGTGATGCTTTTCCAGGCTTGCACTGCAGCCTCTTTCAGTTGCTGTTTGTTTTGGGGGGTTACTCCCTTCAGTCTCCTCTCAAGCAGGTAAAATGAAGCTCTATAGGGTTTAAGTCTGGA
>JAOXYL010000061.1:459271-479149 GCA_028564955.1 Terapon puta
CAGATCAGGTCCCCACCAGGCCAGAGAACCTCAGACAGATGGACCACAACCAGAATCAGGGAGGAACCTGCAGGACTAGAGGGAACGAAGAGGCTCCGGCAGTTTTTTCCTGACCCGGTTCGAGGGTCTAAGGACAGAGGGGGTCACAACTGTATAGATTGTAAAACCTCTGAGGCAAACAGGGTTTGTGATTTTGGGCTTTAAATAAAAATTTGATTGATTGATTGATAACATGAACTTTACACGACATCAGTTATAAATAGCAAATGGATTACTTCACAATGACAAAGAATTTGTGATTTGTTTCCTGCTATGAACCTTCCAGAGACTCATTTCCCAGAAACAAACATTTTGGTCCAGCAGCTGCTTTGGTTTGAGTCCGTTGCACAGATAGCCGTTTACCATGGAGGCAATTGTGAGTTTAGGCATGTATTGAAACTCCTTGTGGGTGTGAAGTGTGTAAAAAGCATTAGAACAAATCTCCACTCATATAATATGATCCTTTTGTGTAATGAAGGAGTAGAGCATTACTAACACACTAAGTTGCCACCAGCTCGAGATTCCAACCTCCTGATGAAAATCAGTCTGCTGAGACACATTAAACACTTTGTGCATCACTGCACTTTCATTTTGGCCACGACACAAAGGGAGAGAGGCAGATGATACACAAACAGAGAATGGCTACAATTGAATTACATGCTATATTAGCCAAGGCACCGCTGAGGGAGGAACAGAGCAGGAGTGACTATGCAGGAAAAGATGGGCGACGGATGAAAGAAAAAAGCGTGAGAGTGAGTCTTCATCGACCAAATAAGTGTGCCAAGTCACTGCTTTGCTCTCAATTACATAACACACTCATGCTGTAGAAACCCAGAATAACAGAATGCAGAAAAATGACAAGAGAGGAAAATACTCTTAATAACACAAGAAGCTTTCAGCCACCTTCTTTTAAAGTGGGTCAGTCTTTCTGTCTCATCATGGCTCGTTATGTCAGTCTCATATAATTAAAATAAGACATTTAGCTAATTGGGTAAAACTGCTGAGGACCTTTCTGTTGCTTTGCTTCATATTTTGTTAAGACAGAGTTTTTATATTTGTGGTTTCATTTTCCCCATCATCTTGATTGATTTAATTTAATTTCATTATTTATCTTTTAGATTTCTATGTTGATGTCTTATCTTTATCTTATTCTGTCTTTTAATTTTCCCACTGTTTATTTCCACGATGTGTCTCACTGCTGTTACCATGTGAATTTCCTCACGGTAGGACTAATAAATTCTATTTTGAACCTTGAACGTTCCTGTAATCCATTCATGTCAGAAGCAACAGTAGATAGACTTGGTGGTCTGTACTTTTGTTTCACCTATGCAGAGATTCAAACCAGCAGCCATCGTGTGCCAAGGCCACTGCTCTTCCCTCAGGGTACGACTGTCCTCATTGTAGTCAGAGAAACCACCAAGAAGACAAGGGGAGAGAGAGCAAAGTTCTGCATAAATGATCTAATGTGAATCAAAGTCTGACTGAAAGAAAATCCTTGTTGACATAACCTAAATGACTAGTCAGTTGTAGCCACTGCTGCCAGAGAGCGAGAGAGCACAAAAGCCTCTCATCACACTTATTTTCATCCTGAATGTGCTGTAGCTAAGTTCAAATGAGAGGAGAAGACAGCTCAGAAGGCTAGAAAAAAAGAGCAGAGTTAAAAAGTCTTCACCTTCTCGTTGTTTGTGCTTCAGGAGAGCCCGGCTCAGTTTCTGAAAATACCTACAAACAAAATCCTGAAAGTTCAGCGGGAAAAATTCAACTGCTGGTTTCAGAGCAACGTCCCTCCATGTCTGTTTCCTGAGACTGTTGGAGTGTTTAAATGTTCAAATGTCTGGAGTATTCAAATCTTTTAAAAATTGCAAAGACAGTATAGAAAAAGTCAGCATTTTAAATGAAAAACCTTCAGCTTTGGGATTCTTACTTAGTAAAAGCATTGAATACGACAAGTAGACGTATTAAAGGTAAACTAAAACTGTGATAATTAGTTGGATTGGATAGGAGAGACGTTCTGATGAATACATATATTTTCAGCTGAGTTGTTTGAAGAAACATCTCTACTGGAAGTACAAACCATTTAAAGACATCAGAAGCAGAGGGGCACCAAAGAGAAACAGCTTTTTTGTGTGTTTGTTTGTTTTTAATGTAAAATATACATCTGAAAAGTAACTAGTAACTGATAAATGTAGTGGGCTAAAAGATACCACACTAAAATGTCATGAAATAAAAATATAAAGTATCATAAAATGGAAATATCAAATCTGTAAAAAGTACTCCACTGAGTTTTTAACTGGTTAGGAAACACCTATATATGACCTCCATAAGCAAACTAGATAAATGGAGAGAAGATTGGCTGTCTGCCAGCAGGTTAGTGGCGGTGAAACAGCCCCGGGGTTTACTCCAGCTGAGCTCATGTTGCTTCAGTCTGTCTCCGGAGCTTTTACCTGCTCTCCTGTGATGAAGTAGCCTCGTTGCAGCGGGAGTCCAGGAGAGGGAACACATGACCCAAAGTTAACTTAACCCCCTTTGTTAACAAAGACCACAGATAAAACATGTACATGTTTATATGCACTCTGCTCTTTAAGGGAATCCTCAATAATCACAGTATTACACCAAGTCAGCTCATTTTCAGGAATATCAACCTGTCCAGTTAGGAAGTATGAGCTGCTGTGATTCACTTTCACCTGTTTTGGTGCAAATGGAGTGATGATGAGAGATGCACTGGAGAGGGAACAGCTGAAAAAGGAATGATTTTGCAGGTGGTGGCCACAGATGACTGCTCTCCTTGTCCTTCCTGACTGGTTCTTCTCTGGTTTTGCATTTTGCCAGTGTTCTTGTCACTACAGGTGGCATGAGGCGGTACCTGCAGCCTGTTCAGGTCACACAGGTAGTTCAACTGCTCCAGGATGCTACATCCCAATGTGCTGTCACAAAACTATTTGCTGCATCTCTCAGCTAAAGAGCATCATTGTGCTTCTGTTTACTTTTCAACCGTTGTTGGGGGTGAGCAGTTTTCTCATTGGCTGGTTGTTTGGTGGATGGGTATCATCATTACATCCACTCTGAGTTTACACAAGTTCAAATTCAAATTTATTTAAAACCCAAAATGTCAAACATCGTGTGCCTCAGAGGGCTTTACAACCCTCTGTCCTTAGGGAGGGGAGCTGCCTGCAGCCTGTACAGGAGCTCTGATTGACAATCAAATACTCTGTTCTGATTGGTTGTTTTGAGTCAGGTATGTATTCTTGTCAAATGATTTTAGAGACAGTAGGTGAGGTTAAACTTGGTCTGATTTTATTGACTGTCTCGTGTTTTAGGGTCAGTCTGAGCAAATCTGACTGAAACATGGTTTGGGTCCACTGAACACTTATAAGTTTAGGATAGAGAGACATGTTAGACAGAGCTCTCCACCACCATCATCAAAACGCCAAATGATGAATATCTTTAGAAGAAAGTTCATCCCTCCAGGAGAGTTCACACACTCGGAGAATCAATGACAAGGAGACCTGAACCGCTCTGGAGGACCAACACCTTACACACTTAATGTTGTTTTTTTCCTTTAAATTGTCACATATCTATACATTTCTCTATAAGATTATACTTTGTGCATCTTTTCATATTGTTTGCCTTTGTAAAGAGCCACAGATGTAAAACAAAGTTAACAAAAAACAACAACTAAAGTTTCAAGAATTTTATTCTTTACCGTAGAAACACTGTACATAAATTACTTTCTCTGAGACTAATATTGACGTATGGATAAGTGGAATTTCTCAACCTTTAAAATGAAAAGATAAACCCATAAAACATTGTCAACTTGTCTCAATTGTCTCTGAAAAAAAGATTTGTACCATATGATGTTAACTCTCTGTGTAAAGTTCCTGTTCTTTCCTTTAAATTGATAAAGTTGCCTTACCACCCTTGTAAACACACATACACACAAAGAAAACTCCTCTAAAAGAGCACAGAGACCCACAATCAATGAGAAGACGTCCACATTGATTTTTGATCTATTACTGTTACTCATTAAAGTCACTGATGGCGATGTACTGTCCCTTTACGGAGAAACAAGCAAAAATGAGGAGAGAAGCAACGATTAGTTACTACTCACAGCAACCCTGCCCCCCCAAAGCCATGACAACATGTTTCTATTGCAAGCAATACTACTACCTTTGACCGATAAAAGTACAAGGTCTATGCATTATGAGGCTGAGTCACATTTTGCAGAAGTGAAGGACTCCTGGGCTGCCAGGAGACCAGTGTTTTACAGGACCAGTGAGCCCACTCGGTCCGCAAAGAGTACATCCACATAGAGTCAAAACCAGCCTGCTTCTCACACCGCTGTTGATTGTAGTCTGAAACTGAATGATATTATAGACCTTATAGATTATAGGGTGACACCCCTGTAATTTACAAGGAGTGTTTTCGAACTGACCAAACAGATCATAGATATCAGTAAAAATGCAACAAAAACAAAAACGCTGCTCAAACGTTCAGGTTTAGTTTACTTCAGATCTCAGTCCATTCTGGTGGTGGTGGTGGTGTAATAGTGGTAATAGTGGTATAGGTAATAGTACGTAAACACTTTTGTTTATTTTTTATATCCCCTTTTTGTCTGAAGCAAATGCAAGTTTATATATAAAAACAGAACAAAAAATACCAACAGAAAATCAGTCTTTTTTCTCCTTCATACAAATTTTAGTCCATTTTTTGTGCCTGTCTCTCTTAGTCCACAACAGTTCCATTCAATGGCCTCGGCCATGGACACAACAGATCCTATAGACTCGGACGTCTATATGCAGAGTGACAGGTCACATTGAGAGCCACACAGATGTGATACCTGCAACATCTGTGAGGGGCTGACAGACACTTGTTATATCGACTTCTCCGACAGTTTACAACTGTCTAAATGCTTGTGGGCTCAACTAGTTGTGACGGCTGCTAAAATGCTTGGTTTGCAATTTGAACAAGTCTCTACATCCCACAGTTTCACAACTAGACAGCACAAGATTAGAGCACTCAGGTTTAGCCCGCCCACCAGAGGGAGAGAGGGGGGCATGCGTGCAGGCTGTTTGAAGGCAGACGAGAGGGTGAAAGAAAAAGAAGGAGAGCGAGAAAAGATAGATAGAAAAAGAAATATAGCATAGGAATTAGCAGGCTCATGAAAACTGTTTAAACCATCACAACTGTAGTTTTGTAATGTGTCTGCTTGGCTGTGTTAAAGTCTAGAAATCCTACGTTTACTCTTCAGTGGCTAGTTTTGAGTCCCAAGACAGTTCAGTTTGTGACATCCATTTTGTATTAAAACCGAACGTTTTGTTAGTCTCTGACAGTCAACAAATTGGACATTTGTTGATGCAGTGTTACCTCCTCCCTATCTCACTCTGGCGTAGGAACTGGATGTTGTTGGCGCTGTCGGCTAGCTCGGGGTACTGCTCTATGGACAAGACGTAGTAGCCGTCGTAACCCAGAACCTTCCCACTGCTCAGCAGCTGCCTTTTCTCTCCCTCCGTCCACAGCCGCACTCCTTCCTCTCCGTCTCTGACCCGCTGCTGTTCGCGGGCCCAGGCGTTGGACAGCGCTCTCTGCCTCGCGTGCTCCAGGATTCGCGCTTTTTCCTCATCCAGCGTTGTCCCGTAACGCACGTGGAGCGCCAGAGCTCCGTACTGCAGCTCCACGTCGGCAAAGCGGCGCGTTCTCCCGTTCATCACCGTGGTGGACTGAGACACTGTGACATTCACACCGTTTTCCAGCGATTTCCTGCCTGAGGTGAGCCGAAGCGCACTGAGGTCATTTTCAGGGAGGCTGGTCTTGATGAAGTAGTGCGTGTCTCGTCCTTCCACTGTGTAATGTAGATCTTCCAGGTAAAAGGCATTGTTTAAGACTGCGGCCACCTTGATGCAGTCCTCATTGGCGATGTTGAGAGCGTTGGTCACCACGCGGCCTTGGATGACAGCGAGCATCACTCCTTTGCCGATCAAAGACTTGACGGTGGCAAACCACAGCCAGGGTTTGTTGTGGTCCGAATGTCGGCGGCTGAGCTGGATTTCAGGCATGCGTTCAAAGGACAGGAAGGCCACGGACTGACGAGTCACAGCCTGCTGGACACCTGAGATTGACTGTAGATGACAGAGAGAGGATGTCATGGCGACATAGTGCTACACTGTATAATACTGTATAATACAGACAACGTTCAACAAGACAAAGTCAAATGTAGTATGTAGGGCCGTGTGACGTGATCATATATATAATATGATTTCCTGGATATTAAAGAACAAATATAGCCAGAACTACAACAGGAAAAGACAGATGAAGATTTGAGTGTCCTGTGGCCACACTTGTAAATGCAGCTGCAGAACAAAACTTAGAACAAAGAACAAATATCTTTGCAAAATAAAGTTTTGCAAATTGCACTTTTCCTCTGAGAGGCAATGCAAAAGGTTTACTTGGATTTAGTTTGCATCATGATTCATTCGATGAATAACGAATTAAGAACAGTAACAATTGATTAAAGTCAGTGGCTTATTATAATTGATCTACATTTTAAGCATTTCAGTCTTTTTAAAAAAAAAAACTCATATATCCTACGCAGCAGAAAAATTTCCACTGATGTTTGTCATTTTCTCACTTCTCTTCTCTTGTTAAACTCTCTCAAAGTTCAAAAATCTTCATAGAAAAATAAGTCCAGTATTATAGAATGAAACCAAAGATCAAAACCTGTTTTCAGCCAGCTGAACACATTCTGTACTGTAGAAAAAAAAAGATGCAAAATTGCACAAAAAAAATCTGTGAAACCACAAAAGGTGAACCACGTTATAACAAGGGACCTCAGTAATACACAAAATCAGCAGGATGGTGTTTTGACTTCTTATTTTTTAAGGTAATTTAAGTTTAAAAACTAAGGTTCTGCAAATGATATGATTGGTCGTTGTCCTCCTGGCAGCACAGACCACCAGATATAAAGATGCGGGGATCCAATTGCTTGTTAGAAAAGTCTTGCTTGCTAACAATGGGGCTCACTCTGGTTGCATTAAAACGCTTGCAGTCTGTGTGGATCCTGATCACTGCTGCTTCATGAAGTGCAGCCTGTGAGCATGTGAACTGGTTGATATGTGTGAGTATCACAGTCAGAGTGTGAGAGTTGGCAGCTACAAGCTGCCGTCACGCTCTTGTTGGTCTCCTGCAGCTCCAATTAATCCCATTCAAACTCCACACGTTGTGGCAGTGACAGAAGAGCAGACTGCTCCTTCTCCTTCTTTTGGCAGTCCTCCAATAATACTACTGACAGCTTCTCAGGACGGTGTCTCTGCTCACAGTATACGGAGCTTTGGAACAAATGTTCCCCATTATTTATTTTAAAACAGCTTTGGCCAATGAAGAACCTCACACACTCGGACAGCCAATCATTGACATTCACTCACTGTCAGTGAGTTTAGTTTGTATGGCTGACTCTCTGTGGACCACACAAAAACATTACACTGTTTGTCTTGACACACTGATTAATAACATTAATTAATCAACCAATTCATTAAAAAAATACTGTACAAATACTGTTGGGATCCCCCAACTTTATTAATTGATCATTTATTATTGCTTTAATGTATGCCCTACTGTTTCTTTGTTTTTGAAAAGATACACTCAAGAATAACAATATGGTAAAGTGTTGTTTATTCTCATGTTCATGTACTGTTGCTATGCAATGCTGAACTGATGTAACTAATGCTTTTTTTTGGAACAATTTAGGATCATATTCAACATAACCTAAAGTCTAGGTTATGTTGTATATTCTAAGATTTCAAGAATTTATAGTTATTTGCACAACAATTACACACACACAAACTTCATACAGCACTGTGAGCCAGTCCGTCTCTCTTGTCCTTTGCTTATTTGTCTGTTTGTCTCATCTCTGAATCTGCTGCATCTATTTTTGTCTCAGTCCTCATTAAGCAGCGTTCATGTTGGTATCTTTATTCCACTAAATTACAGCACAGTCTCTCACTCTCTCTGCGAGTGTGACCTGTCCACCAGACAAGCTTCTGAACAGGCATCGAGTCTGTTTGTGAGGAGGGTGCAGCTTTAAGCTGAACACGTCATGAATGGTTGGTTTCACTAGATGACTCTGTATTGTCTTCTCTCCTCATTTCCTCTCTCATTATTCTCACTCCATTTCTTCCAACAGTGTCCCATTTCTCCTCCATTTCCTGATCTTCTTTTCTGGTCAAGTTGTTTTTTGATTTTTCACTATCTTTGTTTCTTTCTCACTTGTCACTTTGAATATGTCTTAGGCTCCATTTGTGGTCTCTGTGTTGTCTTTTTTTTTAATTTCCGTTGCTACTGCCAAGTTGTTATTAACATAATGGATTAAATTCACAAGTTTTAGCCATAACTGGTAGTTTTAGTTTTGGTAGAACAACAGGCAGAACGCCCTGCTTATTATTGTGACTACACTAAAGTTTTAAGAGAATGATGAGTAATGATGACGGAGTACAGGGGACGAAGTCAGTCACTCATGAAGAGTGATTAAGGTACATACAGGCAGGTCGTCCCACAGCTGGCTCTTTTTCATCTCCAGTGACGGCTGGGTCAGGTCAAACTTGGGAATTGGAAATCCTGGGATTGCGTTGTGGAGATGGAAGCCAAATGTGACCAACCAGATGTTGACATCTATGATAAGAGAGAAGAGTGGGTGTGGAGAATAGTAAAGTTGAATAAAGTTCCAGCATGTTTCTTTGATGATTTTCCCTCCAGCTGAGCAAGGTTTGATAGTAAAGATGGAATTCTCCTCAGCATAGCCTACAGTTTTAAGGATTCATAATACTCTTCAACAGCCCAACATAACACTGCATGTTTCACTAAATAGAGGTAAACTGCATCTGCTGCAGTGGAGTAATAAAAGTGTAGTGATTTTTTCATGATTTAAGTAACTATTATAGAGTGCACAAGAAAATGAAAGAGTCATGTTGTGTTTTTATAATTATGCATGACTTTTTACTTTATCACCAAAATATACATTTAGTGTATCAGTTAAGTGAAAGTATTAACCACAGTAAATAGGACAGGACCTAATGTAGAACTGTCCCTGTACTTCATGTTAAAACTTTTAAAGCACTTGATTAAGAACCCTTGAAAACCAACTAGACCTAAAAAGTACTATTAAGCTCCTCAGTGCTTTTGTTCTGTTGGCCCATGTTTTTACTGGACATATCTTAGCATTACCTGTGACATATTCTTTGACCTGATGAATCTTGCTGATGGGGTTGTTGCCTCGGAACATGTAGAGGTTGAAGGGCTGGGGGTCTTTGCCAACACGTGTCCATGTGCTGATGTCAGGGGTGGTCCACCTTCATGACAAACACACTCTGGTCAAATGTCACTTTGGAAAAATCTGGGATAGCAGGCTGTTGTTTAGAATCGCCTCTTATGCTCAAAATAAGTTAGTAAGTGTCAGACTGCGTACCTGCCAGCAGGGATGTCATAGTCTCTGTCCCCAAAATGGAGCAGTCGTGTCAGAGGATCATACAGGCCACCGTGGAAACCAATTACCAGAACAAAGTCTGGATTGGAATCAAAGTAAACCTCGCCATACGCCGTGTACTGCACCTACACACAGACAGCACTTTATGATCAACTATCTCATAGAACCAGTACTGAAAACTGAAAAGCCTGAATAACACTTCTGCACAAGACTCAAGAAAACACACATGTTCAATACATACCTGTTTAAGCAACAGTCCATTGTTGCTGAAGACAGCCAGTGGGGTCCCAGTGTTATCACACGCAATATAAAACTCCTCTCCACTGCTAATCTCCATGGCAAACACATGGCCCTGTGCAGCAATAAACATTATACACATTATGAACACACTAATAATAATGATTGTTTTTATCATTCCTTTTGTAGTTATTAATGGGAGGCTTTAGCTGTCAAGCTTCTCGACTGTGGAATCAGATCCCAGTTTGAGCTCAGGGGATGACAAACTAAGAATTTAAGAACAGTCTGAAAACCAAGATAAAGCAATTATAAATTAAATTGATTTGATTTGTTCTGAAGTGATAACAGGAAGGTTATAAATGATTTTTCATTTTGTAGGTCTTTCAGGGTAAAACAGGCTGTCACTGTGTTCCAGGTTCATTAACATGTACAGCACTTCACACTGTTCATGTTCAACAATGTTTTTCTCTAATAAAGAGGGGCTGTTACAAAAGAAACAGCCCCTCTTCTCTTACTGAGATGCTGTACATTCACTGGGGGAGGGAAACCTGCTCCACACAGACTCATGTCATAAATCAAAAGCTGAAAACCAAATGCAACTCATGAGTTCGTGTGAGCGTTTTCCAGAGAAAGCTCTGCAGACCTGTGTGTCCTCAGCAGGAGATACTGGACATTTAAATCCACATATGACATCATTTTACTTTAAACAATGATATTGACTTTTCTGGTGTACCTGCAGATCATAGTAAAAGGACGTGATCTCAGAGCTGGAGTGGTTATAGACGTGGGTGATCCTAGTTGGGTAGTTCAGGTCGGCGTAGAAGAACTGTAAATGCTGCCCCAGACTGTTTCTAGACGCCACACGCCGACCCAAACCGTCGTAACGGTACTGGATGGTCCAACTCGCTGCTTTACTGTAGACACGAACTAGAAGACCTGAATCACAGATAATAAAAAAAGAATAAGGATGAGAGGAATGACAATGGGCCCTATTTTAATAATGTAGTGCATGTTGTAAAGTCCATCCTGATACGTATGTGGCACATAGTCCACATGCAAAGTAAGGGATGAGACATAAGGGGGTTGTATATAGACTTGAAAATATAACATGAATTACACCAATCAGAGAGTCATAATCCATTCCCTTTACAAGCCAGTCATGCATGTTATACTGGTGTGCCCTGAGGCTAAATTCACACAGAGTCTCTCGAAATGGGTTCACGTAATTATCATTTCTACTCTGGTGGGATCACTGCATACATTCAAACAAAGCTGTATTGTTTCATCCACAATCAACCCAATCACTATGTGGCTTTTTATTACCTGATCCACTGATGGACGCTGCTAACCCACCTCTGAAGGTGAACGTTATAACCTTCCCTTTTAACCACAGGAAAATATGCCACCCTTTCATAAGGACACATAGATCAACCTATCCCACCTTCACAAACTTCTGCTGTGCTGCTATATTTGGCCGGTACAAAAATATTCATCCTCACCTTTGGAGTTGTATTCAAATATCTCGGCTCCTCTCTGTCTCAGGAAACCATCTTCATCCAGTCTGTACTGAACATCTCCCAGACGAGTGATTCTGTCCCTCAGATCATAACGTAGAGGAGTTAGCCGACCACTGTTCCCAGGATTCAGGAGATGCAGGTTCCCGTTCAGGTCATAATTATACCTGGCCAGGTATAATACATTACTGTTAACATTTGGAACCATCAAACGAGGGTATTTGTTCCTATAAGTGTTGTGATCCTACCTCCACATCATCTTCTCATTGAGGGAGACAGTTTGCAGCTGTCCATCAACGTCGTACTCGTAACCATATTTAGTTGTGTTGGCAAAAGGTCCAATCTTGATCTCGCGCTTGGTGACTCGGCCCATGTTGTCATACTGAATAGTGATCCAGTACATTAGGGACCTGAAGATTTCATACTGGATCTCCTTGATGCGGCCATGCTGGTCGAAGTGTTTGGTGTAGGTCATTACTGCTGTGGAGATGATCTGAGACAGCAGGAAGACAAATCCAGGAAAATCAAAAGTTGACTTTGTACACAGAAAAATGGCTCAGTGTTTGAATTCCACAAAATCAAAAGAAATAATTCACCCATGCTTTGGATTATATCTGTTATTCATTCACTTCAATGTTTAGAGTGAGGATATATGCACAATGTTAGCCATTATAGACTAAATGCCTGAATGATATCAAAGTATCACCTCAAACGTCACTGACTCATTCACCTTGGGAAAGGTGACACTTTCTTAAGCATCCATCATTTAAGGACAAATTCAAATCAATGCAGTCAGTCTTACCTGATTGATATCATAATAGATGACTCCAAACTTCCCAAACTGTTCCACCTTCCCGGATATATCATCAAACTGGTAGAGATCAATTGGCAGCGGTGTCTCGTTGATTACGGCCTGCATGCTGGTGACTCTGAAGCTGTTGTCGTAGGTGTAGTCAAAGCGTGCGTTCACCATCCCATCCTCACTGAAGCGGAAGATTTGCCGGTCGACCAGCGGGCCGATCTGACGGTACCGGATGGAGCAGATAAAGCCTTCACTCTGCAAGTTGACGGTCTTGAGCACACCAGCTGTTTCATCATACGTGAAGCTGACACGTGTTGAGTCATAAAGGATCTCAGCCAGTTTGTTCTGATGAGGAAAACAAATCAGTCAGACCATCAGTTCATTTCAAAGACTGCTATTAACAGTCTATCTAAGCTGTCAGAGTCCCTGCTCATTCTCCACTGCACCTGCTACTTATACATGTCCTGCATCAGGCCTGGGTCCACCTGGTTGTTCTCCTCATGGTTCTTCACGTGCTCTATTGACCTCTCGCTGTCATAGCATCTACTCTCAGTATATCCAGTTATCTTGTTCAAGGTCTTAGGGAATATCTTACTTATATGTATTAACAATATATAGCTACTCTCATGTGTGCTGCCTGAAGACCAAAATGACCTTCTACTACGAAGGAACAAATAGTTTATCTCATGGCTTAAATTGTACTATAAACAGAAAAGATACTTTTGTAAATATAAAACATAGGTGTTTGTAGTTAGAAACTTTATGTGTACTGGAAAACAAATACAACATAAAAACATTTAACAGTGACACAACTTTTATCAGTGATTAGTCTTTATTATGCTACATACATATCATATTAACTGCATGGAAAAATGAAGTCATATACCTGTCTGCGATATTTGTAGAGTATACGACGACCTGTGCCTAGATGGGCAACTCTGAGGAGCTGAAAACAGAGGGACGAGCAGTTTACTTTCAATGTCAGTGGCTTGAGGATCAGACTTGAACAATACTCTCATATATTCATCAATACTTGGATACGGGCTGTCCACCGTTTAAGCCAGCCATCAGTTCTGAGGGGTTCAGAGCTGATATACAATAAAACAAAAAAATGTAAGGCTGTCTTTAATCAGTGAAATATAGATTAAAAAACATGGGTCATGGACAGGGTGTTTGTGTGGTGTGAAAGTAAAATTAAAAAAAAGAAAACTGTAGCACAAAGTCTACCAGGAGATATAAATCTTATTTTACACACACACACACACACCTGTCCATCTTCAGAGTAGTCCACAGTAACAGAGGCGTTGCTCTCTGGGGGGGTGTAGATGTTCCTGTAGTAGCCTATAGACCTGATGGTCTGCATGGTGTGCCGAGCAACGCTGGGCATGGTGACAGCTGACAGACGGTCCCCCGAGTCAAAGTCGAAGATGTACTGGTGCTGACTGTGCAGCAGCAGGACCATGGACTGTTAAAGAAGGGCAGAACAAAAGAAAATGTGTAACATGGCATCAGAGTAGTCTTGTGGAACATCCTTTTACAAACCATACTGTTGAGGTGATGTTTGTAGAAGTTATGTGGCTTTTACATACAAAATAAATGTAATGGTTATTTATTTATATAATGGCCCTTCTGTGTGGAGTTTGCATGTTCTCCCTGTGTCTCCCACAATCCAAAGACATGCAGGTTAGGTTAATTGGCAACTCTAAATTGCCCTTAGGTGTGAATGTGAGTGGTTGTTTGTCTCTGTGTCAGCCCTGCGATTGACTGGCGACCAATCCAGGGTGTACCCCGCCTCTCGCCCGAAGGTAGCTGGGATAGGCTCCCTGCCTGGCGGGAAAAAGCAGGTATAGAAAATGGATGGATGGATGTCTACATGTAATGACACTGTGAATGACACAGCATAAATACATCAATGAAACATGCACATCTTTCAGCTTTCATTCAATAAATGTCTTGATTTCTGCACCATTTTGTGAGATTGTGCCCAACAGGCAAATTTCAGATGTCTGGCAGATCTGTTAAGTAATCTGAAGTAGGAGCAAGTCAGACTGAGCACTAAATTTACCATGATTGGCCAGGTGACAGGTAACAACCAGTCATAATCAAATTTTAGGATACCAAAAATATGCAGGCCATCAGAAATAATTAACAATTATCTAAAATAATTAGAATTATATTAAATAATGACACTTAATTTACACTTAGTCCAACCTTTGGACACCGTCCTTTGGGGGAGATAAAAGCCAATTCTGGCCCATAAAATGCAATCAATGATCACTTGGTTTAAATAACTTAACAACCATAACTAAGATGATCATATCCATATATATTTTGGAGTTTGAAATAAAGGAGGTTGGCAGCATTCCTTCTTAACAAAGTACACACACAAGCCACATGTGTGGGTGTGGGAAAGAGAGTTGCAATAAGGGAAAAGACATAAAAGGATAAAAAGGCTTGGTGCTAGTTAAATTCACATTTTTGAGTGTTCATAGATGACTGGTGCATACATGTTTCCAGGTTGGAAATAGCAGTTGGTTAAAATGCAAAACATAATAGTTATGCCCCCTGTTGGCCACTGGAAAGAAGGCAGGACAGGTGTTTAAGATCCCTGTAAACCATTTCAAGTGTTCTTGGCTGGACTAAAGCTGCTGGCTGCTCCAAGGTCAACCCTTACTCACTTGTGAACAACTGCCAACGCACCTTTTGTAAGTGTGTTGGAAAGAGTCCATTCAGTAGCTTAGCTTTCTTTGTAAAATACTGCTATTCAAAACTAATCATTGTATTTACTGAATAGGCCTCATTTGATGCTGTCAGTCTGGTCCTGGTGAGCAGGCTGTCATGCAGGTGGAACAGCAGCACAGGTGGAGATGATACTGAACCATCACACATAAAAGCACTAAGGAGCAAGGCCACTTCTGAAAAGATCTGCAAGTGAACAGGCTACGACCTGTGCATTTTCAGCTAACCTTCAGGGGATAGAGACTCCAACATGTCAGATGTGCAGAGGCAGTACAGGTCAAAGAAATTGTTCTTCCATGGTACCCTGACACTGCCATGTTAACTGATGGAAGATGAGCCAAACTACAAAATCGTTGCACATCAAAAACATTTTTCCCAAAGACAGTTTCAGTCATTTTAGGTCGCTCTTGGTGTTTGTGTGTTGGTGTTGTTCAAGGCACCTGAAGACATCTTTTCAGGAATTTAAATCTGAACACATAGTAGTAACATAGCAAGATGTAACTCCTGGTTAACTAGCAGTTACTAACTATCATGGTCCAGCAGGTATATGGATGGATGCTTAAGACATGAAACCTTTGCTCCACCTTGTCCTTCTGGCTTTGTTTGCCAGATGCATTTATATCTCTGACTTTATATTCATGTCAATTTGTTCTCAGGAATATTAAACTATAGCATGAAAAAACTAAAACTTGTTAGGTCGGCTGCTGGTAGCTGCAGCTCTCAGAAAAACAACCCCACTGTTTATGAATCAAAGCACTGTTGTTCTGTGTTAATATGTCTTAATATACCTCACCCTGTTACTTTCTGTGTCTGAAGTGATTGAACATTTTTCTATAAAACCTTTTTTCACTTTGATTAAAAAAGAAAATCTAAACTGAAAACAATGAAATACTAGTGTATTTCATTGTATTATTGTTCATCTATTTATTAGGATAAATACATTATGTATCTCTTTTTGTTAAACATGCATTATGCATTATTATTATTGTTAAAAGCACTGAGACTGCTGTCATATCATTTATAAAAAAACTGCTTACCAACCATCCTTTCATTCTTTTTATTTTTCTCATCCTTTTATTGATTATATTTCCTCTCATTCTCTCTTCCTCTCCCCTTATATCTCTCATACGTTCGAAATCCTGTTCTCTTACAATCCTGCTTGTCTGTCTTCATCCACAATTGCTGTTACATCTCTTTCTGTCTAACATGCTTTAACTAAGCTTCTACAATCCCGTGGGTCTTGTTTCTACAGTACCTCTGCCTCTGCAAACACCCTTAAATATCCATCTCTGTCTCCCTTTTTCCATATCTCTCTATCATTCCTTTCTTTCACCACGCACAGCCAAGGACAGCTGCTGTTTAGTGTCAAGCTCTGTCTGTCGGCTCCTCTGTCTTCCCAAGCTAACAAACACAAAAAGCGTCTGATTTATCCTTCACGTCTCCTCTTCCTACTATTTGTTTCCTATACAGCCCAGCTCTTGTTCTACAGGGAATCCCCCTTTCCTGTCCTCAGTGTGATTGTGTATTAGTCACTGCTTTCCCTTCATTCACCTCTCCTATCTTCTCTTCTCCTGTACAGACAAGCAGAGCAGTACTGCACACAACTTATTTATTCCACAGTCCACAAAAGTCACATTCTCACTGATACGTCATGCAAATCGAATTTTGCATCCACGCTACATAAACTACGTCTGGAACACTAAGTTAGACATTGTTGACAACCATCAAACTACTCTTGAAGGGGAAGAGCAACACGCAAATGTGAGTATTTCTTCTCATATTCTTCATTGTTCAAAGTGTCTTTCCTCTCTTATTCCCCCCGAGAAACAAAGGAGCTGGTTCAACTGTCCAGTCTTCACGACCGCTTGTTTCCAAACTAACATTGTGACAGTATATTTTACACATGAGGGGGAAGCTTCAATTAATCTTACTTATTCTGTTTGGCCAGGATTTCTGGAAAACGCAGCCTTGCTTAGTACGTGGAGTACACAGAAAACAAACTGTGTGTGTGTGTGTGTGTGTGTGTGTGTGTGTGTGTGTGTGCGCGGTTGTGTGTGCATACCCACTTTGGAATGTCATTCACCTTTTCATCATGTCTCTGTGTAGTCGAGCAGCATTTCTCTCACAGAGACAGTGTGTTTGTGTGTGAATGTGGTAGCTGTCTTTTGAACACATCACTCAGTATGGTGGAGTGGATTGGTGTGTTTCTCCAGCTGTTCATATGGTTTGTTTACCTTGACTAAATAACTTTTGTTACCCTGTGGCTCTTGTAAGCCACAAAACTCAACAATCCCTGACCTGCTGATGAAATAACTCCTGGTTGCATCAATCTACATACTAGGTTAAAATATGAAGTCTCTCGTGGTGCATGTGGCTGAGTGGTAAAGTGAGCTCAGTCTCAGCACAGCGTTCGAATCCCGCCTGATGCCCCCTTGCTGCGTGTCCTCCCCCTCTCTCTCCCATCTTTCCTGTCTCTCTCTCACTGCCCCATCTGCAAAAAATAAAGGGTCTAACCCACCAAAAATAATTAAAAGAAAAAAAACTTCAATTGGAGACACTCAAACAACATTTCATGATACTGACTAACACTGCGTTGGACAACAGACGACAATGTGCCGTCTCCACACCTGTACCCAAAGTGTCTGTCATGACACCAAACCTAACCATCAACAGCCTATCTCCTCTCTGCCTACACAATGCACCCCACCCTCAAATCCAGGGAAGGTTTGGAATAATTCATTTGGATTTGAAGTATCAGCAAGAGAAATGTGATCATTTTACCATAGTCCAAACATTAAAAATGGTCTAAAAGTTAGATCCTGAGATGCTGCTTATCACAAAAAACTTGCAAAAAAATGCATAAATAATTCTGATGTGTAATGTAATGTAATCAATAAATGATTACATCAATCAATGAGTGATTACATTATACATAGAATAGGCAAATATCTCAAATAAATGTTGAACTTGACATGAAAGTCAGTATATCTTAATAATATGCACTCAATTTTGATGCTTTCACTTTCAACAGCCTTATTTCTCCAATCACACTGGCTAAGGCATTAAAAACATTGATCCCAGAAACTTGGTATGACAAACTCAAACCTTCTTTTTCTTTTTTAAACCTTATCACTCTAGTTATTACTGCAGCAAAGGGACCCCGGCCGGGATTTGAACCGGGGTCCGCTGCACCAAGACCCAGGCCTCACATATGTGTGTGCACACTTAACCACGACACCACCAGCACCGCACATGCCCCTCATGTTCAAACACACCTACAACCTACAATACAAAAACTGAAGGTGCTGGCTCAGTTGTTCTGCAGGACAGCTCAGGCTCTGAAGAATAAAGCTCTCTGGACTCAACGTTGCTGGACTCCAGTGCTTATTTTGACTCTACAACTTTGACAAGACTTGGACACTTAGAACATTTTGAGCAGGAGATTTTGAGAAAGATTAAGGTGCGCAGACTTGGGCAGGACCAGACTTGATCTTCACCTTGACCGAGTCTACAAATCCAGCCTGAGAAATCCACATCAGCTTGTTGTTGGTTTCAGAATTACCTGTCTGAAAATCTCAGTGTCAAAGCTGGAAATATCAATCATGTTTAAGTAATAAGTGTTTTACAAGGGCCCCGTCTTGTTTATAATCTATATTAACAATACCGTAACTGTAATGTCCATCTCAATGCTGATTACGCCACTGCTCTACCTTGTTTTTCTTCCTTATTTGCTGTTGAGAACCTAGATCTATTTAAGTGCTTTTCAAGTTGCACTTGTCAACCTTGAATTAGTACATAATGCAAGAAAAGTTCCTATTTTTTTCTAGAGAAAGGCATAATGATTTCGACAGTCTACACCTATCCACACTGAGTAGTAGCAATGTCAAGAGTGTTAGTGATAATATGTAGGTATCATTTACTTTGAAAATCACCTGATTACAGCAAAAACAGAAACAGCCTAAAAATACAGATCTACCTTCTCTGATTTTGAATTGTGGGAAAAGCTGTTGAGGCAGTCTTTCTATCCATCCTGGATAATGGTGTGACATAATCTAATAATACTGCTCCTTCAGCTCTTAAACCACTACACTGCAGACTAGGTGCCCTTGGTCTTATTACCAGATCCCTATGACACTCTCCACTGCATTCTGTACAACAAAGATGGATGCTGCCCTGTCACAGAGCTGTGATAAACACCGCTATAAATCCCTGTTCGTATCTGTGGATCCAGTCTAGACAACAGGATCTAACCAAAGCCTGCCTGACTAACTGGCTGACTGAGGTCTAAATTGTGAACATGGACAATTTGCTGTCAAGACAATGATCATAAACCACTTCATCTCAGAGTCAAATTCAACTCTGCATATTTCTCTTTATCTAAACATCATTGCATGTTGCATGCATCATGTTTCCTTACACATACACAGCACTGCTTTGAAAAAAAGATGGTTCATCACAGTGATGATACAGTTATGAAAATCATAGATCTGCAGTTAATCAAAGCCTTTGAGATGTGTCAAACACAGTGTTGTCAGTACTTGTATATAGTATGTGTGTGTGTGTGTGTGTGCATATGGTTTACATTGTGTCATCCTGTACCTTATCCAGGTAAGTGTAGCTCCACGTCTTTCCATCAGCGAAGACTCTGGAAATAATTCTTCCCTGACTGTCGTACTCCCACCTCTCTGTGGTTGGACCCCTCTGGAGCCCAGTCACCTGCCCCGTACTGGACACACAAAGACAAATATAAGTTCCATATTGTTCATGAGGTTGTTTTATACCACACCTTTACGTAACTGATATGGGTTTGTTTCACAACAAGTAACCAGCCACCATATCACCTCAGTGTAGGGGTGAATGATTCAGGGTTTTCCGCTTATTTGTCACCTGTGTGGGTTAAACTGGAAATGATTGACATCTGTTGCATTTAAGACTGACTTAATTCTGTATCACAGTCTTAACTGCTTATTTATAGAGGTGATTAATGCCCTTCAACATTATTAAATATGAAATAATTAGTAATTACTTGGAAAGAAAACTGGGGGCAAAAAATAACTGGAATTGAAATTAAGAGT
>JAOXYL010000061.1:551183-566224 GCA_028564955.1 Terapon puta
TCCATCTGTCTGAGGTTCACTGGCCTGGTGGGGACCTGATCTGTGTCTGTGTGGTGGAGAGAAGGTGGAGTGGCCCACAACTGTTCAGACTGTAAAGCCTCTGAGGCAAACAGTGTTTGTGATTTTGGGCTTTAAATAAATTTGATTTGATTTTTTGATTTCCACATGGGGTCATTCCAGTTTCTACAATTCTTTTACTATTACATTTGATAAGTATCTAAATTGAAACCTGAGCCTAAGCTTTACATTGCAGTTCACCATTTTTCATCTTAGTGAAAATCACCAGCCTGACCTTTTTATATAAATCTAGTTTCTACTCATTGATTCACTGGCGTTTCCTAGCTGCAAGTTATTCTTTAGTCATGACATGCAGGCAGTAAACCAACACTGAGTTAGATATGTGTGTGTTACATGTGTAATGTAATATAACCATAATCTAGATATTTATGGCAGTCTAAATGTTACATTCTTTATAGTAATACGTCCTGTCGTCTATGTCAACATAAGTCTTCAATCCCAGCTAAGACATACGCATCCATCTTTATGTCTAACGCAGCACATTCACAGCCTCTCTCTGTTTCTCACTGTTTTACTGTAGTCAGTGCACTTGTAACAGAACTCCTAATTTACCCCTCACTTTCTCTCTCTCTCACACTCTCTCACTCACTCACACTCTCACACACACACACACACACTCACTCACTCTCACTCAGAAATGTCATAGCAGGGGCAGACCATTTCGTTTCGAACATCTGCAAAAGCTATTGGGGACCATGGTAACACTGCTCCAGAGAGTGGACCTAATGCCTTGTCTTCATTTGTGATTCGTATTGTGCTGTCTTCTTGACCAGTGAATTCTGAACTCATCTGTTGAGAAAGCTGACATGCATTTAGCTAATATGGCTCCATGTAGTTCTAAGGTGAAGAAATCTCTCAGATGAGATATGAAACATCTTCAAGCAAGTCCAGTTGACTTTGGTCTAACTCTTATAAGCGGAATGTGAATTTCATTATTAGAAGGCAGGGGACTGCCTGAAGTGCTGCATCATAAAGATGTTTAAAATGTTGCACTTTAAGTGAGTGTACTCCTCTTCTTTTTACTGAAAAGTTTCTAGTCAAGGCAGTGAATTTTTAACTGCTGTAAAGATGTTATCTCATATTACTGATGACACTTTCTGTCAGAAGAAAGCATGTGTTTAAGTAGGATCTCACCATTGTCTGTGGACACCATAAAGGTGTTAGGAGTTGTATCTCTTCCCCCTCCTCCATTTTCAAATGCTCCATATCCCTCATTTTCCTGAAGCTGCCAGTTTAGACCAAACAGGTGCATAGCTGGAGAAAGGAGAAAATAATTGGCAGTGAAACAGGAGAGAAAATGAGGAGAACAAGAGTGGGAGAGGGAGGTTAATACAGTGTACAAAATGAAAAGGAGATAGAAAGAGGAGAGAAATAAAACAATGGGATATTGAGAGAAAAAAAGCTAGAAGGTAATCCAAAATGATGAAAAGAATGATCAACAACAAAAGTAACAGAAGGAGCATATAGAGTAAAGAAAGGCAAAAAGAAAATGCAGGTTCAACAACCTGCACATAAAGGTAATAACATCCAAATATGGTATTGATGAAGACTGCAAATAATTTAAAAAATACATATTTGTGGATATCACCAAAAGAAATATTTGTGTGCACCACATACACACATTTGTGAAGTGTTTTTTTACATGAATATATACAATCATGCTTATTTTTATATGGATTGAAAACTATTGTGGACTGAAGGATTTTTATGAATCTCCCATAAGGTACTGGTTGGACTATGACAATAACTGTCAAACAGTTTCTTCTGAAGAACAAAAAGAAAGACTGCAGAGCAACTTAACTTTTGAAAGGTTTCTTCTTATACGTTGATATTGACATTTGTGCTGGCTCAAATTCTCTGGCTAAGTCTACGCTATTCAGTCACTCTTTCTTTAGCTTAAACCACATGTCTAATATGGTGGATCTCCAACTGTGAGAGCTCTTCACTGCTGCAGTGTGATGTTCATTGCTTTCTTGAGAGCCGCTCACCAAAACATCTTCACACTGGGCACCTCACTTTTTGCATCCCCAGCAATACACCACGCAAGTGTGAAGTGATGAGATGAACAGTTGTTGAGAAAGTGAGAATACAGACCAGGCCCGTTTCATGAGACTGCGTATGAATAACATAGCAAGTCATCAAACGTGTTATCACGACGCTTTTTGTCTGTCATTTTAAAAAGATGAAGGAGGTTAACTGATGTAACTAATGTAGTTATTTTAAACCAATCTATAATATGTTCCACATGGAAGTTTTGGTAACTCAATGTTACCGTGACAACAGCAGTCAGCTATCTTTGCCCTTTCCTGTATGTCCAAAATATCTGCATTAATGACAAAAAATACATAGACAGAGCACATCAAATCCTTAAAAGCAGTGTGTTACTTGGGATCACATAGGATTTCTTGGATGTGTAGAAAGATGGGACCCTAAAACTGCCTTTCATTGTCACTTAGAACACAATAATAGCTCAACACAACTCAGCAGTTAACATCTATTTTACCACTCATTTTGACTTTGACAAGTGGACTTGCTACTGTTGCATGGGCATTAAATTCACAGATTATGCAGTGAGACACAGGGAACAAAGTGAATTCTGCTGTGAGGCCCAGAGAGGCTAACACTCACCCGAACACACTGGAACTCACACATTTTATTAACATACAGGCACTTCCTGAACTGTATGTGCCCATAAACACGTCCCTCTAATAAGTTCAAGCATCACAAAGCACACAAACAACCATGAGACACTAAAATAAAATCTCAGTTCCATGTCCCATGACTTAGTGATTCTATAAACCTGTATGCATTGGCGGAAAATGGAAGGACATGTGAGGAGTGTGAACTGAACTCCTAACACAGCAGATATCAGAAAGAGCTGTGTCAAGGACCAATTACTGATTCAACTTGGGAACGTTCAGAGAGAAAAACCCCCGCTGTGGACCTGTGCGCACCCCCTGCCCAACACACACACTGATTCTGCACACACATACATACCTCCCTTCCTCATTAAATTAGAACCGTGCTGTGCCTGCCCGTTACCCACAACCTCTCCTGGTGGGGACAGGAGCAAAGGGTCATGGGAGAGTGCTGGCTAATCGACAAGAGCCTGCATGCATGTGTGTGTGTCTGTGTGTGTGTCTGTGTGATAAAGTAAGAGGATTAATGGCCATGGTAACAGTCATACAAGACTGGTTCTCGCTATTCATTTCCTAATATTTCCTGTTCTTTAGAAATATTAATTGTTTGTGGATATGAAGTTGTGATGAGAAGTCAGTGCAGGCCTCCGTTCTGTAAAAGCTTTTTTTTTTTTTCTTAAATCCCTGCGGTAGGACAACCACTTGGATCTTTGCAAGCCAATTTATCCTACTGTGTTCAAAGCAGGAATGGAATCAACAGCATAGCATGCACCGGCTTTGGCAGGCCGGGAAATGTGTTGCACTCCAAAGTGTGACTATCACTGTCATCCAAGAAAATGCTCATGGACTTTACTGTTCTGACAACAGCAGCCTCATTAATACTTAAAGAGAGGAAAATGTGTTTAGAAAATGAAATGTTGCTCAGGTTCGAGGCAGAGGAAACTGTTTCACTTGTTTTTAATTACAGTACAGTATTCACAGGTGACGCTGTTGAAAATGACTCACAGCTTAAAGGATGTAAACATGTTGAGCAACTGTAAATCCTGATAGAAGAAGAACTGCTCCTGTCCCATAATGTAAAACCCCTCCATGTTCACATATATGTGTTTTGATAGACCTTATCTTATTTAACCTCTAACACTGGGCCGTGTAAAGGTGAACGGGCTGTGCTCTATAGACCTTTGTCAAACAGAGATTCTGACCTGACCTAGCAGGAAAAACAGATGTTAGAAACAGCTGGCTCTGTTCCGAGTGTCTAAGACTAAGAAGGAAGCATGTGTACTAGTAAGGAACACATCAATATATTGTAGCCACCATCAATAACTTAAGTTACACCTGGGAGTCTGCAGGACTATTATTCCCTTGATGTAATAAAACTAAAGAAAAGGGGTTGTTACTTAATTCAAACCATACTTTAACCTTAGTTTATATCTGTGATTTTGTCTAATTTGAATTATACTGCAGTTGCACTACATAGATAATGTAGAACATAAGATTTTTTAAAAAATGTTGATGTCACTGAAGAAGTCATTTGGGCTTTAGGGTCCAGTATAAACTTTGGGTGGTGAGGTTCAATAATTCCCACCTGAGCTTTTCCCAACATCAATCTGAGCAGAGGTCAAATCAACCACAGTAAGTAAAAACAATATTTAAGAGAGCAGATCCGTTTTTATGACACCCAATTCTTTCACAGAATATGCATTATTCATGAACGTGATGTGATTAATGAATTAATACCAGCAAACCCCTTATTTCATATCTTCGTTTATGTATATGACAGCAGACACTGGGCTACAAAAGCTCTCTTGGTTGCACAGCCATACAGCTTAAATGATGTATTATTTATTCATTTTCTTTAAGAGTAAAAACCACATATTAAACATATTTTAATTTAATATATAGTACTAGTGTGAAATCAAGAACCACCTCCACATACAGAGATGGATATAAAGGACCTTTAACCTCTTTAAGTGGTTATGACTTTCACACTGATGCCTCTACATGAATTCCAGAAGTAAACAAGACCAGCAGTGAAAAGATTGCCTATTTCTAATCATTTCTAAACGTTACTCTTACTGTCGCTGGGGACCTACCAGTTGAAATAGTGCTGGACAATGCGCTGGCTAAATTTGAATAGTTTCTACCACTATCTGAAGGCCTGCTCTGCTGCTGGGTGAAGCAGAGGGAACATGTAACCTCATCTTTGTCCACAGTGACCACCAGAATCAACACAAAACAAGGAAGTTCAAATGAGCTGCTTTAAATGTACAGATATACACATATTTCTCTAAGTGATGCCAATTAGCAACTCATGTATATGCATTTGATCTATATAAATAACAACAGCAGCAGTCCTGCCTCTGGTATGCTGGAATAATTGAAACTAATTAGTACATCCTGTTTCTTTTACTCACAGGAATGGGTTAGGGTTGACAGTCAAATTAAGTGATTTCAGAGACTGGAGTCCCTGTTGGGTCACAAAGAAACATTCTTCGCAATGGGAGAAAGGAAATAGGTAATATTACATGTGACATACAATATAATGTAAATATCATGTCAATTTCAGAAGAATTACATAAAACCTTCCTCTGAAAAGCATCCTACACCAAAGCTTCACCACCTTACTAGCATGCTAAATTAGTCTAACTACGTCTTAGCTAGACTAACTCAGTACATCCGTATTAAACTTTGTTGGCATCAGTGATGTGGCTCTTCTGTTTCACCATGTCAAAGTCCTTCTTTCTTATGCTTAAGATTCCTCCTTGTGTCTTGTGCATATGGTGGGGTCCCCCATGGTTCTATTCCAGGTTCACTAAGGACTCTCTTTTTTTTTTTGCCTTTTTTTCATTTAGTTAATAATATGAATATAAAACATAACAATGTCATAAAATAATATCAAGAACATAATATCAATAAAATATAATATCATTTTTTCATGTACCACTGAAACAAAGTCCCCCTATTCTGAATGTCCAGTTTATTGTGCACAGCGCACTGAGCAGAACAGTGAATGATCAGTTAGTCCAGATTACTGAACCAAAGCGTAACAAACCAAGTTAACCTGTTTATAGGTTTCTTAGTGTGTGTGTACATGTGCATGTGTATGTGCTTATATATTCCTGTGTGTTCTCATCCATGTGTCATACACATTTATATGAGTGTGTGTAAACAATATAAGTGTATGTGAATCATAAATTCCCCAAAACTCAACTGAAAAAAAAACAACAAACAAACAAAAACATCTTTCTTACAATTGTGCATTAGGGAGCCCATGATACATACAAACACATACATGAAAACAGCCAAGTGTGTTTTTACCTCCCTACCCACAGACCAGCCTGAGGCAAGAGATCTTCAAGTCCAAGGACCATCTGAGCTCCAGGCATAATTGCTTCTGTTCATTGTGGGAATCAACGACCTTTAGAAAAAATACCTTCCCCCACCCTCTTATGCTCTTTAATTCCTTCATCTCTCTTTCTCTCTGGGTTTGAAAAAAATGCTAGTATACAATCTAACAAGAAGCAAACTGCCTTGACTGTTTTTAAAGTGATGGAGGGGAGAAGAAAAGCACTGAAGTGTTCCAGCTGTAAACATATCTCCATTGGGATTTTGAAGACTAATACTCGTTTGTTTATCGTTTAGGACCGAAGCCTGCTCTTATAAATACATCAGTATTATTCTCATTCTCAAATTCTTATGACAAACAAAAACAAAAACAGTCAAATCTTCAAGTCCAGGAACAATTGGTTTTCCACATTGTATTCCTGAAAGAGTTGAAAAAGCCTCTGAAAGGCGCTTAAACCACAGGACATCCCCGACGGGCCACTCTCTACTACTTTTATGCAAATGCAAATGCCTGTTGGTATAAGATTTAAGCCAGATGCCTCTAGCGAGTGCAGCAAGGTTTAAGAGGTTAATGACTTAAAAGGAGTGTGGATGAGTGCATATTCTGCACAAGTCTGTCTATTGTTGCAACACAGCAATCAAACCAAAGTGAAATCCATGTGATACTGACAAACATTCTCAGTTTTATAATGTAGAATAACCAAGCCAGAATCATTTTACAGAGCTGCCAACAACTGTCACAGTACACATGTTGTTGGATTAACATCGTAAGATGACCCGCAGCTAATTTCGGTACATGTATCCATTCCACCTCGGCCGGATCAAAACCACGGTGAGGGGTCTGTTAAACATTCAACCTTCCCCAGAGTGACAGGGTGCCACTGCACCATCCAACCACCAAGTGTAACATTAAATTGTACCTTTTCTTCACAAAAGAGACCAACACAATGAGATAAACGCATGTTGTATTAGCAGGATGTTTTCCAGTTTAGAGGGTTGTTTTCTGAAATATACACACTTAATATGGTAAAGAATCTTTGTGCTTTTCAACATGTTGAACACATTCGAGCTGGCATTGTCAGGTTCATCTTAGCCTAAACATGACAATGAACTCTTTTAGTTATTACTCTGAGAAGATTCCTAGCTTTCAGCAGCACCCTGGAAAAAAGTCCTGCTGTGCACAAAAGCATTCCCTACAATTTGATGAAGTACATGCCTGTCTGTCATCACTATAATGCAGGTTTATTATGATTAAGGTCCCAATTTGTTATCTATTTTTTGTAAAATCATGATCGAATAATGATCATGTAACCCACTTCTTGACTGAAATGCAACAACCAGCAACTTATCAGAGCAACCTGTAACCCTGTAACCCATTTTGAGAGGTAGAATCCAGCAACACTTTACCATAAAATCTGCACTATATATCTATATATTGGCCTCCACATCACCCATAGCATATCCTGTAAAATATCAGTGAGGGAGGAAAGGGGCAGGAATACGGCCTACCCTGGAGAAAGGAAAACCCTGGCACTGGGGTAATCTGATGGGCTCATACCACAGAGTGAAAACCAACACATGCAGCAACTAGAGAACAGGAACGGCTGATACAGACGAACACAAGAGGGTAGGAAGCTAGACCAGATTGGAAGAGAGATGAGGTGGGATTATTAATGAACCAATCAGGGAGAGCAGAAATATAAGTCTCATTTACCATCCCTCAGACTCTGCGTGAATAAATTCACAGCACAGACTCCTTCATGTGTGTGTACATGTGTTTGAGCGAGAAAGAGAGAGAGGGAGAAAGACAGGCAAACAGTGAAGAGGTGTGTGTGTGTGTGTGTGTGTGTGTGTGTGTGTGTGTGTGTGTGTGTGTGTGTGTGTGCTCTTACCTATGCAGTAACAGAGCAGGACAGAGAGTAGGACAGAGAGTCCTACTGCACTGAGGGCTGTACACCTGAGAAAAAAACAAAAACAACAACTTCACAACTGGTTTTGTCTCCCATAACATACACAACTCAGTAATTAAATTAGATTCATTGTGGCAGCCACACAATTGTTTCATTGTTTATGTATTCCAATGAAACTAAAGTTCTCTCTACTAATGGCTGTTGTGTCCATAATGTCTGCACAACATGACTGAAATGAATAAATCATTTGACCATCAGTGTTGCAGGTGTTAATCTCAAACATCTCCTGCACAAACATTTTAGAGTGTAGCTTATAACAGCCAAGATATCCAGGCTTTTACATCATATCTTGATATTAATGCAGACAATTACTAATTAATATTATTAATTATTAAATATTTACATAATCAAATGTTATAACATTGTGGCATATGCTGTTATAGCTGATGGTGTCATTTACATATCCTGTTTCTCAGTACTACAATCACAATCAAATACAATACTGCTTGTAGGTAAGTGCAGTCTATTTCATTCTACTCTCATAGTTTGTAGTGTATAGAATAAAGATATTGTGTTTTTCTGTATCTCCGTTTATCTGTACTTATTTCTGTCTTTATGTTTGCTGTACACACAGGGATGTGCTGTACATACCCACTGGGGATAAATAATGGATTATCTTATCCAGTCTAATCTTACTTTATCTAATCTTTACAGTCATCTTTGCATTCTCAAACCACAACGAGTAACCTTCCAAAGCTACTGTCTTGGCAGTATACCTGCTAAAATTTGTAATCACACATCAGTCGTCTGACATCCACCAAAAGCTGTAAACTGAGATGTAAGAGGACAGCTGTGGAGATACAGTGGCAACTTTGATGTGACACTCACAAAGGCTGATTCCAGTACCAAATCTATTTAACTTTTTACTTTCAATCTTCATCATTTTAAAGAAACTATTCATATTTTTGTGGTTTGAGTGGGAGAGAGTGTATACATATATGTTCATGGGCTATTGGGGATTTTTGCTTATATAATTAAAAAACTGTAACTGAAAAGTGATTGGGCACTGATTAAAATGGCGATATGTGAAACTGTGAAACATTCGGTTGAGTGGTTGAGGATACCTCCATGAGCAGTACTTGGAGGATTTCTTGAACTTGAAGGCAGAGCGGGATAGGGTATTCCTTGGCAGTGGCCTGGTGGGCGGAGAGTACACTGAGCCTGTTGCCATAGTGTAGCCAGGCGTTGCCGTGGAGAAGAGGGGGGTGGTGCCTGTACCTGTCTTAAAAAGGAAGTGCCTGAAGGATGAAAGAAGAACAAGAAAAAGAGAAATTAGTTGTGGAGGCTGGCTTTGTTTACTACACCAACATTATCTGTAGTGCACAATTAGAAGGTGCTATAACGCTATAAGGTTATTCTACTAGAGTACACATCATATTCACATTACCACACTGAGCTGCTGCCCGAATAATGACCCATTTAGAGATCATGGCTTTTTTTCAAACATTTTCATGAGTACTAATTTCTCCAAACAGTATGTCTGTCAAGTGTATATACATCTTCATTTATTTATTTAAGTCCTGCTTTGTCCTATTTTTGGTGGCAGGGCCATCCACAGCCTGTGGTGGTGTACTTCCCTTAGCTGTGTTTTTGGCAGCTAAACGTATGAGTGTGTTCTGAGACCAGAAAGAGAGCTCTAATTTTAAAAGTCTCCTGTTTTTTCTACCAGAACATCACAGGGCAGGAGTTTCTCCTGACATCCTCTTTGAATATCTTCACTGCTGTTGCCACTTTACATGTGCCTATGTCCATGCCAGCTTTTCACTAGTGAACTTATGTGGTGCCTTTTTCAGAAAGATTTGGAAGTGGAAAGCACTTGTCACAACTTAATACCTTTAATGTAAAGCTCCACTATCAGTGCTTTAATAAAAACATGTCTAATAAGCATACATATTCTGGACTACATGTATACATATTTACAGCACTAATAACACTAACAGTCACATGATGTTGAGCTATAACAGGCTGTAGGCTGTGGTCTCTTCCAGCAGTTTGTGACTAGATCGCCTAAACAACTTTACTAAACAGCTCTATACTATGATAGAGTGGGAACACACTCGCAGTGTGTCAGTGCTGCTTGACCGCTTGTGCATGTTTATGGCATGACATCTCCTACTATAGATAAACCCTATGAAATGGGATTGATTTCAACTTGAATAAGCGATTTAAGTTTACTGTTTTTGGAAAAGCATCTACCATCACTCAATATAATTTATCTTCTTGAAATAGATGATAAAAGATGACTTTAAACATTCAGAGTTGGAGGCCTCATTTTTTGTTGAGAAATGACTTACTGTTCAGACAGTGACAACCTGTTTGATCAAGCCACTGAAACAAGCCAACCAAAGGACAATGATTAAATGTAAAGATTACATTTACAGGACTGTCCAGAACAACCAACAGTTCCTTTTTATTTCCAAAAAGGCTGTTTGTGGAGCAGGCACATACATGTATGGCTGCAGCAATTACCAAGGTCACAATGTCTAATTAATGACAGAACTCTGGCTAACGAGCATCTGTAATTACAATCAGACTGCTCTGTAACAAGGCTGTGTGATTAACAATTAGACCCTATTATAATAAGGGCCCTTCAATTAATACCTGCCTTTAGGCAAGATGTGAAGAGGGAGATAGAGGAAGAGAACGGGGTGTTAAAGGGGAGAGTATTGCATAGGAGACTCAATAAATAGAAAAGGAGACCGTTCCATCAAACAAGTGCAGACATGTTCAACATCTACATAAAAGAAAAAAAGAAGAAATGCAACCTTTTTGAATTTAGTTCTTTGACTTATACCACTGAGTCTTTGCCTTTGGCAGCTGGATGAAAAATGCTCTTTAGCCTCTTGATTTGTCAGTCAACATGAACTTCTTGGAAATGATCTATTTCATACAACCCTGTAACAACTGTCTATTTATTGTGACGGCAACCAGTTAAAGGTCAGAAAAAAAACCTTTTCACGTTCCTATCTGCTGCTTGGTGCCTCTTGCCTGATGCCTCTGGTGTGAGTGAGTCCCTGACTGGATGGTCAGAGGTGACGACTACCTGCACTGGGATACTGTTCACTGGCATTAAGATGCTTCTCAGCTGATCAGAGTACAATAATATAGTGCAACCACACACATAAACAAACACACACGCACACACATTCATATTGCAAGCACTTGAAGATGAGGTTGTTTCTCCTGAGGTCTGTTGTGTGTATGATTGCCTGGGTGAATTTTTATGCTTCATTATTTATCACCATGTTAAACTGCCTCATGTCTCTGTATGAAAAATAGTCACATTTTATTATTCATTTATTTAGAGTGAGAGAGAAGGAGACAGAGGCAGGCGTGGCGACTGAGTTAAACACACACAAACACACGCACCTTCACAGGCATGTAAAGAGAAAAAAAATCTGTACTTCACCAAATCACCATTTCTGCAGTTTAAAAAATTTATACTGAAAATCGAGCACAAGAGAAAACTCAAAACAATTATTACACTTGAAGACAGCATGGCAACATCTTGATATCAATAAACCACAAGAGGATATCTGAAAATACGGCTACAAATATATTTTTAAACCGAATGCAAAAATAACAAAAAAAAGCACAGGGGTTTATGGGTAGTCAGACACGATGACATCTGATAGGCTGCAGCTCTGCAGTTGAGCATGATGAAGTAAAATCTACACTGATGGCCTTATTCAGCTGTTTCATGTCTCTTACTACAACGACAAATAACCACAGACCCACACGAAAGCAAATCTATCATGTTTAGGTGAGATCTGTCAATAAGATGATTTTAAGTTCACCAGTTATCATACATTTTTAGGCTACAGGAGTTTCTTATTTTGCTCATAATCAATAGTGTCATCTTAAACACATCACAGTCTGCAACACTCTTTTCCACTCAAACAAGATCCATCTCTCATGAGTCAGTCTTCACAGTCTTTAGTTTTAGTTTGCATGAAACTAGGAACATTGTAAGGGAGTAAATCAGCAATCAGCAGCTTTGGTCAAATCATATTATTCCTGGTATTTCCATCATCCCCCGGTAAGCTGAAGTCTCACTAATCCAGCCGTAGTTGGCAGTTGAATGTGAGTTGAAGACAGTGCTTCCTGGGAGATTAAAGACACGATGTTTTCATGATGTTGGTACTGGGATATACCAGGCCGGGGGCTCTATAAAAGCACAACAGGCACAGTGGGTCTGCAGATAGCAGACTAACCAGTTTAAATACTGTTGTGTGTATTTTAATGGACTTGTTTAAGTGCAAGTCAATTACAGCAGACAGACAGCGCAACAATAATCAAGTGTAAAATTACTGGAACCACAGTGTGCTTAGCAGAGAGCAGCATGTTGTCAACCATAACCAATCTGCTAGGCCGCTAATAATAACTACTCTACACCCTGAATTTACATTACATTAACACCATTTACACTCTTCAGGTGTCTTTCACAATAGGAGTGTCACATGAAGGCCAAGGTTGTCGCCTTCAAATAATGTGTGACATAAAATAACAAAAGCCAAAAAGCAGACAGGTTACGGATCCTCGGGAAGAAAATGACTGTAACTAATGTGTGGATATACTGTAGCTGCTAAGTGTAACACTGCCACAATAGGCTGTGAACAACAGCTTTCTCCACATATTCCCACACACAAGTGTAATCCACAGCCAGAGCATGTGGGATAAAAGCACACACTTCATTTACATTTCCTCATTTAATTGCTCTCTCTCCATGCTTGAAATCATGGAAACTGCCACACAAACATCCTTAAGAGCTTCTGATGTGTCAACTGAAAGGCCGTTGTACACAATGTCCTACCAGGAGAACAGTGAGTTTACAATGCAACATCAAATTAAATTGGCTTATTGAAGTATTGATCAATAGTTATTTCTTTCTTCCAATGTTTAAATTCTTGCTTCTATACCAGCAGTAATTGGTGTGTCATTTAATTATGTATACTAAAAAGCTAGTAATACGTACCACCTTCAGCTGGCCAAGAATTCATAGACTTCTTGAAAATTGCTTTTGGACTCCATGACATTCTAGAAAATCCACTGTGAATAAGAATTTAATTTCTACTGATATCAAGCTGCAGTGTGCCTTTAGATTTTTCTTAAATTGTTCATCTTTTTGAGGGTCCTGGCAGAAACATCTCACCCTTTTAAGAAGTTACTAAAATCGCACAATGAAAATTGCATAGAATAGTGTAATTTTTGAACAAATATTTAAAAATAAAGGACCATCATCCTGCTTGAAATGAACAAAGCAATAAATATCAGGTCAATATAATCAATCCAGTATTTGTGGGACATACATTACTGGAATCAACAGTTTTATCAGAGCGAGTGTTGCTATTTTCCACCATATTTCCACCATATTTCCACCATATATCTTCATTTTAGTGCTTGAATGTGGAGCTGCGTGTGTGTGGGAGGTGACTGACATCAACACCTGTTCAATCCAGGGACCAGTTGTGTCGAGTGTCCCTTGACACAACAGAATCTGTGAGTGACTGTCCAAGGATACAAGATGTGTCTTTGTGAGAGTGTGTTTCTATCAAGGGATGGATTACCACATCCTAATGAGGACATTCACACTCAGTCACATCGCACCCCAATCTCTCCCCCCCTCATCTCCCGGATGCCCAATAAATGCCCATAATGCACCTCTTTACTTTCTCTCTCTTTGTCTCTACGCAGAATTTCATGTTCTGTCACTCACAATATCAGCTGTAGCAAAACATTCACTTTCAACACAAAGTTGAGTGGAAATTGAATAAAATCTGTGTTAGTGTCTCATATTTTCCAGTTGCCTGGAAGCACGGCATGAACCGATGTCCTTCTGTCACGACATCATTGCCATCAGGTTTAATAAAATATCAGATATCATATGCAGTCCAACACTTTTTGTTATAAAAACTAAAATAAATGGACAGAAAAAAATATATTGTGATACAGTTTTATATCTGTGCTCCATCATCCGTTCTCTTTCAGGACTGACTGAGAAGCACTGTGATATATCTAGAATAAGAAACACTGACACTGACAACATGCCTGAAACACCTGTTCTGATTATGGCTACTCACAGCATGGCCCAGGTACTCAGCCTCATGAAGAGCTACCATTAGTTACCATGGTGACCTAAACCTTTCCTTGGCTCACTAATTCACTAATGTGAGCATTATTCAGGTTTAGGCAGCTCTGTCTGCAGTGTTACTATCCATATGATGAAAGGACGGACAGACTTTTAGATATTTCTGTTCATTAAGGCTGAAGTATGTACGGAGCATTACTCCCAGTAATCTGGTCTTTTTACTGACAATTATAGGTCAGCAAAAAGGAAACAGAGAAATGTCTGCTATTACTCAAAGCAGTAAGGCACAACTTCACCCCACATGCCGTTAACAATAGAGGTACAATCACTTAGCATACATAAGAAGAGCCACTGGACATGAACAAATGAATAAAAATGAATAAATGAATAAATAACAGGCAAGAGAGAAAGGAGGGAGGTAGAAGAGAGTGAAGGAAAAGGAAGCTCAGGTGAGAGAATGACTTTCTGTGATCATGAACTGTGGAATGGATTCTGTGTGTGTGTGTGTGTGTGTGTGTGTGTGTGTGTGTGTGTGTGTGTGTGTGTGCGTGTGTGTGAACATAATGCCATTGGGTGGTTAATGTCCCTGGCTGGCTATTTGTATTGGTGACATGTGTAAGTCTGATCACAAACACGTGTGTATATATATATATATACTGAATCAAGGATGACAGACACTGTCAGGGTATCCAGGAGTGTGTGTATGTGTGTTTTATGCGTCTGGGTGTGTAACAGAGAGTCAGACAGAACATTATACTCTATAGGGTTAGATATGTGGCAGTTGGCAGTTGGTGAGTGTTTTGTCTGCAAAGATTAACTATAGTCTACATGGCATGATTTTTAAACACACACACACACACACACACACACACACACACACACACACACACAGTCTATCTGATACCATGTCAGCTGCTGAGG
>JAOXYL010000061.1:592114-606062 GCA_028564955.1 Terapon puta
TGAATTCAGGCGAATCCTAGTGTTGCTTTCGTCAACGAAAATTATGACGAAATATCATCGTCAACGAACCTTTATCATGTGACGAAAACGAGACGAGACGAAACATAAATGTTGGTCTTGTGACGATAACTATAATTAAATATATAATGCAATATTGTTGACGAATAAAAACGAGACTAAATGTAGTTTACAAAACAAAAACTCAGCGAATCTAAAAAGACATCTCAAGATTTTCCATGATTTCATGCAAAATTCAGTTTAAAAGCAGGTCACAGGCACACACATTTGCACTTTATTGTACACTTTATTATTTTACTGTAGCTTGAGAATCCTTGTTTCTCTTTATGACTTGAATGTATTACTTTTTTGCATTGTCAGATGTGATGCTACAGTTTTTTATCTATTTAATTTAAATTTATGTGTGTGTACCTACATGTTTGGTCGGTAAAATAAATATTTGAGCGGTCTGCTCAGCAGAGCATCTTCCACATCTAGAATGGATGTTTTCTTGAGTCTATAAAGTAACAATAATATAATAATAATAAGATAACATGTTGGTTTTGTGAAATGGGTTTGACTAAAAGAAAAATGCTTTCATCTATACTATACTCGGCAATTATACTATATTAACTGGGTTAACAAAATTACATGACTAAAGAGAGACTAAAATCATTGACTAAAACTAGACTAAAATAGTTGTGGGTTATTCTGACTAAAATAAGACTAAAATGCTCAGAGTTTTAGTCGACTAAAACTTGACTAAACAAAAAGGAGTTTGAACGTGACTAAGACTAATAAAAACTAAAATGACAGTTTGACAGAAAGACTAGACTAAGACTAAAATTAAAACAGTCTACCAAAAACAACACTATCTCCAAGCTCATCAATGCAGATCAGCTGATGTGGGGTCTGCGCTGTCATCTGTTGATGATGTTGTGGAACTTCTTGTGGTAAACAGATACCACTGCAAGGAGATCACGATTCATAGAACAGTACATGGGAGGCTGCCGGGTTTTTCTTATCCTTATTTGGATACACCAAGAGCAGGTACCAAGAGCTGGCCAAAAGAGCATGGACTATACTTCATAATGACAAGTATTCTAGCCATTACTTTCAGCATGAGATGAAATAATGAGCATCTTGGTACCAGAGAAAATAGAAAATTAGGAGTCATTTTATATAATAAAAGTTAATGGAACTCCTGGGTACTGGAGAGGAGAATTTGGCCTAAAGTCGAACCTCGGATCCAGGAGGAACAATGCGTTTTTCGTCCCGGTCGTGGAACACTGGACCAGCTCTATACCCTCTACAGGGTGCTTGAGGGTTCATGGGAGTTTGCCCAACCAGTCCACATGTGCTTTGTGGATTTGGAGAAGGCATTCGATTGTGTCCCTCGTGGTATTCTGTTGGGGGTGCTCTTTGAGCGTGGGGTCCGGGGCCCTTTGTTCTTCAGGTCTCTATACGACCGGAGCAGGAGCTTGGTTCGCATTGCCAACAGTCAGACCTGTTCCCAGTGCATGTTGGACTCGAGCAGGGCTGCCCTTTCTCACCAGTCCTATTCATAATTTTTATGGACAGGATTTCTAGGTGTAGTCACGTGCCAGAGGGAGTCCAGTTTGGGAACCACAGGATTTCATCTCTGCTTTTGGCAGATGATGTTGTCCTGTTGGCTTCATCAAACCACAACCTTCAGCATGTACTGGGGCGGTTTGCAGCCGAGTGTGAAGTGGTTGGGATGAGAATCAGCATCTCCAAGTCCGAGGCCATGGTTGGACCGGAAAAGGGTGGCGTGCCCTCTCCGGGTGGGTGGAGAGGTCCTGCCTCAGGTGGAGGAGTTCAAATATGTCAAGGTCTTGTTCACGAGTGGGGAAAAGATGGAGTGCGAGATTGACAGGCGGATTGGTGCAGCATCCGCAATTATGTGGTCGGTGTACCGGAACGTTGTGGTGAAGAATTTGCCGGTCAATCTACGCTCCCATCCACACCTATGGTCATGAACTTTGGGTCGTGACCAAAAGGACAAGATAGCAGATACAAGCGGGCAAAATGAGTTTCATCTACAGGGTGGCTGGGCGCTCCCTTAGAGGTAGAGTAAGAAACTCAGTCACTTGGCAGGAGCTCAGAGTAGAGCCACAGAGTAGAGCCACCGCTCCTTCACATCTCCCTAGGGAGGTGTTCCAGGCATGTCCTACCGGGAGGAGGCCCCGGCGAAGACCCAGGCCATGCTGGAGAGACTATGTCTCTCGGCTGGCCTGGGAACACCTTAGGGTCCCTCCATAAGAGCTGGAGGAAGTTGCTTAGACTGCAACCCGGCCCTGGATAAGCGGAAGATGATGGATGGATGGATGGATGGATGGATGGATGGATGGATGGATGGATGGATGGATGGATGGAACTCCTGACCTGGTGGGACTGGTCAGGTGTACTGTGCACCGGCACCTCCTTGATGTCGATGAAGCATGAAAATGTGTACAAATTAGGCCTGAACATACTATACATACAGTGCTTCAACCATCGGTCTCATCAGTCTTGATTATTGTGACAGCTGTGTGTGCAACTTGCTTTATAAATTTTGAAGAAAGCCCACGGGGGCACTTTAGCACGGTCTCCATTATTTTGAAGTTATTTGAGAACATTTGATGTCCATGCAACTTGGAGAGATCAGGGGCACCCATGGTGTAGACGTGCAAACTGAAACGGCAGGGCTGCCACAGGCCCTGGACATAGCTTCAAGTTCACTGCACAAACGGTGCGCATGATTCCGTTCAATGACACACCAAACCAGTTGCTCCAGTCAGAAGGCACAGATCTACTTACTGCTCTACACCTTGTTAACGCAGCCTAAAAGAAGATTTTCAACATAATGTAATTCGAGAAACAGGATATAAACGAGGAAACAAAGGCCCACAGGTTATACTTTGACAGCGGCAGTTTGTGGTTAGCTAGAACTCCCAGTCATGGATCCAAACTATCCGACACTCCTGGATGTTTCCTCAGTGAATCATTCAGTGGTTGTAACAAAGACTCTAATTGTGGAGTCAGAATTCACAGTGGCCAAGCACTGTAGCTCCAAGAAAAGGGTCCTAATCAAAGAATTTCAGAGGCTACAGGAGGCCTTGCCAATGACCTCTTATGCACACTGACTCTAAGGGCCAACACCACACTTTGTGAAAACCTATGCTCAACATGTAAGAAAATGTTCATGGACCAGCATCACTAACCTAATGCAACTGGCATTAAAAAAGACTGATGCAGAGGTTAGTAGATCGAGATTTTACTCAGGACAAAAAAATCCCACTCTATTAAAGAACTGGTGAGGTTAAGAATAGCCAGATGTGCCGAAGTTTAACTGTGTATTCTTTTGTGTATTCTTTTGTGTCATAGAGGTGATATTGCTTTAAAGGATTGCTGGTCAAATCCTGCAGATTCAAATCCTATTTTAAATCCTGTTTAAGCAGGTCTGTGCTGATGTTGTGTTTATGAAATCCTATTAAGATTGCTGCATACAAGTTGCTACATTCATTGTGATCTTTCATAGAAAGTGTCAGCCCATACAATTTGAAAATAGCAAAACTACTACTTGGCTGTTCATTTATTTTTTTCAAAATGACCATTATACTGTATGACTGTAATGGTGTTGAAAAATCAAATGCCACTACAGCCAACAATCCTGACAGTTCTGCACTGCACTAATATAGAGCTTCTTATTAATAGTGTCACGCAAATCTTTAACCTGCAATAGATTTGTTATATTCCAAATTTTCTGTTTGGGGAGGTCCTCACAAACACAAGGGAGTTTGATTTGACAGTTGTAATTGTTATCAGATTCAAAACTCCCAATTAGCACCCCAAATTATTGATTTAGTTTCAACAGGATATTTATTTGTTGCTTTCAGTGGTCATTATACAATATCCATCTAGAATGTCTCTCTTTTTGTGTCCCAGTTTGACATTCATTATAATCCACATGGTCAGCCTGAATTAGTGAAAAAACTTGTCTGACCTAAACCAACTCAGTTGTACAGATACATCATACATTCAAAACAGTGCTTTAATTATATGAAACAGCAGAATTGAGGGCCCTATTGGATGGAGGCAGAGTTTAAGTAACCACGGCTGAATTTTTAATCAGAACTGAAAAACCATTCCCACCACAATGTAAATAATACTCACTCACAACCAGTTTGCATAATATCAATCAAGATTCCCAGAATTAATGCTGATAACTTGTTGAATCCAACAGGTAATGCAGTAAGTAAAATAATCTGACATAACCTCACTAGGCCCATTAAAATAACTGAAAGAAATATGACAATGTCAGAGAGACTTGGACCAACTGACAAATCTTGAAAGGACACGGATTGCTCATATAGACACCTGAGCCAAAAAAATCCCTTTTAATAGCTGTTCTGAATTTTAAAATATCCTGATATTCAAAATGCCTAACATTATTTATTTGTTCTTGTGTGTTGAATACAGAAAATCAAAGAGGAAAATAGCCGGCACTGTTATTTTTCCCTTTTTTAATTTGGATCATTGACATTCCCTTGGATTCCCATATCTAATAGGTCTCTTTTGTTTTAATATCGGGCAGTTGCTCATAAAGAGTAGATAGTTTTAGGGGTGTGCATGATAAGACACAGATGCAGACATGAAAGGAGGTCAAGGTTGCAAAGCAACCAGGAGTGGGACAAACAGACAGAGACGGAACCACCAAGGTTGTCTCATCTATAGAGAACAATCACTGAAAGCACTCTAGAAGTCATCTGAAGTTCAATCCTCCATATTCCAATGTCTACCAACTGTCATGATCTCAACATTTTATTCATTTAATAATAATAATAATAATAATAATAATAATAATAATAATAATAATAATAATAATAAACGTATTTAAATAATCTTAATAATGTGCCTCAAGGTACCAACATGCCAACAAAGAGCCCGATCACACCTCATTTTAAGAGCCATGGGCACGCAGAAGGGTGCTACTTACACAGCACTGAAAGTGAAAATCACAACTGTGTCAGTAGGAAACTACCGTTCAGTTCAGATAGTAGTAGTAGTAGTTCAGATTTCAACAAGCAATCAAACAGCTTCTAACACATGTTGCCAAAGAAGCAAAGTAAAATCCCTTTACCATGTATTACAGGTAAGTACAATCGGGCTGCATACTCCTCTTCCTCTTCTTCCTCCTCCTCCTCCTCCCCTTCCTCTGAGTCTGGCTCAGCCATGTCTCCTAACAATGGGTTGTCATGTGGATTGGCTGATTGTGGATGTGATTGATCAGTGACAGATGATGGACAAGAGGGGGAGGGCATTGGAGAACCTATGAAAGAACACAACCAAAAAGAAAAAAAAATAGGAATGATGAATTTGAAGAATGAACAAAAGTAGCAACAACCACAGAAACCAAATCTTAATGGAGCAAATGACTGAGAAATGAAGTATGGTGATGTGCGCTGATGATGTGACAGAACTGTGGCTGGAGGCTGCCGAAGTTACTGCGACTGAAAAACAATTCCAGGGATGGAATTGTCAACAGAGTCACATAGGAAGCATCTGCATTCCGAGCTGCTGCCATAAGCCTGCGCGAACACTACTCATTCAGGATGCCTTTTGGGCACTGTGCCTCGAGGAAGTCTGCAGTCTTCTCCCTGCTCCTCCGCATCACTCTCCTTTCTTTCCTTCACTCTTCAACAGATCCTACACTTTTCAGGCCCGGGGATTTGATTCAGTTCCACATTGCATCCTCACTACCACCGATATGGTTTATTGAAAGAGAACTTGGTCCAAGTTGTTGGACTATGGCTATATGTTGTGCCTTTGTGAGACCAGACTCACAAGGAGAGTGCACAAAATCAATTGTGTATTGATGTAGTTGGCATTCAGTGACTTCTGAATGCTAAACGGCCCTGCTCTCAGTTTGTGCATGGGAGTATTTGTGTTTGGGAGTCTTTGTGTGATCTTGACCCAGACACGTAACTCCACTTTGCATTCCATACAAATATGCTCACACACAATCAGGATTTCTTAAGAAATAAAAAAAGTTAAAACAATTAGCTGCACTTGCCTTGGTGGCCTGCTTTACACACAGAAGTATGTCATGTGTATTTCTAAATCTTTTGATCCTTCACATTGGCAAGCAAGGAGGAGAAATTGAAGTACAAAATCAATGCTCTTTCAAATTGTCATTTGCAGGAAAACAACTGCAATGTTGTTTGGACATTTATACATGCTGATGTGCTGATACTGACAATACAGCAAACTGCATCTTCATCTCTCTCTGTAAGATACAAAAACAAATGTGTTGCCTTGTTTTTTGATGGAAAAACTGAAAGGTCCATAGAAGTCCCTTCTCAAAGGCACCGCATGCTCCATGTCAACCATTTTTTTCACACAGGAAATGTCAAACACACAGCCAGCCTTGCCCCTCTAGCTATCTAGTGTATATCCTATCCTGACATTAATTTGGGGCTTTGCAGTTTCAGGCTAAAGCTACAGTACATCAGCTCAATGCAAACAGATCAAAAATAACATGACACAAGTCTCTGTTTAATTATTTACCAGGATGCCTTTTGGCTCGTTTCTTTCCCTGAGATAGAAAATCACATGGATGTGGTATTTTCTATCAAATACCCAACCCCCACTATCTCCCCTAGAGCGATGTTGTGGATAGAAAAAAAGAGGAAAAGCCCAGTGGCTTTTGTTGGCGAAGCAGGAACAACACAGGATTAGAGCTACATGTGGACACTATTAAACAGCAGATATGGTCCACTGGTTGGACATGATCATTTGTTTGGGACTGATAAGCACTGAACACGTCGATGAGAAGCCCTTCACCTGAACCGATCCCTTTGAAACACGCTAGTCTGTAGGTCTGAATTTATTTTGTTGCCATTAACATAGTCAAAATGCTTTCATTCCTTGAGCGATTTTATTATTCTATCATGCTCAAAAGACAGCTCTGAGAGTTTTTTTTTCACCTGGCAAGAATAAATTCTTATGGGAAACAATGAGCAGTACACCATTATGTTACATGAAAACATTTAATTGGATATTTGAAATAATAAATATTTCAGTCAAGAAGCAGCTGCTGTCCAAAAAACGCAATCAGAAAAAAATGCTGGATAAATAATCGTGTGTGTTCATGTACCTCAATGGGTGTGGGTGTTTTAAATTGTGTTTTTGACAACAAAGAAGTTGTATAAAAGAGAGAATTAGGTACATCAGGCTTTGGATACACACATGACGCTTGTTAAGAGAATCAAGACATTGTTGATTTTGGTCTTTTCATGGCATTTGTTAATACCAAAGATGAAATATATAATACAGATATTGCCAGATGTATGCTTGAAAATGGAACAAATAAACACATGGAGGATGATCAGAGCCCAGTTTTTTTTATTCATTCCAAACAGATGGCTTTAAGCTCATCAGAACGTTATCACTGTTCCTAATATTGTGAACATATCAGACAGTAACACCGTCACGTGGCTGCTGCTCACTGTGACTGGTACAAGGTGTATTTCTTATATAGTTTATCTACATGAAATTCTTTGGACTCATCTCATCGGAACTATAAGCAGATTACATTTACCTCAGAGCAAATAGATCACTACATGCTTTACCCAGGTCATGGTTATAGACAGGCAGTGGTGGAAAAAGTACTCTTATCAAGATCTTTTCCTCGAGTTAAAGCAGGCACACCTCAGAAATAGTCAGTGCAGCCATTGTTCCATTAAAATTTTACTTAATTAAATGTACAAAAGTTCTACAATCAAAATACACTTCAAGTAAAAATAAAAGTACATATTATACAGGATGTGCCTCGTATTAATCAAACGTTATACATTGCTGGACAGCTTGTGAATTTGAGCTAAGGAATCACTCAGTACTTATCTTAATCTAAACCACAGGAATAAACCATCATTTCTTTAGTGATTGTAGTTTGCATTCATAATCTGAATGAGTAAAGTGACTGCTTCAGGTCCTCTTGATGAACTTGATGAATTCAATGTGCAATAAGTCAATCTATATTGTTTAATTCATTCCTCCTTTAGATGTGGCTGCTAGGTTAGCGCACATCACTCCAAAACCTTGGGGAAGTCTACAATGTGATACGCCTTACAGAAATCATCATTTGTAGTTTGCCACATAGCGCTATTATTGAAATGGAAATGGTCAAGTCATACATTCATTTAAGTCATTTAAGCAAAGAAAAACACATACTGCTTGGATCCTTACATTCAAACAATAGAGATAAGAACTAAACCATCTGATGGGCCATTCACACAAACAGTTTGGAAGCAGTGACAACATTATGCTGCTTCTTTAAAGGCGGTCAGAAACAGACAGGGCTGTTAACTACTCCACCAGCTTCCACACAGTGGTGATCAGTCTTGTTAGCTCGGCCAGCGTGTTGTATTAAAGCAGTTTCAACCATGCATGATATGGTAGAGCAGCTATTCTGTACTCAGGAAACAAACTGTAGCGCAGGAAATGAACAATTCTTTGTTTGTAGCGTGGTACCAATGTCAGAACACAACACACCCACAGAGCTACAGCCATGAACGAAGGCAGCGTTACTGACTGATTACCATGCTGGGCAGCATTCCCAGCCCTGCCGCTGACAGTCTCGCCTCTCCAGCTACAACAAAAGCACAACTTCATCAGAAAAGATCTTTAATGCTTCACCCCACCAAGAGTTCTCATTCTTGGTAGCTCTTTTTCTCTGGCCCACGTTTCCCCCACAATCCACCTGCATCGTTCTGTCGTTTGGGAAATGTCTGTGGGTTGACACTCTCTGTTTCTGCTCCGCTCTGTCAATCTCCATATAAAAGACACCCTGGTAGAATGCATTATTACTGGGATTAGAGAGAGAGAGAGAGGAGAGAGAGAGACCCAAATATTGCTTTTAAGCCTGGAGAACATGCCAAACCTTCCCCACTTTGACTGTAACTCATGAAACTCTATATACATGATGAATGGGTCACAGGGAGATGGTGTGATGATCAAAAGGCCTGATGCAGATGTCCAGGTTGCTCAGCGGGTTAAGGTGCACTGTGATTGCCTAGGAACGTGTTGTTCTGGCCCAAGACAATATTCTTTAAAGGCCCTGATCAATGGAGTAAAAATAACTTTGCAATGAGATACTGAGTCTTTGAAAGGGCTACGTGCCTCGTGGCATCTCTCCACAGCGCCTGAAGGAACGAGGTAACGCTGCTTTCACATCACACGGGAATACTCAGCAGAACCTGGGGCTTCAAGAACTTGTTCTAGTGTCTGAAAGTCTCCAAGACTCCAGAAACAAAATGTTCAGGAGGTTTGTTACTCTAGATCTGTTTTTTTTCCTCTCACACTCAGCACACATGTATGTAATTATACGGAGCCCGAGAAGGGATGTGGAGGGAAAAAAGAAAAAAACAGGATGTGCTTTTGCAAGATCTCCCAAACCTCTGTGTGAAATCCTGCAGAACTTTTGCGAGATCCCAAAAGTCACTGAAAGTTCTCGCTCCTTACGTTTTACTGATTAGCTGTGTCATAATAAAACACGCCAACATGAACAGTCTCAAGACTGCAACCTGAACTGAGGAACAATTGGAAGAACAACAAAGTAGTCTGTTCTTCCTCAAAGCATGGAGAAAAAACAAACACACATCAAGCTACCAGCAGAACAACAGACACATGACGTTGCGTGACTGTGAACTAATTGAGAATTTTCCCTTCTGTGCTGCGTTTACATTGTAATCATCATATCATCTTGTTAAATTTTGTTTTTGTGGATTAAAAGTTAAAAGCGGTCTTGAAAACTTCACTGCGGTCTTCCAAAAGAGCGACGTTTGTGCGACGGAGACTGGACATATTTGGGGTCAGACGGTGGCCCCTGTGTGTACTTTAGCGATGACTAGTTTATGTCATCTCAGTGGGAAAAGCTGCAGAGCCTTTTTTAACCCACTAACCTTGTCACGCAAAACAAGCACAACCTTAGATCTCAACCAGCTGTTACAGAAAGAGTGTGTGTGTGTGTGTGTGTGTGTGTGTGTGTGTGTGTGTATCTGTATGTTTTGAACACCTGGCTCCTTCAGTGCCTCCTCATTCTTCATCCCTGCTTGGCTTGGTTTTGGCAGACACACACACCGACACACACACACACCAACAGACACACACCAACACACACACACCAACACACACACACAGGTCTGTTGTGTCCTGAGGTAGCTTCCTCTGTTTCTTGGCCTCCCTCTCCAGTCTATTTATCTACTTTTTTTTTATCTTTCCTCCTATTTTCCCGTGGACTCTTCCACAGTGGTCACCCCCAGATGTGCAGCACAGTAGGTGCCTTCTACTTTGCTTCCTAAAGTTTCCCTGGATGAATCAATAATGACAAAATTTACATTCGAATGCAAATTATCCCAAGTTCCAGCAACTAAATCTTGACAGTAATTGCTTTTTAAACTTAACAAATGAAGCAGAGGATGAATTAATTTAAAGTTAGGTTACAATATACTGCAATACACTGCTGCAATGATACACAAATGGTGGTTTTCCTATTCTGTACAAAAACAACTTGTGGAAGATGTCTAGTGATGATGCGCTGACAAGGCATTCAACCAAACTTGGAAACCTCTTGGACCTTTGCTCAGTCACAGACATTTACTGGACCACTACAACTGTATTTCCAATCACAGACATTATTATTAATTCCAGATTCACTTGAAGTCAATAGTCATTCATGTGTTTAAAAAGGTAAACCAATGTAACTGTCAATGCCTCTGTGTGTTGCTGGTTCATTGGCATTTCATATGCTTGTTAGACTAAATGACCAATTTAATTTAAAGGCATTTCAGTCAAGGATTTCTCTCTCTCACACACACACACAGTCTGTGTGGTATTCTGTTGGTTAAAGTCATCAGAGTTGGGATCACAGTGACGTGGGCGAAGCACAGATTGTGTACAAGAGGCTGCAATCAGAAGAAGAATATCTCCAGATGTAGTGTTTGTCTCAAATGGTTTGTTCATGTTTACATACTCAATACCTTCTGTTACATATTGTGCCTACAGTACACATCTGCTTTAATGAGCCGTATGTCTGACTGGGCCAGCTTTCCCTGACTCCTTATATTCATGGTTCTACATTAAAAACACACTGTGGTGATGCACGCTCATCCCCACGCTGAAATCAGTCACTGTTAGTCAGCTGTCAGGGTTATGTGAAGAGACTAAATCAACTCAGTCAGTTTGAGAAAACAGAAATTATGATCATTATTTTCCTTTTCTTTCATTTTGTAATGGTGGAAATATCCACATATTTAGTTGATGAGTGGCTAATCTAATATATTCATTGTCTTAGTAAATACTAGCATCAAATGGCACTCTGCCGTTCAACCTGAGTTTGAGTATCTATCATTCCACATCATGTTTGTTTGTTTCATCTCATCACAAATCACACATTTTACTAAAAACTTGAGTAATTCATCTCATTCACTCAAAGGCATGGCAGGGCCACAAAACTAAAAATCTTTTCCAAATGAATTTCTGTTGATAAGGATGCTAACCTTGGGTCAGACAGACAGCCCATCACGCAGCAGATAGAAACACACAAACAGTCTGCAGCGTTTGGCTCGTCTGTCAAACGAAGAATTTACCACAAAGCTGTGTTTGAGCTGCAGTGAAAAGTGGATCTTCTCTGGATGAGAGGAGAAAGGAAAGTACCGGTGAAAGAGAACTTGCATTATCCCCCAAAGCTGAGGAAGCTGTTGACAAAAAGAGAGTATCAATCATATGGGAGAGCTCGATTTCTAACACATCAAAGCGCAGGTTAAGACAAAATGTGTTGTTGGTCAGGGCCAACCAAGCCAGATCTGACAAGTCTCCTCCATCACCTGAGGAGGTTCCAACCAGCAACCACACTAAGAGGAGGAACACATGAAGTGACAACTTTTGTCCAACATCCTCGTGGGTGTCTTCAGCTGGTGGCAGGCCTACGAGGCTGCACCCCAACAGAAATGGGTAGTTTACAAAGTGTGACACGTTTTTACCAGAGTTTTGTCACGTTAATTAGCATCACTTAGGAGGGGGAGGATGTGTATGCAGCTAACTGTCACTGCCCAGCTAAATAAGTAATGGCCGTGTGTGTGTGTGTGTGTGTGTGTGTCATGAAGTGTCATACCAGGCCACCACGTACATGCTAACGATGTGAGGGCTGCATGCTCCCGCTGCCTCCTCCTTTTCTCTCCACGTCCGAGCACACTTTCTGACAAACATCCCGTCCCAGTTCTGACCGAGGCCGAGCAGGCAATTAACTGGGCATATAAACCCTTTTGTTCACTGACAATGAAAAGAAAATGAAAGTGTAACAAGACTCTTCTGCTTTCTTGGCAAAAAAAGATTTTGTTTCGTCCCCCTCCAGATGGAAGAAAGAAAGAGCAGGAAACTAAAAATGAAGCGGGCTAGAGTTGGTACCAGTCTGTCTCTTCCGCTCTCACTCCTTCATTATCTCCGTCTTTCTCTTTTATGAGTCTCTGAGATCATGTCGGCCTGTTGCTGGAGTGGACTATAAGCTGGTGTAAAGCCACTGTGTCCCCCGGGCACCGTTAGGGTAACAACCGTGATGACGGAGAGACACATGGTAAAATCATCCAGTCACACCCCCTCAGAAATATAATCTGTTTGTGAGCGTAGAGGAGAGACGACAGAGAAACTTCCACCGTGGAAACTCCGCCGCTGTTCTGACACTTTTATTGTGCCCGTGATTCAAAGTTTGTTTTGATTTCTGCACTGCTCTGATTGGCACGCCGTTGACCAGCTGGGGCGAGCAATGACACGCACAAATTATGTCAGAGACGGGCAGTGCCAGGGCGGCTCGACGAAACGCGCCGTCTGTGATTCATGGGTTCACAGACGCCAACCGGGCTAATCCAGGCCGCTGTTTTGCATAGCAGGTGTTACATTGCCAGTGTGAATAGGAAAGGAAATGTGGAGCAATCACAATGTTTCCATGACGTACTCAAGTGTATAATCAAGCGCACACACATGTGCACAGGCGAACATGTAAACACACACACACACACACACACAGAGGAGTGCCCTGTCCCCTGACATTCGTTTTTTTCTGCTAATTGTGTCCTTTGGAGGAATGATTTGTGCGTGCGTGTGCGGTGTACATTAGGTGTATCCACAGGGGACGCTACAACAGGGCGCAATACATTAACCTCTCTTTCAACAGCCACACTGTCTGCCTCCACAGAGAGCACAGCAGCCAGCTCCACAAACCTCCTAATCTCTCAAAGACGGAGGCAGGGAGTGGAAAACGGTGAGATCACGTCGCAGATCAGCATCTCCCTGTGTACGACTTACTGAGCTGCCCTTAAACAGATCCCTGTGGATCTCTGATCACACAGTCTTTTCTGGAGTATTTCGGTTGATAATGTACATAAATTCTGTTTTATAATCAGCATAGTGCAGTAGAAGTACAGTTACTTTAGGTATCCAGAGTTCAGGAAGTAAAGTCCACATCATTTTCTGCACAATGACAACCTGGAGCACTGCCCAAGCTTAAAGTGCAGATAGATAACTCATTCTCTGGTTCCATCACCAAAAGAAAAATGTGATAAATGTCTAAATATATATGACATATAATGTCAGAGGTACAATATCATGAACATAAAAATGTAAGGTGAGTCAGGAAGTTAACTATGAATCTTAAGGGGCAGTTTAGAGAGAATGATCCCATCCTAAACAAGAAGCATAATATAACGTATAGAAACCTGAAAATACAGTCAGCACTTTAATCAGATCACTTTTGTGGATCACATTTTTTCATTTAGTCTTCTCTTTTTGTTCTATTTAGGCCCATGATAGAACTGGTGAAGTGAACTCTCTGATGTCCTGTAAAGTTCATGTTACTGCCGGAGCCTCTTTGTTCTCTCCAGTCCTGCAGGTTCCT
>JAOXYL010000061.1:668829-681540 GCA_028564955.1 Terapon puta
CTGGACTGGACGGCAGGCACAGAGGGACAGACAACCACTCACTCACATTCACGACAGGGGACAATTTCGAGTCACCACTTAACTTAACCTGCATGTCTTTGGATTGTGGGAGGAAGCTGGAGGACTGAGAGAGAACACATACAGGGAGAGCATGCAAACTCCACACAGAAGGGCCTGAAGCCTGAACCCAGAACCCTCTAGCTGTGGGGCGACACTGATAACAAATTCAGTTCTATTAGTTCTATACATCAAATTCAAATATATTTATTTAAAGCAGCAAATCAAAAACATTGTTTTCCATGAGCTTTAGAAGGTTTCTGTAAGTGGTGTAGCAACTTTCTTACTTGTACTGACTTGTGCTGTCATTTATTTTGACTGATTTCTGTTAAATCCAATTCTGTCACTTTAAATAAAAGGCTGCTGCAAATATTCCATTGCAACTAAGTGTGGCACTGTACAACAGTCACACACACACACACACACAAAATGCAGTAGGCCATTACTGGGAGCGGAATGAGTGTAGGAGTCACACAACATTTCATGTGTTGGTTTCCCATTGAGGGGGTGTGACAGAATGAAGAGCAACAAAAGAATGGTAAATGTAATGGCTGCAAACAAACAGGAAATCTTAGGATCCTTATCAATTTCTACATATTTTTCTAGTGTACAACATCAACAGTATTGATGTAGTCAGTTTACCACATAGCATAATTGTGAGGTAGAACTACGCACTCATCCGATCAAGACTCATTAACAGTCACTGCCAACAAAATCAACTGACTGCCATAAGTGTCCAGGATAAGCTGCTTTAGACACTATGCTCATGTGATGAGTGTACCTGTCCTGCTACTGATGTGCTGTTACAACTTTTAACACCCTCTATGAGGAAAATGCACCTTTTGACTAAATCTGATTTGAGAAAGGTGCTAAAAATGCAGAAGATGTGTATTGGAAAAAGGAAGCAGGAAGCTAATGGAGTGGTGACAAATAAGTAGCAGGGCACTCAAAAGCACAACACATTTAGACGGAGGGATAACTAGGTAGGGCTCTCACATGACTCCATGCCTACTTGTTGCCTCCAACCCCCAACTTCTTATTTTTTTATTACTAAATGACGTTTGGCTCCGAAAATATGTCTAACATGACGCACAGAAAGGTAAAACATAAAGAGTTATTCACCTCTATTATGACTTTTGTGCTACGTAAAAATGTACAAAGACTAACAAATACAGGACAAAGTGGTTTAGGCACTCCTACTTTGAGTAGAGCAAGCCGACAATATGAAGCTTGTTTGCCTCAGTTTGTTTTGTTAGACTAGCCAAAGGCTGTATAAAATTACACCTTTGACCTTTATCCATTTAGCCACCAGAGACTATAATACATTTGGAGCATGGAGGGAGGAATTTCAGGCCTTGCCAACTCCAATCTAATTTAGCTGTAAAAGTAGAATTGGCACATTGACACATGTACACATAACATGATACACGGCGCTGGGACCAGGCCAAACCACAGATGTACTATACAATGACAAAAATAGATGTCCAAGATTGGAACTGAACTGAAAAGGTTACTTGTTGAGAATATTAAATACGGTCAAAACAAAAATAGATTTGACTTAAAAGAAATAATTCACTTTCACTCGACTTGACACATAAAGGCAAAAAGCCAAGGAGACTTGACTTGGTGACCCATTAATATTGAAAAATGCAATATTCTGCGTAGCCTTTTGGAGCTCTGCCGAACTGTCATGAATAATCAATAACACAACTAGAACGCACGCAAAGTCTGCACACCTTCAGCTGAGGCTGCTGGTGCCAGAATAAAGTGATGAAAGCTACTCCGAAAAGAGAAATGAATCTTTAATACGTTTTATTCATTTAAACATAGTTTGCACACCTAAATGAGTAGCTCCATAACTCTCCTTCATATCTAGCACTGTCATTTTTTCTCTCTGTAGCCCTGCCATTGATTCTGTTGCAGAACTCACTTATTTAACCCCTAAGAGTCTAAGACTATTTATGCCGTCAGTAAACACTGTGGAGTTTGTCTTTCATAAATGTTTAGCATCCAATGGTATCTGTTAACAGGTGTGATTCAACTAAGTCATTGGTTTCATTTAAAAACAACACAAAGACAACAACCAGCACAACAATCAGATTTTGGTGCACTCCATTGGTTTAATTAAAAGAAAAACTGGGCTATTAAAAGCAGGCAAAGTAACACGGTCCCCATGTTGCATTAAACCATCAGGCCTCTTTTCAGATCAGTGCTCATGAAGGAGAGGCTGATGAGAAGTCATGTTTACATTAGTGATAATGCTGTACTGAGGACACGGTACAATATCTCAGATCTCAGACCCAGTACGATGCTGTTGGAAACCCTAGGATTCCTCTTCCTTTCAAGTTATGATGATTTTTGTTCATCATAGTAACAAAATAAGAGAAACTTGATGTTGCTTTCAGTTCAACATAAAATAAAAGATGATGGGTGTGTTGCCCAATATTGCGTGTCCAACATTTCCACACAAAAGCACTGATTGGTTCAATTTTACCACAACACAACAGCAACACTTGCTATCAGATATAATTGAATTTTCAGTGTAAGTCAGGGGGTGAGATTTCAAATAATTTTGTTAGAGTTTAAATGACGACGCATCTACTACAGAAACCTTTTACAGTACAGTGCAATACACACACGCACACACAGTGGTAAATGGTGCGATGCACAGAGGTAGTGAGGCGGCATGTAAATGTAAAATAAACTGAGGAAACTCATGACTGCCACAGCACATAAGATTCAGGTTAAAGTGGCGAGCAGGCAAAAAGAAAGGAAGAGCAAAATGTGTCAGGATCCTAGGCTCCTTCCCCTGTTTCCTTTCCTTGTGTTTCCCTCCCTCATGTGTCTTGTCTGTGATTGGTCTGTCTGTCAGTCTGGAGCTGGGCGGGGCTTCTTCTGGTTTACCTACCTGCTAATGTGTTATCTTGTTCAGGCCCAGAAAACCTCAACATTGTGTGACCTTTGCACCTGCTCTGACCGCCGTCCCCCCTGTGGCATGTGTCAGTGTACCCAGATCCCTGAGTGTGCCCAGCCTGCTCCTGCACAGCCTCGAACCACCAAACCCAGATGGCCCTACTCTCCTGCACCAGACTCCCACCTCTGGCTCCCACTTCTTCCCGTTGGGACCAGATCTCCCCGTCCCTGCTGCTTAAACCCTGCTCCATTGCAAGTCAATAACCTCATTTATTTTTTTGTCTTCTCTTTGTTGTTTGTTATCTTCCTGTTTTTATCCAGATGTTAGACACGTTTGTTGCATCCTTATGATGCAACAACACACCTTCACCACTTACTTTGCTCTGGGAATCCCAGAAAAAAGTTTCTGGAACTTGGATTTCACCTCCTGAGCAATGCTAAAATGAGCTCTAAGTCCTCTCAAAACGGGTAGAGAAGTTTGCTGTGTCCCTGCAGTGGGAAAGGTGTGGTTGTGACGCCTGAGATCCCTTGAAATGAGTCCTGAAGCTGCTTATTCACATTTACCACCCTCTTCCTTTCCTCCCCCATAAAGAGTCCGATGCATTAATGTTGAGTCATTAAAGTGCTCGTCAGGAGGATTTAGAAGGGTGAATGTTAGGAGCAGGTACTTACTTCTGATTGGTTGTTTCGACTCAGGTGTGGGGGAGGCAGCAGGTGGAGCCAGAGGAGTCAGATTTTTTTTGGTTTTTCTTTTATTATGACATAGAGCCAGTTTTAGTACATATGACAAAAAGTCAGTCAGTTTTAAATATGTTAGCTACCTCTGATGTAAGTTGTTATATAATTATTGAGTTTGCATATTGAGTTTACAGAACTTATATTAAAATTGAACATTTTGAAAAGATTTCTGCAGGACATATAAGTCAATCTGGAGCAACAGAGTCTTAGGACCTTGAGTGTTCTTCGGCAGAATAAACGATACAGTATTATACATCACAAATGACACATTTACCACTGTGGAAGCAAAAGAAAAATGCCTGATAATCATTGAATGCTGAGCATCCTCCCCACCCCCCCATCCCCTCTGACACACAGACACACACATACACACTGCCGTCAGAGTCCTTCAGCGGAAACAGCTTTTCCTCAAGAGCTGCCTTCCAAAAACACTTGACAAGAACAGAAATTGGCAATTCATTCCTTTACTTGTTCATTTTCTTCCTTTTTTTCCCCCCGTTTTTTTTTTTATTGATGGCAATCACTTGTTCCCTGCACGTGTTCAAATTGCAGAGCAGGTTTTTGTCTTTTTTTCCCTCCAACTGCGAGAAGAATAGCCTAATCAAGGCAAATTGGAATTAATCTTCGAACTCTTTAAGGGGAGATTTAGAGAGAGAGAGAGGCGAAAAAAGAACAATTTCAAACAAAAATGAACAGGATTGACAGTGAATATAGTGTATACTCGAGAGGGAATAAGAGGCAGATAGACAATGCTAAGCAGCGATCCAGTGAGAAACACAAGAGACACAGATGGAGAGACAGTGAGAGGGTTTGAGTGCAACCTACCAACTTGTTGAGTGGTCTAGCAGTTGAATGGCACTGGTCCGCCGCCAAGTTTTGTCATTCCCTTCTGTGCATCCAAATCTGAGGACAGGAAGACAAGGGGATGTATAAAATGAGAAAAAAAGAATAGCTGTATGCTTGTGTGTGTGCTGTTCCCACTGCAGTCACATTTCACGTGAACCAAACCTTATTACTGAAAGCTAGGTGGGAGCGAACCAGACTTTCAAATGACACTGCATGGTGTAAATTGTGAAAGTCCAGTCAGTGTGGTCCCCCTTTTGTAGAGTAAGATGGATCATTCCAGTAATTTGGCAAAGTGCATGATTTAAAGTCAAATCCCTGATTTCTGGCACCTGTTGGCTGCCCTTTGAAAATCCTATCAAACACCTCCCACACACTCTCTCGTACTGGAGTCAGTATCTGTAGCATGCTATTAGCCAACTCTTTTTGCTTCTTTGTTGACTGTGTGTTTACTTCATTTTCAACAAACCCCGAGCCAGAGCGACACCAAATGTGCTGTTTAATGATCACTTGTGTTCTGAATTTGCTATATTGTTTCAATGAAGGACTTATTGTTGACTTCTGTAGCAGTTTTAGCAGGTCTCTTGTCTTACAAAAAATGAGCGAAGGGCGAGGAAATGTCAGTTACAAAAGTGAAAAAGTGAGAAAAAGCTATTTCTGCATTCAGAAGTGGTCTTTGCCCAGTTTCCTCTTCATAAGGTCACTAACGAATGTGTATGAATATTTAATTTTTTCATGAATTTCTATAGTGTTTGAGTCTGAGAGCACTTGTCTACGTCAAGGTTAAACACATATGAGTAGATGGAGATTGTGTCCATCTCTAAAATTGAGGTGGCTTAAGACTAAATATGAAACTATAGATTAGTGTTGTGCCATTTTGGAAAACAACAAAAAAAAAGTGGTTGAAAAACAGAAAACCCAAGTGAAAGAGAAAAAGGAACTAATGTTTTCATGGAGATCGAATATCCAGTCATGAAGGACATCGCACATACAGTCGCACCAGAGACTGAAGAGGTCCAACTCTTCAATGTGACATTGAGCTAATCAGATTCGAGGGAGGAAAGTGTTTGATAAACAAATCGCTTTCTCCCCCCGTTCTACATTTCTCCCCCACTCTTGCCTCTAATCAGTGGAAGAGCTTTTAGAGTGCAAAGATGGATTCGTATTTACTGACTAATTCTTGTCAACAGCCAAATCTACTCCATGACGATGAATAAACAACTATTTACCTCATAAACTCCTTCACAAAAGCCACAAAGAGTATTAGCAGCAGGGCACCATCAGCCAACTGAAAGGGATTATGAAATAAATGGTTGATACTGTTATTATGAATGTAACAACACAAATCCAATGAATGATGGATGTTGCTGCATTAGATTATGGGAAAAAGTGTGTATCATACAAATGCTGACTAAACAAATATACTAGTAATGTTTGGCTTGAAAAGGATAGATTCACTAATTGAATGGTCATAAGACTAGACCTAATGTAAGAATGCAACACCTCCCATATGACTTAAATGCATTTAAGTGATCAGAAAGGCACAATTTAAGACTTTACTTTGTTATGTGATAAATACCATTTATAATGGATGTGATATAATACAGTAAGAGGAATAAAAACATTTTCACTAGTAGAAGAGGTGCCAAAGACAAGACAATGATTTGCTCAGCATTTCACTTTTATAATTAGATTTTTCAATTTGAATCAAGCCAACTGTTGCAAGATGAAAATCAACAAACTTACATGCAGATTGTAATGAAAAAATGGGGACAAACATGCAGACATTTCTTGTGAGAAAACTGAGAACACTCATCTTTTTTGGTATCAGTAATTTGCAACTTACTACTGTTCTCCAGTAGTGTTGCCAGGGTAAGGAGGAGACAGGAGGGTTTTACAGCCCCCTCTTACATAGAGTAAATATTATCTGACTATTGCAGACTGACTCTCTCCTTAAGATATCTGTCATGATTGGACAGTCATTATAAAACCATACAGTCAATATGCAGCACCAAAGAGATGTCCAAGTCTGTAGGCACAGTTCCAACATCCACTGTTAATAAAAGGCAGGGAAACACACTAAACACTTCTCCAGTGTGTCTCTGGACTCCACGTACACATGCATTCATGCCCCCAATCACACCGACAAAGTTTTCAGTTCACTGTGAGTCGGCTGTGTTCGGTCAGATATAAGTACAGTGGTACCGCTACTTACGAAATTAATTCGTTCTGGAAGTTGTTTCGTAAGGTGAAACTTTCATAAGTAGAGACGTAATACATAATTACTTTATAAATGATAAAAATGCATCAAAACCTGTAACAAATACATGTTAGAATTAGATTGCTGCACAATAAAAGTTAATACACACACGTAAAGTTGAAATACACACTAACGAAACCTGACGAAAAACTGTCCGAACACTTCGTGCTTCACTGAATTTCGCCTGCATGAGACTGAGGCTTCGCTGATCCTCGCAGCCCGACGGGAAAACAAAGAGGATGCTGGATATACGCACATACACACAGAGGTCCCTCCTAGCCAATGGGATGCCAGGAAGATGCTGACCGATAGCCAATGGCAGAGCAGCTCAGACACGCCACTATTACCCATTTCGTATTGCCACTCGCCAACTGACCTTGTTTCTAACGATCTTTAACGCCATATGTACTGATCAGTTTGATGTCCATGATTTTCGGACTGCGTTGACATAAAATAATTTAAAAAAAAAAATTTTTTTGTGGATAAAGTATGATTTTCTTTTCTATTTTACAGGTGTGAGAAGATTGCAAGAAGATTTAGCCTATTGTTTCTTGTTATTCTTGTTATTCAGCTTCAACGGTCAAACAGTTCATTTAGAAAAAAACGTATACATAATTTATTTAACCCAACTTTCCGAGTGTACAACCACAACAACTTTTTAACCAAGACCATGTCAGTGTGTCAGTTTATCCATCTTAATTATTTAGGTGTTTATTTTCCTATACATCTCTCTGTCAGTAAATCCATTCATCTGAGTATCTTTCTTAGCTTGAGGCTTTTTCACTGTGCCAAGGAAGCAGGATAACATTCTGCTCGTAGGAGGGCTGGCTGAGCCACGCTGTTCCTTTTCCATATTTATGACTGAGAGGTGTGCAAGGAATTGCACCCCCCCACCCCCAACACACACACACACACACACGCTTTATGTCTTCATCTTCCAACTATCTATCTATCCATCTGTCCATCCTTCCATAGTACCTGCTGATCAGTGGCTTTTTCCACGATGCTGAAAGTGCATTTATGACAGTGAGGCGTTCCATTTTCAGACAGCATCCAACTTGTTCTTCGTTGTCTTCCATACTCTGACTGGTCAGGTTTTATCTAAAACTAGCGTCCAAAGTAATTAATCTCTTTCAGGAACTTTATAGCTTGTTCATTCTATTTTTCTCTACTATTTCTCAAGCTGCCTCATAGAACAACATGGGAGAGACATTACAGACAGAATAATAGGTAATAATGAATAAATTCTTCCTGGCCAACAACCCATAGACATGACCAAATGGACCACGATTAATTGTGTAATCTCCTAAAACCATGTTACAAATATTGAAAAAAACTTCTAGTATGTCTACAAAAAACATTTTATATAAAATTACTCACAGACAATATTACAAGTATTACATACACTGGTCCCTGATCAGACCTCGCCTGCCATCTTTCTCTACTGGTGTGATGTCATCAGGAAGATGGAGCTATGGACTGACTTCCTTGAAGAACAATGGAAACAAACAAATAATTACCATGGTGGTATACATTTATTCATGTGACTTTAAAATCAATCATTTGCCTGAAGTTGCAGTGTTTTCTCCACAATTTGCAGGTTAACATTATAGTAAGATAATGTTAACCTGCAAATCATATCTCATATCTTCATATCTCCTGGAGAATCATAACAGCAACAACAACCAACTAGTTGACTGTTGTTCCTGTTTTGACTGAAAAGAAGTGAACAATTGGTCAGCCCACAACATGGAGGACACATCTTCATCAACGTTCAGTCACAGTCACAGGACTGGTTGGTCTCTCCTACTTAACAAAACCTTCTGCCATCAGTCATCGGACCGACTGCCTCGGTACAAACATGGCTGTTGATTTGGTGCAACGGGTTTGTGACTGATATTATTATCATTGTTTTTAGCCTGTGTGAGTGTAGCCTGGCTTTTAGTTTCTAACTAGCTTTCCACAGCCCTGAACAACTGCTGTGACAAATGCAGGAAGACACTGCAGTGGGGACTGCCCAGTGATCTGACGGTCAATTAGTCCGATAGCCATGATGGTCTGAAAAATGTCCCAGCGAACTGAAAGCCTATCTGTCTGAAAGCCTGTTATGCTGAAAACAAATTTTCACTGCTCCAAGAGTCCGTTTATCCAAAAATACACACTCCCATAACAAACCTGCACATACAGGTCACCCACAATGCCTCGTTCCTTAAAGATATAGTCTGCAGCTCAACACACTTCCTGTGAAATCCACTGAATATGGCCCACTGACAGTCCGTGTGTGTGATGGAAAAAAGTTCAGCATTCAAACACAGCCCTAGCTTTTTAATCAGGGACTGAACAGAGGTTCTTGGACCAAGCCTCCAACCTGTTGTCATGCCCGGGTTCTCAAGTACTGATGCTTTGTCACCACTCGCACAGGACAACAGTTTGGGCAACAGCCAGTTTAATTTAGCTGTTAAACCTTTGCAATAAATGAATCAAAAGGATAGAACTCCATTATGATGCCAATTTTGAAAAAGTCTGAATTCGTTCTTTGTCTGGTGCTTTAAAATGGTTATTTTCTGAAAGGAGTCTGGCTCAGTCATTGCTCGTTGCCTTGGCAATGTGTGTCCATGAGTTTAGGGCTTTAAGTTCAAATATCACCAAGCTTTCTCTGGGTGCAGTCAGGATGTGGGTGTGCTAACCACGCCTGAAAGCAGGATCACAGAAAAAAACTGCATTCATTTATATCATCACTAACTTTACCATTATGTATTTGTTATATATTTTTGATAGACAGAGAGCATGGATGGAAGAAGGGTCTTGCACAGAACCCCGTGATGTATCTTATTTCTCCTTTTCTGCAGAACACTGAGGTTTCCCCATCATCTTTACCATTATGATGATTGTGACGGTGACAAGAAGCTTCACACATGCAGCCGTTTGAACCAGTGCTGTTGATGTGACTTTGCAGAAGGTTGTTTCAGCTGCTGCAGCTTTCACACTTCAGATGACCTGTGCTTGTGATATTCCTGTGACAGAGTCTTTGCCGCTCTCTTTTCAGTACCAAGGACACTAATACTGTCCGATTTTTATAAAGTTGAATGGAGTGGTAAACGACTGCATAAATAGAGAGTGAGACTTTGACAATTCCTGTCCTACCTTTAAACACTTTAACCACAATCTTCTCGTAACTTTTGTTTGAGTTGCCTTTAGTTACTCACAACACAAGTAGGCCATATGGATTATTTTAGAAGAAAGCAACAACTGAATCATTTTGCCTTAAGACAGAGGTTTTATTGAAATATCTCTACCTTCTGTTTTCCAGTGCGTACAATGTTCCAGGCCAAAATACAGTCCTATTGTGTCTTAAATGTAATAACCATATCAAAGTTTTATTAAAACATTATAGCACTCCTCTGCAGTGTGTGGGCACCACTGTTGTAACTTAAACGTGATAGGGGCATTAAGTAGAAGTACTGTATATGAACATCTCAGACTGAGTATTTATTCATTCCAGAGAACAGTTGGTGATCTGAGATGTTTTATATGCACGTATACATGCTTATTATAAAGTTTAGTTTTCTCTCCTGATTGGCTTGAGGGTTAATGATCAATCAAAGGAGAATGAAAACAAACAAGAACACACCCTACATATAATCAAAGACAGTGATAGCAATGGAAAGAAAATCACACTCTTTACATAATAAGTTGGTGAGATGAAACATCATCTTCTCAATCAAATGCAAAAAAACCCCAGTAAAGTTATAAAGATGTTTAACCCTTTGATGACTATCATCTATATGACTACATCATATAAAATTCTGCTAACCTTTGCTGGACTCACACACATAATATTCACACACCTCGAAGAAAATAGTAAATAATGCAACCATTCTGGACAGGAATCAGGCTGCACCAGCTGCCCTGGGAGCTTCAGAACTTTTATTGAACACGTATGTCTGTAACATGAGCATGTAAAATGCTTCCAGTATAGAATGAGATGGAATCTTTAATGTTGGTCTAAGTCTAACAAGGTAGTCCGCTTTCTATTACCACAATACAAACAATTAAAAACATATAAGATCAAACAGAGGTGGAATACTTGCGATAAAAAGTTTTGGGAAACATGGAAAATGGTGTAAAATGACATTTGCATTTGCATTTGAAAAAAAGATGGCACTCTCACTGCAATTAGCACATGCTCATTGTGTAACCGATAGCACACTACTGATTCATTTATGTTTGGTCAGTTGTCAAAAAATAAAAGATGAACTACTCATTTACTACCACTAAGGGACAATAATCTTACTACACACGCTCATAATATTATTCTCTGGTAAATGCCGACTACTGACCCAACGTGCTTTATTGAGCATTTGGAAGTGTTATTCCAATTATTTTTCAGTGGTAAAAATATCCGTCATAAAAAGTACCTGTTAATGTGAGGACATGGTCTCAGTCTGCATTTGCAAATGGTCGGTGTCTTGGTAGTTATGTAGTGGTAGTTTAGGCCTGAGGAAAGAAGATACTATACTCTGGTGGTATTACAGTTGGTACTTGATTTTTTTTTTGTTCCAGGGGAAAATATCTTCAAATCTAAAGGGCAGGTACAGCTTTTTTGAACTAGTCCCAAAGAATGAAAACCATTTTAAATCCATAGGTAATTATACTTAACGTTTGCCTACAAATGCGGTCCATTTTTAGCTCATTCATAACGATTTTGTTGCAGCATAGCAAGCTCACGCTTTTAAGTGGAGCCCTCTCCTCTCTGGTTCTGTGCATATGCATGAATGGATGGTCAGATGATGTTTGTCGTTGATGATGTTGTTTGTTAGTCTTGTTCAAGAGAATCTTCTTGTGTGAAGTTGATTATGATAATCGACGGCTGATTGTAACAGCGTATAAAAAAAATCCTCTGCTGTAATTGTTCATCACCGAGCTACAATTTTCAACTTGATTTGAAACGGCTGGTGTGTGCACGTGCAAGTGAATGCTTGACGCGCACTCAAGAGATAAGTCGTGAAAGACTGAGGCAGGGCTGAAACTGAGCAAATGTCTAATTTGAAATTAATGTTACCGGAGAGACACAAACTAAATTAATGGAACTAGAAACAGAATCCAAAAGTGATGTTGCAGTGACTTTGATGTCTCATTTTGCATTTTGGTATACACTGTTTCATATTCTGCTATTAATCCAGTACTGTTTCGGCCCCGTACAGCGAGGGACAAAATATTAAAAATGATTTCATCCATTATATTATTAGATTGCACATATTATACTTATATATATATATATAATATTGCAAGTCCTGTTCTAACTAAGCATGACACATACAATTTGTTATTTCTTTCAATTCATTTATTGTGTTCATTTGATTTTGTTGCCTTGGTTACTGTGTTCACTTTAATCTGACCCCAAAACACACACACACATACACACACACACACACACAGTGACCATATCTACACCCAGGTTCATATAGATATTGTACACACAGACACACACCGTCAGCTGTGGACTGAAAGGAGACTGGAGAGAGGTGACGATGTAAAAGCGTCAAAGTAACAGCTGTGGATAACCTCACATGACCCTCCAGGTTGTCATGGCAGCATTCGCCTTGTTTCCACAACAACACCAAACTGTTCCCTTTCTGAGCAATAATTTATCTTTTATTTATAAAGCCATCACTTAACAGGCCTGTTGTGTGTGAGAGTTTTTGTTTAGCAAATTGACATGAGGTATGTGGCTTCATATAGACTGTTTGTGTGTACTTGTGTAAGCCTGCTGTAATTAATACATGATCACAATTATTTGGGTTATATATAAATAAACAAAATTATATATGTATATATGTATATGTATATATATATATATATATATATATATATATATATATATATATATATATATATAT
>JAOXYL010000061.1:732418-756861 GCA_028564955.1 Terapon puta
GACATTGAAAAATCATCAATCCTTAGAGATGTGATCATTTCATCAAAAAAAAAGATGTTTAACTGTAAGCAATTCTGAATCAGAACGACACCAGCAGCAGAGCCACCAGAAAGTATCAGAAGGTCAAAGCAAGGGTTTGACATTTACACTGCAGGGAAGCCACTCATTCTCCCTTTTCGTCTGTCTTACAGCAATACAGACCTTATTAAAGTTGTGGCCCTTTTCCAGCAGATAATTATCTTTTAATTGCTGTTCTTTCTCTCCTCCTTCAACGTTGGCCTTTTTCTTCTTCTTTCACACTTTGTTAAATCTCTCTGTAACGGGAGATCAGAGTGCACCAAATGTGATGTCGCTGCTCTGTGCTTGTGCGAATGAGACGGACAGATCTATAATCGCGGAGCTCTTGCTCTTTGTAATAGTCATTTGCCATGGTAACTGGTAGTCAAATGGAATCCCATGCAGTCAGCCAAACGCGAGAGGAGAATGGAGGAAAGATGAAGGGAATCGGACAGGGTGGACAAAGAGGAGAGACTATCACTGTTGATACATCTGTTGCACTGTGAGGGTCAAGGGACTACTTTTTTCGCTGTGCTCTCTTTCTTGATAGATAGATAGAATCACTGTGGAAATGAAAGAGAGAGGTGTGTGCGTGAGGCAGTGTGTACCTGTTTGTGTGTGTTTCAGAGGGTGAATCCCATTTTTTTGGCGTGCGTTTGTGTGAGCGTCTCTCTCTGGTTCTAACGTCCTCTCTCCCAGCGTGCGGTCTCAACGCCGCGCCCCACTCCCTACCCATAATCCTTCTCTCCCCAGGGGCTTCACTCTCCCACCACTTGCCCCCACGCTGAGATGAAGTTATCACACTACGCACACTAACCTTGCTTGTCCACCCCTGTATGTATGCGAGTGTATTTTCTCAAAACCTCACCCATGATTACTTCCTGTTCCTGTGTAAAGGTTCTGCCATCAGACGTGCAAAATACAGCAAAGACAAGCACTGTTCTGTTCATGTAAACTAATGGAAAATAAGAGCCTATGAATATATATATATTTTCTAGGAGTCATCCACTGGGCACTATGAAAATCAATAACAGCTGTGAGTAATCTATCTGTAGTTACCAATAATTATATTGTGAATCAAAGTTTTGGATGGACAAACAGAGAGATCAACTGACTTTTGGATCATCAGACCATCAGAGTCGTTCTTTGTCACTGTCACGGCATGACGGTGAGAAATGAAACCAAAGATAGAAGCTGATATGTACAGCCCACTAAAGGTAGAACGGACACAAAGTCTTCAGTTCAATTCTTCGGAGGACTGTCAACAAAGGAGAAAGTGGAAAGAAAGTGGGAGGAAACAAACATACCTAAGGAAACAAAGATAAGAATAGCATTTCTGAGAGGAACTCTGTGGAGATTTGCTGTGAATGCCAAATGTCACCTCTACATCTCCAAAGCTTTGGCTTGTCCTAGTTAGGTTTGAGATGCAAAATGCAGCACTTTAAAGCTCAGGCTTCAGGCTCATTTTATGTGAAAAAAAACACCTTTCTCCTACGACGGGACCACAAAGTAGGGCTGCAACAGCGACGAGCAGCTCATACCGACTAATTAAGATGCAAGTGATTAATTCTGTTTCCTCCAACTGTGGTGCTGGTGGTCAGTTTCAAAAACACAAGTCATAACTTCAAATAAAAATCTAAATGTGAGTGTAAGCTCTACTCAAAGGAAGCTGGACTCAACATGAGCGTCGTGTTGGCTGTCTTGGCTCTTTGGTGTAGATCATCACAGACACAGCGGGGTGTAGTACTGGTACTTACCTTGGTGAGTGCTGATGTTCAAAACCCTTTCAAAAGGCAAGCTTTCACTATGATTTGGACCGACTAGTATATGATGTTGCCAGGAGCCGCATTAACGTTCTTCAGGAAATCAGCACCCTGAAAGAAGAAATGAACAGTTTAGGTCTGTTTATCTCATGAGAGGATGATAACCCATCTTAACACTGAGACTCTTGATAGGAGGTTCCAGCAGGCTCGGTGCAGAACACCGTCATTGTATTATATGTCCTGTTGTGAACACACACGCAGAGTGTGGGCTTAAATATAAAAAAAAAAATTATTGTACTGGTAATCTCCAACATTGGCTTTATCATATAGACATGTTGCCTAGTTGACTTTTAATGACTACTATAAATGTTGGCGTATCACATGGGTTGTTAAACACATACATCAGGTGCTTTTTTTATCAAGAAAGGGATGGAAACAAGTAAAGAAGAAAGAAACCCAGGTCAGGAGAGAAGGCACAGAGAGCTCTTCACACCTGAGAGTTTCTGATATAACGAAGTCTTCAGAGGTTTGTATAACAGGTGCCAAATGTCAGCAGCTCCATCTCCACAGAGCTGCCGTTGGCCTAGTTTGTCTTGAGATGCAGCTGTATGCTCTGTCATAGAAATGGCAAATAAGCACCGTAGGGGGTTCTGATGCACACACACACACACACACACAAACAGTAAGATATACATTCACCCAAAGTGATGTAGATTTGTGTGCTACACACCTATGAGTGCACAGCAGCTTTTCCAGGGCATGCAGGTGTAATTCCCAGTCAAACACGAGCATATGTGCGAGCACGTACATACAAAGGTAAGCCTACACGCAGAATGTGCACCGTGTGCTGTCCTACCCCAGTTGAACAGTCAAAAAATAGGACAGTGTGGATCTAAACCACCCTTGGTTGTTAGTGAGGAGGAATACCAACAACTTCCATTCTCCTTTCCATCTCTCTCCTTCTTATGCTTCTACTAGAGAGATTCAACACATTTTACCAATACTCAACATGAAGAACTAATGTTGATAACTTTGAATGCACAGCAGAAAAAAACCTCTGTGCAGTAACCTTGTGTTTCCTTATCATTTCAAATGAGATCTCTCAGATGATGTTCAGCCAGATAATGATAGTGAATTATTATCATTTAATGCATATATGCTAAAGGAAAAAAAGTGGTGGAATGGTAGGATGAATGGTAACAGAATAAAATATATGTACTAAGTTAAGAGTTAAAGAGCAAACTAACTTTTTTTTTGTTTTGTAGCTAACACATCCTGTTTTAGAACATTATTACACCTTTCAAATTTGATAAGTAGACACTGTCCTTTTTGTTTGTGAAAATTCTGCATGCACAAAAGACAGTTGAGGTCAAGAACACAGAGTACAAGTTGCACAGATCTTAAAATGTTCTACAGAAACATTGCTGTATTTGTTCACTGTATTTTCAGACAAATGTGCAGTGATGATCATTTGTTCTGCAGAGGGCTGAACATTCTCCCATGTTTTCTGTCACATTTAGATTTTACTGAGACGACAATTACAAATACGAAAAGTCTATTTCTAAAGAGAATGCATTTGATTACCTTTCACTCACTGATATAAACATATATAAACTCAGTCACATAACAAACTAATGAAATGAAAACGCTGTGTAGTGCAACATGACAACCACACACTCCCTGTAATCACATTTTGAATAATTGGCCTATAATCTCTCACCGTCGAGCGCAGTCTATGAATGTCATGATGTCAGAGGAGTGTGAGGCATTTTCCACTCTTCTCTGCTCTGCCACGTTAACCAGCATGCCCCGCTTTTTTTTTTTTTAGCATAACTACCAGTCCAGTTAGCGAAAATCAAATGGAGCTCATATGGACAACATAATCGAACCATTCACCATAATCTGTTTACGGACATTACAAAGCACATGGCGCTATGTAAGACCATGCATTGTGATTGTGTTAGCTATCTCTACTGCGCTAAAGCTGATTGGCCGACCACCTCTGCAGGCAGCATTTTCATTGGTTATCTGCCTACTGTGATGTCAGAGGAGGTCATGTGTTATTGTATGAACTCCTAAAAGGCAAATCCATGTCAAAATGTTTTCATCCAAAGCAGGAGGATTTTTCCCATGGCAACATTCAGCAGCCAATCATCATGCAGTGAGGTAATGTTCATGTCTGCTGACAACACTTCCTGTTTTCAGCAGCGCCGAATCAAAGTTTGTCGAGGCAGCTGCATCGATTCCCATGTTTGGAGAGGAGCTCGTGTTTTAACAGAAGCCGTGATAAAAGAGTGTTTTAGAGTTTTGCAGAGTGTTTTAGGCAATAGAAAGATCAAGCAAAATGACAGAACAGCGAATCAGTCTGTATTACACTTAAGTCATCAACAAGTAAAAGTAGAGGTCAAAGCTGCAGATGACTGTAATTGGTGCAATTATCCATCTCCGTTTCCTCAGGACGTTACCTGTGAGTCACGGCCTGAGTTTTCACTGATGCTACGAGAAGGCTCTTTGTGTGTGTGTGTGTGTGTGTGTGTGTGTGTGTGTGTGTGTGTGTGTGCTGTTGTGTCTGCTTTAAGCGGGGACAGGTGTTCATTTTATTCCTGCTTTTACGCTGCGTGGGAGTTGAGTGCAAACTTGACTGTTGCTATATTTCACGCTCATCTGTGTAATTAAAATAACCAACAGAAAACAGAAAAGTGATGTTAAACCTTCGACACTGGACTCTGACTCTGTGAACACCACGGATAGCACTTAGCTGTGTGTTTCACTTTTAGTTCAGCCAATTCAAGGCAAAATAATATCACATAGTTAAATTGTGAGACAAACACACACACATACACATATTACTTAATTATATTATGTCTCTCGGATGTCAAAGATTACTGTCAGGTAGTAAATTGTACGAACACAGCTGCGAGCACAAGGGTGGTTTGAAAGAAAAGATCAGAAAAGGATATCATTTACAAAATCATGATCCTGAAAAACAATCCCAGACGTGGTGATAGGTTGAATCTTTTCAGTGCAAAAACTGAACGAGGCTGGTCTAAATAACACAGGCCTCTATTTAACCTGCCAGTAAGCTCAGTAATATACTTTCAGCAAGAACTGAGGATTGAAGATGGACCGGAGAGCAAGAAGAAAAGCTTTCCATCCACACGTTGTGAAAGGATGAGAGTGTCAAAAAAGCTCTGATGACGTGAAGTCTACGGCGAGGTAGACTGAGATCCACGCCTCGTATTCTCTCCGTGTGCTTTGTCATGTGTATTGTGCCTCGGCCTTCGTGAGCCATCATGTTTCCAAGCCCCGGCAAAATGAATGGTCATGGGAAACTCAGTAGGCAGCACACAGACTCCGCAGGGAAACCCGGCTCTGCTGGACCCCCCACGGACGAGCAGTGTCTCTCTGTCTGATTCTGTTCCATGGAGGAGCGTCGTCCCCGGGGCAGCCGGTTCACATACGCCCAGAAAGGTAGGTACTGCTGAGGTAGTACCTACAGCACACAGTTCATAATGGGCATGTTAATGATCTTATCCTCCATAACTCCCTCTACATTTACCACCCCTCCAGAGCAGAATCTTTCCTTTTCTCTTACTCGGCCATTTTGTGCAACCAAATGAATCACAAAGCAGTGATTTATCATGTGTGTGTCATCGTTTACTCTGTACACTTCAGTCTTCATCTTTAATCATCATATGACGTCACCAGCTCCCCAAATCACTGCTGTTTTCAGAGCTTTGATTAAGTCTGGCTATGACTAACTCTGAGCTGTGAGGATGGTGGATGGTTGTTACAGAATCATGCGAGGGCATCACTGCAGTGCCAAGTCACATGACTTGGTACCAGAACATGTTCCGTACTTATCAGTGGTAAAGCTAGATTTTTTTTTTTCCATTGTAATCCGTCCACCTTAGGAGTTCCAGAGTTTGACCCCTTACACAGCCAGCCAGTGTCTCTCTGGCAGATATAATTTCATGCTAGAGCTTCTCTGCAGTCAGCCATTTTGTGTCACAGAGGCAGAACCCCCCCCCCTCCCAGTTCTGCAGCTCTTCTCTGGTCTCGTATTATTCCACGGCCTCCGCTTACTCTGCAGGGGGCACATTGTGTTCTGATCACTGAATGAAGTTTGAGGCATTGACCCCCTATGGCCTTTAAATGTCCCCCTGTCCAACCCTATTCCATGCCATCTTGTCTCTCACTAGGTGGCCATTTTGCATCAAATGGAGGAGAAGCAGCTGAAGCCTCCTGCGTCATTGTCATTTACAATATTGCTTATTTCATTCTGCTATTCATAGGAAGGCGATTCACATTTGAGTGTCCACCTGTGGACCTTGAATAGGATTAGCTTCTTGTTGTATACTGCTAATTTTTCTTGCACATACTTTCAGTTTTTCCACACCTGCTCACTGTAAAAGATGCCTGTGCATGGAGATGCTGTTATGTATGTTATTTCTGCTGTACAGTCCTTATTGCTCCAATTCCTGGATGCAATCTATTTTTTACTGAACATCCACCATCAAACTACAGGTTAAAGAATAAGTACTAAACATACAGGGGAACTTGGCTTTTACTTGGATAGTATTCCAAGTGTGTATGAGCTGGTACAGTCACAGCACACTCCTAGATCAGCACCATTTACCATCCACGCTATATACTCGCACACACACACACACACACACACGCACACACACACACACACACACACACATCTATAAATATACATATAGATACATATCTTACAACATTTAGTAAGTCAGGGACAGACTGACCTGAAACTACACACGACCCTCACAGAAGCTAAAAGGGGCCACATTTGGGTCAGGTCTTCCCCAGCCCCGTTCACACTGGGTCTTACTGTGCTCAGGTAGCTTTCAAAATGTATTAGCCTTTATATTTATTTCCATTGAACTGTGCAATATGAATGTTCATGTTGTGCAAGGGGAGAGGGAAAAACGGGAAACTGAACTAGGAAACGTTACAGTTAAAGTCCAAATGAATATTAACATCACAATCAAATGTAGAAAAAAGCCCCGTGTGGAAGATGTTTAATCTACATACAATCGTAAGAAGAAGGAACTCTCTGAGAATAAACACCGCCCTAATTACTTCAAAATATTTTGATAATGTGACTCAGCTTGTGGTGACATGCTGTACCTTTCATGTCTACACTGTACCTTTTAAAAAATAATTAAAAAGACACAACGCTCACTGTCACTCATTTTTGTATTGAATGAGAAGGTTTGTGTCTGTTTTCCATGTGGAGGTTGAAGGGATGATTAAATCATGGTGAAACACTCGCGTTAAAATGACATCGTCTTTTTTCAGTGCACCTCTAATTACTGAATCATGCACAGCATCTTACAGTGCATCATGCTTTTTGTCAAACATCAACACATGGATGTAGGTCAAACAGACAACCCAAGGAAGAAGAATGAACCAAAAAGAGAGGATGCAGGCATGTCGGGATGAGTGGAGAGATGAAAAATATAGGAGAGATGAGCCGAGGAGATAACATCTACATCCACAAAGGCGAAGTGTGTGTTTGGGTGTGTGTGTGTGATTCTAAGACCACCTGCAAGGACAGACAGGGCCAGGGGTGGTGTGTTGGTGGAGGTGGTGGTGGTGCGGGCATGTCGGTGCACCAGCACATAGACGCAGCCCCCTGTCATTGCAGAAGGTGAAGCAGACTCTGTGCTGCTTAATAAGCAACGGCAACGTCGCTCTCGACAGGGGCCTTGTGTTTCCCAAAGAAAACACACTCCTAATTTGTGTGTGCTGTGCCTGGGCCCAGAGTCGGTTACAAAAAGGGACACACAGATGCCTGGAGGCTGGGCTCACCAGCATGTATTGAGCCCAAACTGGATTTAAGTTAAGATTCATATACTCCGTGAGGTCCTGCATGTGTGAGTGAACCTATGTATTATCTCAAACATTTGAATGTGGTTTAATGTGTTTCATTTCTGAATCCACTTGTTTCAAAATGGTAAAGACTTAGCCCAGGAAAATTCAAAACACTGTTTCATCAAGATTTTTGCAACAAAGATTCATTGTCTTTCCCATGACATTACGCTGAAGACAAATTTCAACTCATTTACTGTCAATATAATTCTCAAACCACCATTCGTGTGAGCCTGTTTACCGTTTTGGAATATTTATGAGATGATGTGGAATAACAGATCAGTTTTTCTTCACTGCAAGGACTCTCTAAAACCTTCATGGACTGCTGCTTAATTTATTTTCAGTCACGATGACTGCGTTGTGTACCTTTAGCAAACAATCTCTCAAAGTTATTTAAAAAGAGAAATATCATTTTAGCCCAAAATGTTGATTGGCCTTGATACCCTAAAAACCCATCTTTACAAGAAATGTGCTCTTAGAGATGATAACTTAAAGTTTTGAATTAAATTTTGATTTAAAAGCTTTCACAAAAGAATTTAAACTCATTTAAGGCTTTAGTTTGGGTCAGTATCACTGAGGTGATGCACAAAATTCAGACTCTCACATTACATATGTCAGTGGTCCGGAAATATGGATATGGTTTCTCAAGCCAAAAGCCAAAACATGATATTGTACAGCAGTTAAACATCGAAACATACAAAAGTGTAAATTAATTCAAGGTGTGCGTGTGTGTGCGGTGTGTGTAAATGTGTCTCATGTGGCATCAGTAGTGTTCAGGAGTAGTTCAGAGCATCTGACATATGGTTTCTAATAACATATATCAGAAATTAGATCTTTGTTTCAGCCAATAAGTGATAAAAAAAGCTAAATATTTGATGCTTTATGTATCAAGTACCTATCAAAAATGAAAACATAAGCAGTGACATCATCAACATAAGTACTGTAAACACCGAAACAAACTGCAGAAGCATAAAGTTCTCTGTATGCTCAGTTTGATATTGAATAGAAAACTAATTCAATGTTTTGAATATGTATTCTGTATAAACACTACTCAGACACTACAGTTCTTAAAAATGTATGTTTACATAAAACATCATTTAGTTTGCAAAAATGCTTTTGATCTTAGTAACATATAAAAATATTTTCAGTGGGACAGGATTGACCGTAATGTCTCATGTGATGCTTCTAAAATGTTTTTACATTCACACTTTAAGTTTATTTCATATATTTTTGTACATTTGATAGCATAGCTGATAAGCATGTTTTAACATAACCAATATTAAAATAATAAAACATTTTTTGTGCAAGACACTGAGCACACTGACATATAGCTGAAAAATAAACTTTTATTTATTGCAGTTTTTGGCGTTTCTGGACTGCACTTTCTATGCCAATAAAAAGAAATCCATCTTCATTTCTTCTTAAATCCAGCTGACTCCATTCCATGGTAAGATTAGATTACATTTTTTATTTTTTTCAGTGATTGATTTTTACAAATATGCAATAATTACGAGACTAAATGTTGCAGCCACTTACAGGAAAACAAAATAAAAGAGGCACATTTGTGAAAAGATACAGGAAGAGGAACTCTCCATCATCCTGGTTTGCACACTGGACTGATTCAGAAGTCTCTCTAAAGAGCACACAGACCACACAAACTCACAAACACTGTAAAGCTCTACAAACCTAGTTTAACAGGAAATGAAAATAGAAATATTAAGTGGAATGAGGTGTGCTTTTTGTTCATGGACATAAATCAATAGTGCCGTATAAAAGCCTTGTCACAACTGTTGTATTTGGTTCATGCACTAATCATTTTCTTTTTTCTTTTATTATTCAAATTCATATTCAGTGACCTAATTTTTAGGTCAAGTGCAGCTCAGGTCTGCTGCCGGTCAGGTTTGTTAACGGGAGGAACAGGAGAGAGAAAGTAATGGATCAGTGTGAAGGTTTGAAGAGAGATGGACAGAAAGCAGAGACTGTCCTCTCCAGAAAAAAATAGCCTGGGTTATTTGTTTAAACAGCTGCAAACCAACTGTTCTTGTGGAACAGTGAAACGTGCTGTAGATGTGGGGGTCCATGGGGACTGAGGAGCAAACTCATTATTTGCCTTCATCTTTGGAGGTGAGGAGTCTTGTCCTGTCTCAATGTTGGTTTCAGTGACAAAAGCATTACATCCAACATCAACCAAGCATGTTTACTTTCCCACAGTTAATCAGGCAGAGGAGAAAACATTCACACTGTACCCAAGTGACATTTTAACAATACTTGTTGATGTGAAGGAAAGACTAATCAAAGCTAAAAATAAAGTGATTCATGGGTAGTGATCATAGGACCAATATTGATCCCAACTCCAGCTCAGCAGATGAAAGATCTTGTATTTAACATGAATAAAAAGGAAGATTTTTTGCTGGAGGAAGTCTGCTCTGTTCTGTCTATAAGCTCCTTCAGACGGTGTGATTCAACTGTAGTTTCACCTATAAAAAGACTGTCATTCAAACAGCAGGAAATGCATTGATTTGTGGTAGTTTCTACACATTAAAAATAGTTCATTTAGACTCGGTATGAAATCCTGACATAAACTGAGCTACAGTGGGAAAAAATTGAGAGGACAGAGTGAAAGACAGAGCCATTAATACACTGGATGTCCAGAAGTACACACTGTTATCTGACTGTCCTTATCATTAATTATTCTAGTTACTCAACAGTTCGTAATGTATTGAAATGTCTGTGAAGATTCTCAGTCATCCAGGTCATGGTTATTTTCTAAGAGTTAGAAGAAAGTGAGCCGGACCTTTTCCAAGAGGCTTCCTCAGTTTGGGTCTGGGTATCTCAAACTGTCCAATCGTCTACCCTTCCTCTCGGTTGAAAAGTAAAACTTCAAGACCCTCAAGTAAGTCCGGTTGACTTTCTGACTCCTCGAAAAAAACACATTACAATCTGCTGCCAAGAACAACCCAAAATATGAGCACTGTCTCTCACACACACTAGATATATGTCATTTACACAAAGCCCTTCTTGAGTAAGTGATCCTTCTCTTGGGCAAACAAGATTTCGGACAGAGGAACGGGAAAGCGAGAGGGAGGGACGTCGGAGTGAAATAAACGACGAAAGGGGGAAAAATAAAAGAAACAAGCAGAGAGAGTGTGAGGTGAAGACAGATAAATCAGGAGGGAAGGACAGCGGCGCAGAACGAGAGCTGGGAGGAACCGAGTAACCTACCACAATCCTCTCTTTCTCTCTCACGCCATCACACAGCCACACACACGGCCTGTTTGCCCTTTCACTTTAATAGCTAGATATATTCCACCGCAAATTGGCCAGGATACACACACACACACACACACACACACACACACACACAGTTAGAGATGTATTACAGGCAAATAATGAGGGGAAACAGTGGAGAGATGTGTGTGTCAGTCTGTGTTAGCTGATATATTTTAGGGTATATTTTTAAGAAAATGTGGCTTATTTTTGAAAAAAGAATATTTAATTGCACACGAAACAAAGGTCATAAGAAAACACCAACAATACGATGAGAAAATAAATAAATGACATTGACCCTATGTTGTACTATGCTTGTAGGAGTTGCAGTGGTAGAAAAAATAAATGGTTAAACACGTTGTTTCATTTTTGTCAGCAACTAGAAGCACAACTATAATTTACCAAGGTTAAATCCACTAAGCAGAACTGGTTCTGAATAAAATATCGTAAAACCCCACATGGAAGGACGCTTCTCTAAAGTGTGACAAATTGTGTTTGTTTTGAATTTATTACTTTGTGGTGTGAAGTTCTAACAAAGAGAAGTCAATTCATATTTACATTCATATTTCCCCAGAGTAACCACTAACTATGACAAAAAACAACAACAAAAAAATGAGAGAGTCGCTCTTCTGTTGCAGTGTGTCGTATTGTCACAGTAGTTAAAGGTCTGGTTCACACAAATTACAAGACGACATATTTTCTCTCTTTCCCCCCATGGAAAGTTTTTTGTGCGGAGGTTTGGAGTTATTGGGTTCTGACATATCTGCCTCCATTTCAACAGGATGGAGGTGAATGGAAACTGAGAAATAAATTTGAAAAACTCAAAAAGAACTCAACTTTCCATGTTTTATGTGCTGTTTCCTTTAAAGACATAGTTTGAAATGGAATTTTGAAATGAAAAGTGAAACACAAAATGAAAAAATTCCAGTCTGTGTGTCGTCAGTGCACTCCGTCCAAGTATTTCATTTGATCCAGAAAACAATGAAAAAACACAGAAAAAATGTGTTTTCTTATTTTCACCTTGACATAGATAATCGTTCAAAGAAGACATTGATTTTTAAAAAAATCATTATTATTATTTTGTTTTGTACTCTTTCTGCTTTGACCCTGCCTTGAGGAAGGATGTAGATATTCTGACCTGCCAAGGGACTACAAATGTAAATCAGCTTCTAGCTATAATGTGATATGGGGTATCAAATGGTGGCATTTGTGTTCAAACTATACCTGGTCCCTTTAAAATAAAACATAAACAAAAATAATCAAAATTTGGAAAAGGTTTGTGAAACATTTTTGACATAGAAAATGTCCATTTAAAGGAATCTAAAAAAGTTAATCAGAGACAACCACATTCATTAGTGATGACAGATGGGTTGTAGCTTTTTCCGAACAAGTGTCCAAGTGTATATTCATAGTGTTTCCTGCAGTGTCAAGCAATCTTGCAGTAAACCCCACCTCAGCATCATGTTTACAGAACAGGACTTTTGACAGTCCCTTTGTGATGCTCTATGAATAGACAAAAACTATTAGATTTGCCACGCAGTGGTCACAGTCATCAAAGGACTCCCATTAGTAATCTAATAGCGACAAGAGACTAGAAAATAAAAATAAATTTATGTACAGGACTACAGACTACTACAGATTTTTATTGCTATTTTCCTCTGAGGTCTGGACAGACTGTTTTATTATTATTGTTATTATTATTATTACCGCCATGTCATTATTATTATTGTTATTATTATTATTATTATTATTATTATTATTATTATTATTATTATTATTAACATTGTTATTATTATTAATATTATTATCATCACAGTTATTATTATTTTTATTATTACTAATATTATTATTATTATCATCACAGTTATTATTATTTTTATTATTACTATTATTATTATTATTATTATTATTGTTGTTGTTGTTGTTGTTGTTGTTATTATAGAATGGATGCTGTTAGCTACATTGTGTGCACACTGTGTCACTTTGGGTTAAGGGTACAGTTGACAGACATCTGAAAGAAGCAGACTGGTAACAGTGGAGTAGATTCTTAGGTTGCAGCTGCAGTGTCTGCATCAGATATCAAATATTAAATCATAATGAGTGACTCCAGAGAACATGGGTTTTTCATTCAACTAAAACCAGAATCTGAAGACGATTTCTCTATCCATCTGGATATGTGATGATCAATACACATCAGAACATAAAATCAACCTGTGTGTGCAGCAGAGTGGATTGCCGTCACCCTCTGCTTCTCGCCTCTGGCAGCGTTGGTCAGTTTGGAGCTAGCAGCTGCAACAGTTGGCTGAATATTGGTGAGGTGTGAAAGCTTTATGGACTGCATGGAAAAGTAGCTTCATGGATTTCCTATATACAGCACAGAAGAAAAATATCCAGAGGATTGCTAGTAGTGGTTATATCCCAAGTGTCTGGGAGCAATAGATGAGTAAAATAAGAGTCTGACACCAAGTCGGCAGCTGGGGTTACTTTCAAAGTTACAAGGAAGTCTTTAGTTTCATCTTGACGGCTCTGTGTAATGTGAAGTTCAACTTCATTGTCATGGGCATAGAGGTATACCCAATAGGCACTGTCGAAATGTAGTTTGTCGAAAAACATTGACATGGAGCAGACCCTATTGGTGCCTTAGTGGTGTCAGTATTTGGTGCCTGGATTTACATTTATAATCTTTGATAGGGTGTCATTAAAGTGTGAAATGTCTGAAATGAGCATCAGTGGTCTCCTTAAAATACACATCCATATGTGTTAGACCATGGGCCTAACTACAGCAGACCCTGGTTCGATTTGCTTGCATGTCTTTGTCTCACCCTCCCACCTTGCCTGTCTATCTTCAGCTGCCCTATCTATAATAATAAAGGGTGAACCCCTCTGCCCATCCCCCCTCCCAAAAACCCCCCAAAAACGAACCTGCTGGCAATAAAGTGAATGGTTCATCAAAGTAGATCAAGATTACCATAAACCATAGACAGTTATAGATATGTATTTTCTAGTAACTTAGTCTCAGTGGACCAGTGATTAATCTGTTATTTGCTAAGAGCGAAACATGCTGTTACCCTGCCCCCACTCCTTCAGGCTTCATTTTGTGCTGTTCATGGATAAAATCATTGGATTTGCTTGGCATGCACATTTGTAGCTGCGCAGTTGCATCAAGTCACTGTAGACAATAGATCTGGGTACAAACCAACATCCATCATCCAACATCCATGTCTCTCTGTTATGTTTTTTGTTTTTCTTTAGTCATTTCATTTTTTTGTCAAAAAAGAAGACACACAAATTATTGTTATTATGTTATAAAAACTAGGAGTGTGCATTGCCTTGTGCCTGGCGATTCGATCAGAATTCACAGGTCACAACATTATTATTATTGCGATTTTGAAAAATTTCATTAGAAACAAGTAATCAGTAAATCAGTGTACCTTGATTTGAAAATTTGTATGACAAACTTTTTGTTGTGGCTCTGGTGGTGTAGAGGTGAAGTGTGAGGCCGGGATTTTAGTACAGCAGACCCCAGTTCAAATCCTGGTTGGAGTCCCTTTGCTGCGTATCTTTCCTGTCTCTCTCTCTCTCTCTATCTGCTGAAAAAATAATAGGGTCTCACCCACAAAAACATAATTTTCTCTCAGAAAAGTGAGCACTCAAGCAACTTTAACAAACAGCTTGTAGACTGTTTTATGTTTGAGAAACACAAACATTAAGAAAGAAATATTAAGGCTAAACATTCCCTCATTATGAAAAAATCTTTTGTGTTTTAAGAAAATAAAGTGCAATCCAATTTCAAACCTGCTTAAATGCATTTGCAGGACACTGGATTAAACGATGTGAAAACATCAGTACTAAACAGTATTTTGCCATGTTGAGACGTTTGCTGTGTGCTCTAAACTCTGTGAGGCTGCAGTGTAAAGGAGCCACCCCGGGGTAACTGTGGTGAAATGGCATTGTTAATCTGGCGGCCTGAGGTGATTTGCGAGGCTCTGGTGTCTCAATTTGGAAGTAATTTGAATTGATACGAGAATCGTCCAACGTCATATCGCCAAATTGATTTTTTTAACATCCATTCGGAGAATCATGTGGGTATGTTGCTTTTTGAGTGCCCTCTGGTTTGAGTAATTATAAGTCACAGTCATAGATCAAAAGTCTAGTGGTCCCTGACCTGCAATATCACACCTCCAGTATGGAACTGGTATTCATTGACACTGTCAGTACGGAGGTTAAAACGTCTTAAATGTCTTGTTGGAATGACCAAATGTTGAGGGTTAAGCTCCTGGGAAGAATGTGTGCGCATACGATGATAATGTGATGACAATCCATCCTGAGACTTTTGTGAGCATAACTACAAGTTGTGGACTTAATGTGGTGACAGAGGAAAGGAAGGGTCATGTTTGACATTAACCCATTCATTTCAATCACTTTGGTTTTAGATATTGTGTTATTAAAAAAAAACAACAATAATATTGACTGATATGCAGTGCTATTTTAAAGCCATCATTAACCGTGGATATCCAAAAGCCTACCCTCGAAAAGACAGGGTAGTAACATCAAATGTTATGCTATCTTGCTTCTTCTGAACTTAACTGTTGAAGATGTTCAGAATAAGAACGTATGGACTGGGCAACATCAGCATCCTTAAAGTGGAACACTGAAATGGGAAACAGCTTAAGTAGTATATCCCTTATAAAATATTTGCAGCACATTAAAATTGTGAGTCCTCTTGTGAGTCCAGCCTACTTTTATTGCACGGCTCTAGTATTTATCATTTGTTTTGTTTAAATACCAAGCCAAACATAAACAGTCATAAATCTTCCATGAAGAACGCAGCATAAATGTCCCGGGGGACTCGATGTTTCAGGTCCCCGTAGAGGAGACGTTCACAGTGCCTGACTGTAAATGGCAAATTCCCCTGGAACTCCTTGTCCCATTTTAACAATGGTGCTTGGGTCTTGCTTTCATTTCAAAACAGGATTTTTTTTGCTGTCTTTTTTTAAATATATAAGTTAGACACACAAAGCGCCTACACCGCCACATATGAGCGCACACGAACATCTTCTCATTTAGACACATATTCACATATAAAACTTTCAAGCATAAAGGTGTACACATCCACACTCATATACTCTCAGTGACCTTACAGGCAATTTCAAGGTGTTTTAGCCAAGCCACTGTTAAAAATGATTAGGCACTTGTCAAAGGCACATTGATTGCCAGTAGAGGGTTTTCCAGTGGTTAAGGGGTGCTTAAGGTCACAACACTTTCAGCCTCTAATGCAGTCTGAAGAGGTCATCCAACAAAATGGTACCCGTTATCCCACCCACACGAAAAATATTCAGCACAAGGAAAAGTAAGACTTTGCCCTTTGTTTTGACTTTCTTTTGAGTGTAGAATCTAAATAGTACAATACATAGCACAACAAGACGCAAATTATGCAAATTATGTGATTTGTAATATTGGTGTATAAAGAAGATTAACTTGAACGGCCACAGGAAAAGATATAACATATATATATATATATATGTGCAATCATCAGAATCATTTCATAAAAATAATTAAATGCATGCACTGAAACTGCACCTACACCTATATACAAAATTCTACGTGAACAGAGATGTGTGCCTTCACTCTGAAATGCAGATACAGGACACAAATACACACCATCTGACTCATGGATAAGCATGCACCTGCACATGCTTAACCAGTTAATATATGCAGCTTCAGGAACACAAATAGCACATGCACATGCCAATCTTGAGGTATGGAGGGCTTTAATGCTTACACACAATGTTGTTGTGGTCTCTCTTACAGTCTCTGTCACAATAAATGCACTTAACCTTAAACACTAGTCATAAAAATCAGAGAATAAAATCGTAAAAAGGCTGATATAAGAGATCAGCACTGTCCACAATGGGTATTAAAAATCTGTTGAAATTTCCAGTGAATATTCTGAGACTCCTTACATTGAAAAAAGGGCTTAAAAGCACATAACACAAAAGCTTTCAGTTGACTGCCATAAGAAAAGAAATATGTGATAACAGGTCATTGACTCTTTGACACACAGGAGGTGAAGCACAGCAACATGACAATTCAAAGTTCATATAAATGTATGAGCAGGTTAATGCTGCTGCAAATGAATGTGTGCGCTATTACTTCATGTTGACTTCAGCTCTGAACCGCCGCCTGACTCAAACCACACACCAAAAAAGTAAAGAAGCACGCATGTAAATAAAAGAAAACCACTTCACAGAAAGAGCGAGAGGCAGAGACGAGGTCAAGTTTCTGCAGGGGCAGCCAGAGAAACCAGATCTGCATGTATCCAAACACACCTGCCTGTGATGGTTTTCTCTCTCTCTCTCTTTCTGTGTGTGTGTTGCTGTAATATGCCTTGTCCTGCCTGTGGTTCATCGGTCCTCTAAAGTCTGAAACGCGGAGACATGAAAACACCCACCCACCCACTCACAAAGTATGGTATAAATTAGCAGAGAACTGACTTTCTAAACACGCTCATGTAAACACAGCAGATTTTGTCTCTCTCTGTCATAAACACACACACACACACACACAGATGTTTGTCACAATTTTAGAAAGACGTTCCCTTTAAAGGTTTAACAGAGAGTTATGAACAGAACATTTGTGCATTAGGACTTAATGTAAAGCAGAGTCATGGTGTGTAAACATGTCGTTTTAACTTAAAAATAACAAAGAAGGGATAATGGAAGCCATTACACCCCTCCCTCCTGCACACAGAGCCAAAATGATCCAAAAGACCATTCATCTTGCATTCATTGCTGGCTACTACGTAAAATAAGTTGTATTATCCACATTAACATTCAGGGTAGTTCCGATTTCCTGAAGTGGGGGTGTATGAGGAACACATCCGCAGACAGTGTTTCCTACAGTAGGTAGGAGTCAGCGTGCCCCCTGTTTGGAGGAGCAGGTCTCAGTGTACGGTACAGAAACTAACCAATGTAATGCTGTGATGGGAAGCAAGAGCAAGAACATTTCAGCCTCCTAATTTTTTTTTTATCAGCTTACATGTACACTGTACTGAGAATATTGTCACTGCTTTACTTTGCTGAAAGACAGCCCTTTCCTTTGGGACAACATTTTCTCAGCTAGCTCCTGCTGGCTGGAGCAACCACAGAGAACAATGCTTTTGATCTCGTGTTGTGTGTTTTTCTCTGAGCGACGTCTTCAGAATCTAAATGCAGCTGAGGTAGCTCATTAACTCACATATTACTTTGGTATGAGTATCGATGAGCCAGCTGAGCAGGTAGTCTTGTGAAGCCGAAAAAACACAGGATAGGGTGACCTGAAATCCTTGTTTCCTCGTTTTGCATGCATAGGTCTTAAAGAGTATTCGATAGAGACTGTAACAAAACCAGTGAAAAACTCCACATTGTGCTTTTAAATGATAGCATCAAGATCAAAAATTCAGCACCTACCCTAACATTGATACATAAAGAAGAGAAAAAAAAGAAATAAAAGAAATATAAAGAAATAATAATTAAACTAAATAAATGTAATTAATTAATTTGAAACCCCCCCCCCAAAAAAAAAACACATACTAGCTCAGAATTGCAGTACTCGGTTCACAACAATCTGACATCTTGTACTATTGACATAAACAGGAAGGGATTTCAGGACTTCTTAAATGAGGCAGCCTTACCGATCAGGGTCAGGCTCATTTTCTCCAGTTTAAGAAAATAAAGCACTTCTTTAACCCAGTTTGTATTGGTAGGTAGAAGTGAGGATTTCCATTTTAGCAGTATTGGCCTCCTGGCTATCAGAGTTGTGAATGCTTAATGATTAAATCCTTTTTAGCTAGGGAGAGGGTTAGTGGAAAAGGCCTTATGCCAAACCAGGCAGTTAAGGAATTGCAAGTCACCTCACTTCCATAAAATCTCCTCCCAAACATCATCTTGAATCACCTCCCCCAAGTCTGTTTTGAGAACAATAGAAGAGCCTGGGCCAAGGTTATAAATATTTGAATAAATGGAAGAGATTACCCCCTTCAATGAAGAGAGATGTCTCAAGAATATTTCAAGGTCTGAAGGCTTAGGAAGAACAGGGAATTCTGGGAATGAGCTACGGACAAAATTCCAAACTTGATGGTATCTAAAAAAAGTGTCTTTTAGGGAGCAGAAATTTATTTACCAAAAAAAGAAGCAACTAAAGGTCTCTAAGAGATTTTATGCCCAGCCTAGCCCATATAGAAAAGGTGCTGTCAATTAACCATGGGGGAGAAAAAGGATTTTCTGCAAGAGGAGCCCCAATAGAAAGTGCTTGCAGGCCAAAATGATACCAAAATTGAGTCCAAATTTTAATACTGGAGGCCACCATCTCATTGTCAGTATAACCAGAAATAGAGAGAGGCGGGGTAAGTACAGTAAGGCTTTCAATGATACCAGATGAACAGAAACAAGGTCAAACAAGACAGAGGGATCATAATATCTCAATAATTAACTCAGTAATTCAAATTTCTAATGTTTGTTGCTAAAGGAAGTTTGGTAGAAGTGTGGGTCTCTGCAAAAACTGGAAACGCAACTTAGGGGTTTCCTTAATCCAAATAAAATCAAGAATAAGACTTTAAGAACAAATGAAAGAGGAAGGAATTGGAGGAATTGGAATGCATTGGAATAGATAGAAAAAGCACAGGAAGATGTTCATTTTGATTGCATTAATTCTGGCAGGACCATTGCTCTAAATCTTGTTTAATTTTTGTGAGTAGAGAGAATTTTTTTCCTATAAAGATTTGCCAACGTTCTGGCAACATCGACATCGCCAGAGTTCACAACCTTAAATGGTACATTTTGGAGTTGAAGTGAGTTTCCATTTACCTCTCTAATAATAAACATTTAACTTTCGTTAAGATTGAGTTTATATCCAGAAATTCTACCAAATTCATCTAGGACTGAGAAGGCAGAAGGAATAGAGCGTGACAGGTTAGACAAAAGCAAAAGGAGATCGTCAGCATACAGCATCACCTTCAGTTCAACACTGTTTCTGGTTATACCACATATATCAGGATGAGACCGCAAACAAACTGACAGAGGCTTCATTACAATAACAAATATGAGTGGTCTTAAATGGCAGCCCTGTCTTGTAGGACGATGTAAACAGAAGTATTCTGAATTTGTAGAGAAGTATATAATAACCTAACCCACGAAACAAAGTTCTCCCCAAAGCCAAATTTCTCCAAAATAAAAAATAGATAATCCCACTCCACCCTGTCAAACGGCATCTCGAGCAATCAGAGCCTCTGGGACAGCAATTGGAGGAGGATTATACACCACATTAAACATCTCCTAAGATTAACCACTTAAAGCCTGACACATCAAAAAATAGTCTGAAAATTCTATTTTTTTTGGAACTGAGATGTTTATTAAACTGTTTAACAAAATCCAAAGAATTTTTTGCCATGTCATTTAGCTTATATATATATATTTTTTCACATTTGATACCTTTCTTTAAAAGCAAAGAAATGCAAGCCTGATTTAGGGTGTGGGGAAGTGTGTCCAACACATCAGACTCAGTGATGACTCCTGTCTCAAGTTCAACTGTCGTGATAGGACGTTCCAGTTCCTCAGCTGTAACCTTGTAGGAGTGTCAAACCTATCAAAGAACCAGACCATATCTGCGGAGGTATTAGGACAGTCAGATGAACATAACTGAAAGGGTCAGCTGTCACGCCTGAGCCAGGTTCAATTTGAGGACTTAACTGAGAGGCAGATATTTTGTGTAATCGATGGGCCAAAAGTTTACTGGTCTTATTTGGATCTTGCACAAGAAGTTCAGTAGTGTGCTGTGATAAAATAAGATCGTATTCAGCTTGTAAAGTCATTCGCTCGTTTCTGGTAGTTTGGAGACTGCGTATAAAGAATCTAGGAGTGCGATGCTTTGAGACAACTTGGCTTTCTCTTTTCTAGATTTCATCTGATGAGCCTTAAAGGAAATTATTTCTCCTTGATAAAAGCTTTCATTGTTTCCCACAACACAGAGGGTGGAGTTTTGTTGACCTGAAAAAAAAAATCGAATCGTTCAGAAACAAATTTAATAAAGTCTGTATCTAACAGCAAATGTGTATCCAGACGCCATGGTGGTCTTGTATTAATTGACTTTATTTCTAAATGTTCATAGAAATAAAGGCGTGGTCTGACACAAATCATATTTGACTCTTCTGAAATCTAATATTATCTATCTCTTCTAAATGAGTTTCCTGAAGGTATATAACATAAGCATCAATTTGGTGTAAATAGTGCAACACTTTACTGTGCTTGATCGGATTATTTAAGCCCTTACAGTTTAAGCTCACAAACTTAATCTTCCCACCTGTTGGATAGTGTTTTCTTAACCTGTGTCATTAAAGGACGAAAGGTTCAGTATGTAACAAACAGAAGCAAAGGGGGAAAGAAAAAAAAACTCTGTACAACTAGAAAAGTAGCATAGGTAACAACACATTACCCCAACAAACTGCCACAATTTTGGTACGCTGGGTCGTCCATCATTATCTTAATGCTATGTAGCATCTCTTCATTAGCATCTGGCCAATCAGGTGGCTCGGGCTCTGAGGGCTGATGTTGTGACCTGTCACGTCTGGACTTGGCAGACTCATTTTTCGCCCGACAGCTCGACATTAAGACTCTCAAGATGCAGAGCTTTCAAAAACGTTCAATCACCTTGAAGTTGCAGACAGTCGACAAGCTCAGAATAACATTTAAACTATATTATCACCACATTCCCGAGGAGCGACCGAAAATCACCTACATGGTTCGCGTCTCGGTGCATCAAAGGGAGATTTAAGAAAGCAAGAAGAGCGACAAGGTGAGGTACAGTGACTCAGCTTCATTTACTTTCTACTGTAAACTCTGACATTACAAAGTTATTTAGTACTGAGTTTTATCAGTCTGTCAGCACCATCGTTCATTCCAGTTACACCAGTAACCAGGGTCAAAATACATATCTCATTGATAATAACACTGGATTTTTATTCATATCATGACCAATATATAAAAAAAAATCACAAATTTCTTGGTAACAGACAATACTGTGGACACATGTAAAATCAGAATGTCACTTACTCATTTTGCTGGTTTTAATTCTGGAATCATTCATTTTGAGAGGATTTTGTGAAGTGAAGTGATGACCGACATGATCATTGTTAAGGTGCTACACAACAATTATTAAGCAATTATCGCAGCCCAGCCATATGACTGTGTAATGTATCTGACCATTACTTAATGATGGTAAAGATACTGTTTTCGGTGGTTGTATGCTTGTAGAGTATTCCATTCCCTTCGCTTCTAAGTGAGCTTGTTCTGCAGCACCCCTGATATAGCACATGTCCCAGACCTTTCCATGACCTCCTCTCTCCTGATATAAGATTCACTCACTCCTCTCTTTCCCTGTCTGTCTCCTTCCATTCCCCCCTTTCACTCCCTCCCAACAGTCTTTCATATTTCAGCAGGTTTTAGTAAGGATCAACTCTCTGAGGTTAAGTTGTTCCCTTTTAAGGTCTCCAAATGTTTGCGTGTATGTGTGTGTGTATGCATGCGTGTGTGTGATGCTGGCTGTGGTACACATAGATGTTTTTGGTCAATACAACAAATGTTTTAATTTTTTCCTTCTGAAAACAATTTTTTTCATAAAATTCCCTCCTGAAGCAGCTTTGCTACAGCAGCGCTGTGGTTAGAAGTAAGTGTGAGCACGAGCTAGCTCAGTCATGTCTGGTGACTTTCAGGTACGAGTGTCATCTTTGACATGAAACTTATGAGAAATTTTTTGCTGATCAGTCTATCCTTCTGTCTATTCCAGCCTTTGGACTGTTTCTACAATGAAGTGCAGGATTGCCATGAAGTGTAATCTATTGGTGGTCATCAGGACAAATACCACAGCTGTAGTGGTTAAGCTTTAATTCAATTTTCCATTTAAGCGCTGTCAAAAACACTAACAGACATCACAATATGTTGCCATATTAAGCTGTGGTCATGCTAATCTAGCGTAGACCTCTGCAGAGTGCTGTTAGACAGATTGCAAAGAATCAGAAACTTCAGGAAGCAGGCAGCTGACCTGTCACAGCTTCTGTCACTCCTCTGTAAGTTTGGATGTTTGTGCACATATCTTTCCCCCAATGATTTTAGCTTTGCTTTTCATGTTCCATATCAGCTGTTTTTAACCCCTGCCCCTCTCCAAATGTCTATCAAACGATTTTTTTATTGACATTGTATGAGCTTTGGATGAAAATATTTTATATATTGGTATTTTAATTATTTTGAAAAATAGCATTTATAAGTTAGATTCTTTCAGAAGTATGCTTTACTTCAAAGTCACTTATTTCTGCCCTTTACCTACTTTTACAGTGCAATCCATAACAATATGCAGTATATAGTATACAGAGTAATGGTTTGTATTTCTGCAGGTTTTTATTACCTCTTACCAGCCACAGTATTTTGTTCTTCAGAGTACCCACTGTTCCTTAGGAGTTTATTCCATGGGTTACTAAGAAGAGGGACATGTAATCCTCAAACCCAAATTAAAACATCAAACTCACATGAACAAAAGTAAGTGGTGAGGATTTCTCATGGCCAGCGACACCATCAATTACGCAGTCTTCCAAAAACTTGGATGTTTACATGAACACATTTCAGATAAACTACACCGCCTTTAAAGTTTCAGGAATGTTTCAGTACTCTCCAGGCTCAGCAGAGCCACAGTGCTTCTTCCACCGTGTCGAGGCACTGACACAGCACATGTCCCAGACCTTTCCATGACCTTGCCTCTCCCATCTAATATTCACTCGCTCCCTCTGCATGTCCTTCCCCCTTTCGTTCCCCTCTTTGTATCTGCTTGTGTTCAACCTCCTCCCCTCCTCCCGCCAGGTCTTTCATATTTTAGTAGGTTTTAGCAAGGATTAACTCTCTGAGGTTAAGTTGTTCTATTCAGAGGTGTGTGTGTGTGTGTGTGTGTGTGTGTGTGTGTGCGTGTGTGCGTCTGCCTGCGTGTCCAGAGTAGACCAGCACGTCCCAGAGGTTAAGTCGAATGTTTCAGAAATCAGTAGGAGAGTTGTTTCACTGCTGTACAGTCAGTGCAGCCTGTGTGTACCTCTCTTTGTGTGTTTTCCCCCATCAGCTAAGGAGACTGTTAAGCACAGGATGAGAAAGAGGAAAAGAGCTTTCTTAGGCTTTGGACATAAAAGTCAGCACCATTTGGAGCCTCCTCTGTTCCCCCTCTCCCCTTTCTTGGACTGTAATATTAAATTTCAGCTTTATATATGTGCTGTGTAAATCTATGTGCGTTACCAAAGCAAACAGAGTGGAAAATTATGTATTAAGGTGTAAGGAAATACAGTGTTATAAATGTTAAGCTTCCCACACAGAGATGAGTGGGTGATCCTGTTATAGTGTGTTATTTGTGGATGCATACATGCTTCCCTAGGGCAGATAGCTTTACCTTCAG
>JAOXYL010000061.1:758281-775000 GCA_028564955.1 Terapon puta
GCATGGACTAACCTGAAAACAACCACCAAGCATTTAGAAAAACGACAGCTTATATAAATGTTCCACAAACTGACAATGAGGAAAATAAATAACATGGCTGAGCGACGCAGCGATGAGGGGCTTTGGTAGCAACTGCTGCTCCCTGGAATAAGAGGAGGAGGAAGCTTGAGCCATATGCCTGTGAACGCTCAGATTTTCAAAATAAGAGCACTTTCAGTCTGTAAGATTACAAGATTTTCCTCATCATACCAACTGCTGCTTTAAAAGGATGCATGTTGTGTTCTATGAGCCCACCATAGACTATCCCACCAGGTAAGACTACCTGGTGAGCCTCATCTTGGAAATGATAACTCCAGGCTAATAGACACACACATATAACACTTTGACTTAGTATACCACGTGGTTGTGTCATTATAACAACAGCTTGATGACAAATGTTATAAATGACTCTGTTTGAGTGTGGATAATTGAGTAATATGGACATATTGCACAAGAGTGTCTTCCATATGGTTGCCATGTAAACTTTCTTTGGCTAATTATGCTAACTCCATATGCATCATAATCCAGTTATTCACAGTGAGAGGGACACTGTTAAAGGTTAGGCATGCTAGCGTTTATGTAATAGTTGACATAAATACTTGCATACATCCATCATTGTTTTGACCACATCAATGAGAGAAATACATGGAACGTAATACGTGTATATTATGTATGTACTGTAGTACTATACGTAATGTGGACAGGAAGTTTTTGGTTTGCTTTTTTTCAGATTTCCCTAATTATGTTTGCTTTCAAGAAAATCTGTTTGTGCTGATGATTCAGAATTTTATTGACACTAATTATTGAACAAACCATATAGAAACTGTAGTTTTGCAAGTTGTTGTTCTTAGGTATTCTCTTCTTTCATCCTTTTCTTTGTTTCACCACTTTACACATTATACACTTTCTGTCATTATTTCTTGGACTTGTTGGACATGGCACGCAGCCGTCGCAATATTCCTAAACCAATATAAATATATACTACTTTGTCTCTTTGTCTCTTTACTTTTGTTGTTATTTTTCGATTTCCTCGTCACGTTCTCTTCACCTTTTCTCACACTCTTTCATAATGGTAGCCTACTTCATTTCTCCCCGGTCCTCTCCCTTCCCCTGTCTGAGTAACCAACAGATAGAAGTGTCCATTTGGGAAAAGAGTCAGGTAGTGATTTATGCTCGAGTGTTTCAAATTCCCCACTATGTTTCTCTTTCTCCGTCTCACAAACATACCCTTTCCACCTTAGGGTGACACATACATCTTATAGTGATGGACACAACCACGCGCAGACAAAAATACATGAATTCACACCCAAACTGTCAGTGTATGTAAAGTCTGAAGCTCAAAGACGACCTTCCTGCTGCCTTTCTATCTCCCTATATACATCACTCACTCACACACACATGCACACGCTTCTTTACTTGGTGACATCAGCCCCTCATCATTAATTTTAATGACCATCAATACACCATAATACACTGGAGCATGCGTGCACACACATCCGCACAGCAACAGGCGCCACAGATCCTGGAGAGCAATTATAGTCTGCACTTTGTTTATTATCTGTTAGAAGAGGCGAGGGACTGTGTGTGTGTGTGTGTGTGTGTGTGTGTGTGTGTGTGTGTGTGTGTGTGTGTGTGTAGCAGAATGATTTTGATAAGATCAGCCCTGTATTCCTGCAATCCTATCTGGCATTGGCACCTCTCTTTGTCCTGGTTTAAACTCCACCATTAAAGAAACTGGGGGTGTGGAGGGTGAGACATTGAGGCATTATATATAATTACCAATGCTCTTTTATAGAAAATCTTAGCATGTCCACTAATGGAGGGCCATCAAAGGTCTTTTAGTCTCAGTTATATGTAGACATGTACGTGTGGAAATTTGTATTTTAAATCTGAATCAAGCGATTTCACAGATCTCTGCGGGGTGAATTACATAATGTTAATTGAGGGGCTGAGGGTCAACTTTTTCCCTCCCATGCTCAGTGGTGTTTTCAGCAAAGACAAATACCTACTTTGGGATTGATTTCAAGTTGATTCAGGCACTCAGAAATATTTTTAATCACTTACTTAAGATTGAAAAATGAAAAAAGTCATGGATTATATGAGTTTTTGCTCAATATCTCCATCACAGTAGGGAGATGAAACGCCAGGCTTTGCTAATTGGCTCTGCATGATTAAAGTAGCCCCCGAAAAAGGGATTTTCTACTGTTGTTTGCAATGAGGTCTTCCATGATTGTTAGCTGAAATTGGCATGTGGGGATCAGTCACTTCCTGGAGGCGTTGCACACACCTTAGTAAATATATCAGCACGTGCCAGTTGACAGTGGCCAGTTGGAAGTTAAAAGTACATGGCTTGAATAGTTCAGAGTTATACTTATCAAACATTAGTACAATTGTAACATTCTTCTTCTTCTTCCTGAAATTCTTGTTCAAATTATTTGAACTCTCAAATTCAGGTTGTACTTTCTCATGGTAAAACAAAGCAAAATAAAACCTGTTCAATTTTCTCTCAAAGAGTGTGAAAAAGGTTCTTGTTTAACTCTCTAACTGTATATTAGCTTGTCCAATAAATTTCTCTAAAATGACTTATCATTATGCTAATAATAATACATTACATTTATATAGCAATTAAATTAAATTAAATTAAATTAAATTAAATTAAATTAAATTAAATTAAATTAAATTAAATTAAATTAAATTAAATTAACCACATTGAAACCAATGACAGTAAAGGACTGTGTTGGCTCAAAAAAACTCCTGAAAAGGACACATCAGAGAAGGTAAACTTTCAGGCAGGTATCTCTCTCAGTGTGAGTCTCTTTTAATCTGAACTGGCCACAGCTTCCCTCTGTTCTTTCTCACCATCGCCACACAGTTAGAAGGAGACAGCGGGGAGATGCGTATCTATGGGTTACAAAGAGATGAAACAGCTTATAGTGGAATCACAGAGTTGAAAGACAGATGAGTTGCAAGATGCTCCCAGCTGCTAATGGAATAACTAAGTGTCAGAGGCTGAAAACAAAGTTGAGTTAACAGTGGACAGCAGAAGGCACAGTCACAGGAAGTGTCTGAGACTTCAAGAAAAGAAAAGACGTGAGGACAGAAGACAGCGGATGGGAGTGACAGAAGAGATGAAAAACAGGTCAACAGCATCAGAAAAACGGACGATGGTCTCCTGAACATGCGGCAGCCTCAAACAGACCACTTATCTGCCCGGATTATTTTCCTCTCCTGTACCGTAACCTCCGTTCCAGGATGTTCTCCCTCCTCCTTTTCTTTTCTCAGTTTTGCTCTTCTCACCACCGTCTCCATTTCCTCTGTCAAACCTCCCTCTTGCTCCTGTCCTGCATCGACCCTCCAATCGCAGCGTCCACCTGCTTTCATCGCCATGGATACAGCACAGCCAGTGTTTTATGTTGTCATGGCGACTGAGGTCGAGGCTCAAGCCATATTTAACTAGGTGGAGATAGCATACTCCTCTGATAATTGTCAAGGGAAGCTGTAAATAACAAAAATATTGTTTTCCAGACTGGAAACGGTAATAGACAGATGATGCACATATAAGCCTGTGATGCCTGGATCCAGGCTTCTGATGAACTGAAAAGAATGTTTGTAGAAATAATTCAAGAAAAAAGCTAATCAAAGACATGCATGACATTCAGTCTTACAGACTGCTGTGTGTTTTAATGTGTAGTCAGGATGATTACAGATATGACTTTTCCAGCAGGACTGCCACTTTGACTGTATCATCAGGAGACTAGGTTGGCTCTCTTATGGTACATGCCATTAAAATAAGCTTTATTAGAGGCAGTGCACCAGCATACATGTCTACCCCATGTAATCTAAAAGTAATTCCTCAAGGCACTGCAGTTTCATGCTTTTCTACTCTTAGCACCATCGCCTCAAAGCCAGTAGGTCTTTTGCAGTTTGTGGAGTTCGTTGTTCCTCTGTCTTTGTGGGTTTCCAAGTGCTCTAGCTTTCCTCCAGACCAAAGACACACTAATTCACAGGTTTTGTGACTGAGTGATTTTATATTGCCAGGAGGACTAAATGGCTGTGTTTAGATGGGAGTCAGCCCTGTAATGCCCAGGGTATGCCCGGTCTCTTGCCTAATGTAAGCTGGGATGGGCTCCAGGCCCCTACAACCCTCACAGGATAAAGGAGTACAGCTAACAGAATGGTGGTTGTGTTGTTACATAGAATTCAGTTTTTCATCATTCCCCCCAGCAACTAAACAAGAACTATACAATATATACTGTGTATACTATAAGTGGACACAGCAAAGGTGTCAGCAAACTGCTGCTTATCCATCAGATACAGAGCAACTCTAATACATCAGCATTAGAGTACCTCAATCAAATCAAATGTTCACCCTCTTCTTTTATAATCCCGGAGAAAAAAAAGTTGGGCTTTCTTAGTCACTAAATCCTCCATGTTGTCCACGTGTGCCTATTTTTGTCTGAAAACAAGGCTGAAGATATTGGTGAGAAGAAAGCGACCAGTAAAGAGAGCAGACTGTAAAACAAAAGGAGAAGCTGAAACACTCCACAGAGCTGAGGGGAAGAGCAAAGTTGGTTGAAAAGGGCACATTTGTCAGCTGCACTTTCATATGCACATAGTAAATTGATCCATCATCAAAATGAAAATATTGATTTTCAGGTCCTGAATTTCTCAGTGGTCTATTCAAACGATGTTTTTCCAAAATCCCCTTGAGCAAAATGTGGAACATAAATATTTCACTGAATGATCTGCTATAAACCTGCTCAGCAAAGGAAACAAAAAGTAGAACTCTGACTTTCTCCTAAGGACTAACTCCATTTCAAAACAGAGAAGAAACATATTTCCCATACCACCCTTGGCTATAACTGCACCCAATGATACAGCATTGAAATAAAATGAGCATTTCAGCAGTGTTTGTGACAGTGGCATCTTGTTAAAACTAATATGAAGATTAAGGGAACTGGGAAAATATTTTGAAGTTTGGAGAAGAATTCAAAGGCGATGATAGATCTGAGGAAGAATGTGAAAGTGATGGTTATTATTGAAGCAGAGTGGTAAAGCACTGTCACCTCTGAAGGAGAGAGGAGCAGAGAGGAAATTAGATTTGACAGGCAAGTAAACTGAAGTGTGATTTAAATAGTGTTGAATCCAAAATGTAAATAATCCAATCATCATCAGTAATCACACTTGTAATTCAAATGTGATTATTGCAGAGTTAAAAAAAACAGCTGAACTGAATAAAAATAAATAAGGCAATGGAGGTTTGTGAGGTAGAGTAATGGCAGATAGGATGCTCAAACTCTTCCAGGGACAGAAAGCAGTGCAAGGCTAAATTAAAATGCAACCAGCCAAGATCTGACGGCAGATCTTTCGGACAAATGCCCACTTTTTTTCCCCTCAATATATGTATGTAATCATAAAAATACGTCACCCAAAGGAAAAACATATGGATTACTCAGAATTGTAATGTAACTCATTGTGCCTTTTAAGGCGTGTTGACTGATTCATAACGGTGACTCACAGTAGCCTTTGACTGGCACAGTCTTTTTTTCCGTAGTCTACAGCTGGCTACCACTAACTTGTAACGAGTAAAGGGTTATTAACTTTTCTCAGACTGGATGTTTCAAATGCAGCCTCCTTTTCCAAGTACAACTACGTAAATTGAATCATTCAGAACACAAATGACATATGTTCATTGACCTATATGGCTTAATCGCACATTAATTAAAACCCACTACATTCATGATACTGCCTAATACTACGTAACTTGTATGGCTGTTGGCTACTACTGGAAAAAACGGTGTAAGCATGACATGCTAACAGAGCTGCGATTCTCATACACTCTCATGTGTACTGTTCTCCTCACTTAGACATAAACAGTAACAATATCTCACATTCGTGTACATCCCTGTTGTTGTTGTGATTCCAGCTGCAAAGGGAAATAGAAATAGAAAATGGCCCAAAAGTTCTTTCAATCGGAGAAAAGTCACAAAATCTTACCAATTTTTTTTAGATCATTCTGAGTTCATCTCATGATGTACATGCGATGAGCACTTGGAATCACAGTATAGGCAAGAATGATCACATGAATTTGAAGCCTCAACCTATGTATTCCCAGAGATTAATCACTGTGACACAACTTGAAGCATTGATAAAGAGAGTTATCACCCAAATCATCCTCAGCTCTACAAACCGTCCCAGGGACAGTGACACTGGAGAAACAGAAAAAGATAATGCTCTACACTACATTTATATTTTGATTTCAATAATAACACTGAACTTACATTCATCATGTAGGCAGAAACACACACTGCTTTATAAAGTGATATATATCAGTGTTGTGTTTTCTGCTTGTTCCGCTGCCCCCAGCAGGGAAACAAAACTTTCCAAACCCTGTCTGACCCTTCACTGGACACCCTGCCAAACCTACTGCATACACTTCTTCTGCTGTGTCGATTCAACTACTGGCTATGTATGCTTTCTTTTTAGTTTCCTTTCTGATGAATGCTAATTAAGTATGTAACTGAGAGGAAAGTGGAGTTTAATTGAGGAACAATTAACACTTAATTCATTTAGAAGACACTGCTAATACAATCCATGGATTCTTACATGTGAAGGATATATAGGAGGATGTGACGGGACTTTCTTTCTTGACGTCATCTCACAAATGTGGAAATCACTGTGGCCCTTTATTGTCAGTCACCTTACACTTTCCCCTCTCATGCACTTCCTCTGCTTAACTGGTACTGTTTTGCCTTGACTGACACTAAAAGGGTTTTTCCCAGAGACTAATCCATCGCTTACCCCAATTTTTGAATCCTATAATGACAAACATTTGAGAATTTAGCTTTGGTCAGCTTTAATGCCAAAAAGAGTGAGTGCAACATATACTACAATCTGAAGCGAATGAAATGATTAGCTCAGCACATTCATTACAATATGAGTACAAGCTCATTGTCCTCATGGACCTGATGTGGCCTTTTATCATTCCTCGACCTTGAGGGCCTGAGTGTGGCACTGATATATGGATGTTACTCTTTTTATGGATAATCAAACTGTAAGATTCAAATTAATGATGAAAATAGGCAAGAAAATATGTCCTCTGTACTTCTATTACTTATAAACACGTGCTTTGCCCACTTCCAGTGACGGCTGTCTGTGTGTGTGTGTGTGTGTGTAGAAACACGTGTGACAGCTGGATGTTTAATTAAGGTGCTTTGATGCCTCAGTTTGTTTGTTCCTTTGTGTCTGAATTGCTCCTTCTTTCTCTCAAATGACAAGTTTCTATTAGCTTGTGTTTTTTTTCTCCAGTAAGGAGCAGCCATGGCTGCAGCACTCTGCTGAGGCCATTTTGTTATTTGCAGAACTTCCATGCTGTGCTTCAAAGAGCGCCGGTATATGTGTTCATCTGCCTACCTGCATGCTTCTGTGTGTGTGTGTGTGTGTGTGTGTGTGCACGGCTCTGTAGCCTATGAGATCCAATGAACACATCCACAGGTGGTTGTGAAGTTTCCATGGTAACTGGATGCCATCTGTCTGTATTCCTTCCCGGGATTGGTTCATACGTCAGTTTAATTAGTAGGTGAGATTTCCTTTCCGAAGTGGAGTTAATAGTCAAAGGGGGTGAAATTTAGTTTTGTAGTTTAGGTGATTAAAACCTGAGCAGGTTTGATTCTTGAGCCTGTCACATGCTATAGTTAGGAGACAGCCATTTCTCGAATGTCGTGCAATTTTAGATTGACATAGATTAGTTCACAAAAGCAATGACTTTTGTATCTAATATGAATATTGAGAGTCACTGATGGTAAAATTTACCACAAAAGAGTTGGTTCTGTCTTGACCAAAGGACAACAGCTGGTGGAACATGAAACACCATAAAATCAGCATCCAAATGCACTACCAAAGATATTAGAAGAAGAGTGTCAGAAAATCATGCTGAATTTGTTCAGATGGAATGAAAATCACTTTTACACTTTGGTGTGATGTAATGATCTTTTTGGTGTTTCTTAATTAACAAAGAAAAAATCTAAAGGGACGCAAAAGGCCTAAATGTAAGTGATGATAACTGAAATCTGTAATCTTCACCTCCTTATAAAACTGGTTAAGGTAAGAGATTAAGGGCTACCACCATGGATCCAAATTTGGACCACAGTTGATGTAAAATTATTATTCTCCTTCAACATAATTGGATTTTTTTGTCAATAACAGAAAATGCGCTAAATTGAAGTAAGTAAGTAAAATGACAGAGGGGTTAATGAGATGAGGGTAAAGTTCTGGTCATGTTTAGGGCTAAAAATGAAAACAAAGCTTCTCCATTCAGGGTGGAGACTGTGACCAAATATGTAACAAACATGTAGCCAGGAGAGAGAGAGGCTAGCTGCCACTCTCCTGAACATGCACAGACATTTGCCAACCAATTGATGTTAGCTCAAGTTCATTTTTATCTACTTGCCCTTCTGGCTCGCTGTGGAACCATGACAACCGCAGAAACCACACTGAGTAAAATGATGCAGAAGGCTATTCTAATGTTAGAATAGGCTGTACTGGCATACTTTTTGTGAGGGTCTACGTAATGTGCATTTCATCAGACACTCACATCTGCAATATCCCTTTCCTGTTATTGAATCTCATCAGGTCTTCACTTTTTATCAGAAAAGGGGGAAATGTCAGCTGCCTCTGCCTCACAACTGACTCTGACATAAAAGCTATTTTATGAACCACCTTCTGTAATTTTGCCTCTGACACTGGAATAAGAAACACGCTGAACATTTCATCACCCACAACCTCCTGGGACTTAAATCCCATCATAACAGGGCTGTAGATACGAAGGTATGATACAGAGGTCAGGATATGAGACGCTCCGGCTCTTCTGGAGCGCTCTTCAAGCCACTGGACCCTGAAATGTGAAGTATTCTCAATTACAAATTAGGCATTTACATGACATCACACACTTCACAGCACTCCACATGGGGAGTACCATGGCTTTTATGTGGGAACGTCATATAATAAATAGAATGAGCCTCTGACCTCCATGCTGAGTGAAACTGAATTTTGTAGGGAATCTGAAGATGTCTCACTCAACCTCGTGACATACTTCAGTATTATGATTTTATTAGGTCTCAGGAATATTCGTATTCATTGATATATGCTTCTTCATTCATGATCTGGTGGTAGCAGCAGAGTCAATAAATAAGACGGGTCCCCTTCCATTTGTTCTGATCAGGCTTAGCTCTTTAGTTACCTCATTTAACTGGTGGTTTTAATCCAAATCGTATCATTTACATTTGATTTATAAGCCCCTGTAATGTGCTAAGGGGGTTATACATATTTTCTTTAATAGATAAGGTTTTGAAGTCCTGCTGTGTCATTCCCATTAGCCTTGTTTACCTGCACACAGCAAGGGAAGCCCTACATGTTCTGATGTGATTCATCAAAGCAATTAGACCTTCAAATGGAAGCATGTTCCTCACTTTAAAGCACGCAAAGCACAGAAGCTTTATTTCAAAGTAAGATTACTATCGCAGATGCCTGTGTGATGACTGGAACTTGGCATTCAAGCGTAATGCGCTGTGTTTCAGAGCAGTCACGTGGGTGAACTCAGTTGTTGCACAGTCGCTGCGGAGCTGTCAAATGCATGTTGCTCAAAATAGATTGCAGGCCATTCACCTCGACTAATGCTGCAGAGTCACTTTGGAGTGGGATGTCACCTTCAAATTGCTGAGCAATTTTGGTGATATTTTAATCTCGTAACGTCTGCGGCCTTCAAATCCAGGTTGAGTTTGAAGTGTGACTCGATTTGATTAAAGTGTGTGTGGTGGGCGCAAAAATAGGAGATGAAAGCTCTGCATTAACAAGATGCAAACAGGAGAGATGTAAATGTTTAAAATGTTTTGTAGAACACAGCACCATGACCTCATTGTGTCAGAGCTTCATTGAGTGCAGTGAGAGAGTTATGGAGTCAGAGACGGGGAAAGGGAAGAGGGTAGAGAAGGAGAAAGAAACTAATTGATTGATAGTCATGCCAAATGACAAAGCCATGTCTTGAGAGGGACAAGATTAAAGGATGAATGAAAATGAGAGAGATGGTAGTAGTTGAGGAGGTTATGAAGAGAAGGACTATAGATATTAAGATAACCACAAATATGCCCACAGCGTGTCCATTATGTAAAGGTAACGTAAAGGTTTGATAGATCAAAGTGTTCATAACATGCCTGGAAAACAAAGTGCTGCCTTCATGTAGGGTATTCACTCTGGTCTTTGGTTAATCTGTGTTTCTTGCAAACAGAATTATACATAGCTGCAATGCATGTCTATGAAAAATGAAACCTATCACACAGGTCTGTTTACCAAATGTGTCCCACTATTTTGCTTTATTTACTGTCACCCCCACCCTTCCTGCCTGTATCTCTACTGTAAATGATCTAATAACAAGTGCTGAAATCGTCCGACTTTATCCTTTCCCAATATCAGCTCTAACATATGAGCTTAACTTTGAAATATGTGCAGCACTTGTTGACAGCCCGCAATGACTAAATAAATGTAACTCATATACTGCAGCAGTGAAACAGTGGATTTCATGAAGGCATGGATGAAGAAACTATTTATGTTCATTTACAGGAAATCTGTTGGGGCAGCAAAAAGAAGCACAAGGTTCTCCAGCTGCTCAACCGTCACATGTGGCTGTGACTTTGTACACCAACAGTACATTACAGTTAAAGATGAAGTGGACAAGGGCTCAAATACAAATAAAAAGACATAAATTTAATTGCTCATAAATAATTACAATACAACTTTATAAATGTGCCTTTGACATTTTACACACGAAAATAAACACCATCAATGAAGCTGGCAACAAATGAGAACCAGCGATGTTTCATACTCTGATACTGAAGGTGGACACATTCTCACTGTGCACCTTCTTTTATATATACCATTTTACCTGTGGGAAATGGAGTATTGATGTTTTTTGTGCAAATGTATCATTTGTACATCTGGCATGGAATTTTTAAAAGCATCAAAAATAATAGAAGCATAGACTCTGCAGAGGTGTACCAGAGAACAGAAGCCATGAGTGAAATAACAAGCTGCTTTTCTTTTATGTAGAAAAGAGAGGCTTGAAATACTTTTGCTAACTCCTGTGAAAGACTGCATATTACCTCTTTTGATGATTTGATTTGACTGTCTGTGGACACTTCAGAGAAACACACGTCTCGCTCACAACATACATGGCTCTTAAATGGTGTTCGATCTGGATGGAGGCAGCCTTTAGAGGAAGTCTTCTATGCATCTGAGTTATGATGGCGTATTGATTTTGGTCACCACCTAACTTACAACCCATAACCTCGGTCTACTCCCCTTATGAAAAGATTCTCCCTCACATAAACGCCATCAAAACTGGACGTGGAGTTTTGCACCTCGGTTGTATTTGCAAGCGTTGCCCTCATGCCTGACGAGGTATTGATTTAGCAGCGGGGGCCCCTGTGTAACCTCCGGCTCTCTGCAGACACATAACCTCCAGCGGGCTGACACATGGGAGAGGAGTCAACAGTGTGCACCAGAGCAAAGACGAAGGAAAAAAAAAAAAAAAAAAAACTTGATAAATTTCTCTCCCCTCTGTTCCCAACTGAAAACCACAGGGACGAGTTTGAAGTCTCTATCCATGTTGCAACAGAAATGTATGGTCATTTATGATTTGGTTAAATCCCAACACCCTCTCGCAGCTATGAACTCGAGGGCCTCGACATGTGATGTAATGTTACGTCAAAAATCAAGATGCCGCCATAATGTTTAACCTTTAACGTGAGTCATTTAAGAATTTTAAGAAACAGGATAAAGTCAGGTTGTTTGCTGAAAACAGCTGCCTGCTGCTGAATTTAGAGCCAGAGAACAAAAAAAAAAGAAGCTGAAAGTTCTGTGGTGGGAATAAAAGGCCAAGTGACTTAGATCCATGTGTTCAACACTACAAGGGACACTTTTCACTGTCCACATATTTTTTGATCCCTTGTTATTATGAAAAAGATGATTAACGCAGTTTAAATTGAGAAATATGAATGCATTTTCAGGCTCCGATAGGATTTATAAAAACATACAAAATATGCTGAACCCTTGAGGGTAATTTAAAATATTTGATCTATTAAATGTGCTCTCTCTATTTGCCAGTGTTGCAGCAATAAACTCTCAGAAATATCAAAACTGAAAAAAAACAGTGCTAGACTAAACATAGACTAAACATAATGTACAGCGATGGAGACAGATGGAGAATAGTATGTCCAAACATAATTTTTTTTCTATACATTAAACATAACATGCTGTCACAACTGTCTCCTTGAGGAATTCAGTAACAAACTGTTTCTTAAAAAAACAAACAAACAAACATATATATATATAACAAATATTAATTTCACCTGCAACTGTCTAGCTCACTTAGCTGTAATGTCAAAGATGTTTCTTGCTGAGTTGTCAATGTAAATGATCCAATGGTTGTTTAAGAGAAATGGGGACATTTGAGACGTTACTTAGTAAAGTTTATTCACCCTTGGGGGCCTCAGGAGGAGAATATTTACAGTCAAGAGATCAGACTAGTCTAACGCTGAATGAAGCATTCGGCTTGTGTTTGGTGTTGAACCTGTGATAGATTTTCATTTGTTGTCAACAAACAGTTTTGACCAAGGTTACACTGTGCAAATGTGAAATGGTGAAAATTGCTCATTTAACACTAACTGTAATGATACATACTTAGAAAGAAGAATGCCATACAGAATAATTTGACTCAAGACCTCTGTATTTTTTGTGCATTTTCTTGGATTTTGTCTGACCCAGCAATCCATCGTCATCCCTACAGTGAGTGGAGCAACACCCAGCGTCTGTCGGCCCCCCCACCGGGATACAGGACAAGATAAACAAGGATAGAGACGAGAGCTCAAGGCTTAATGTCTACAGACATCCTCTGCTCAGTATTAGACAACAGACTTGACCAACTGAAGGAGTTACTAGTAGTATACTAGTATACATTTATTAGTTTTCTTAAACACTGGTTCACCTGTTGTTGGCCAAAATAAACTACTTTTTAATCAATGAAATAGCCATTAGCCATGGTTCACTGATTCCCAGAATGACCAGAAAAAAGATCTAGAACCAACACTTAAAACATATGTGTTATGTACAAATTAGGCTAAAATTATACCTGCACTCTTCAGTTTGTTCTTAAAAATGTTCTACGAGGTACTAAAGGAAAAAGGAGTGATGAAATGAACTAAAACACCTATGAACCCAACTATTTTTCAGTAAAATGAAGATTCAAATTTGCAGATTCAAGCTATAGGATTACCTTTTCAATATAATTTATCTGCCTGTATAATATAGTGCAAATTCCATTGTGTTCACTTCAACATGTAATTCTGCTGGAAAATACTACATCCCTTTAATGTAATAACATATTGCTTAAATTTTATTACATTTAAAAATAATAATTAAAAACAATAGATTATTGGTGGAAATATCCAATAAGAAAATTCAGTCAGTTTTGGAAATGGTTTGACTGAAATCATGTAATGCAAATTTTCCTCAGTGTCTTAATTGTACATGTAATGTGCTATATTTACTGATGTCAGAAAAGATTGAGAAATTCCCAACAAAGAATATCTGAGATCACCAAACACACTTTTTCATGAAATAATAGAGCAACCTCTCCTTATATTGTAAACATTATTAGATAAAAAATAAATATATAAATGTAGATGTAGGGAAGACACACACCAACAAATAAAGACAGAATACTATATTGTGTGTCTGTGTTTCACACAAGCTATACGCGTGAACCCTTCTGTTTGTATAATCAGTATGCATACACGCGTGTGTGTGTTAATCGGTCAGCTGCCTAGTTCTAACACTCATCATATTATCATCAGTTGGGAGTAAATCCAAATCCATTTAGACAGCCGGGAGACAAGGACATGATCCATTATTTACACAATCAACCATTTCTCCCGCCGCTGACCCAGAAAGAATGAATTTGTCACTTCTGCTCAGTGCTCAGTCTAGTAGTTAATGGGAGGAAAGGAATAGAGAAACATGAAATATTATAATGAATATTTCACTTCATTGCACAGTGTTCCGGTGCCTATCGAAGAACTTCTCCGCGAATAAGTTTGAGGACTTAATATGGCTGTTATTAATCTTTTATATTTGTACGGGTGTTGGTGGGAGAATAAATAAGAACATGAGCAAATAACAATAATGCAAAGACACACACACATGCAATAACTTTCCCGTTGATGTTTGAGTTGATTTCCGTCATACTCTTAATATAATTACTTATTCACTGTATGCAATGTGCTTGTCTCCTGCCACTTCAGACACTTGAAAAGTTCAATTTCAGCCTTCACTTTGTAATAATTTTGGATTGTTTAAACTTAAAGCCTGAATGGACCGGACCACTGCTATGTATCTGTACTTTGCTTTGTTCACACATACACACATGCAGTCACTTCCTGCCATGTACACACCAACATGCTCCCACAAATTTATGCCCATTAAGACAATCACAAACCAATTCCAAAGTCCCTCTAGAAACAAAAAACCATGATTATCAAACTGAGCGAGTGAACAAACCAAAATAACACCATCATAATACCACTATTTAACTGAGGTATCACAGCACTTTCAATTACAAAGCTGCCGCATTTGTTTCCTTCTATTGTCGATGTTGAGCACAACTGAGCCCGCATCGAGCCACCATTAAAAACACCAACTGATTAAAAACCATTTAATTTGATAGCTAAAACGGTGCTACCCCATTTTCAGACGAGCCATTCATCACGACGCCAGACGCGCAAATGCAAAAAAACAATTTGACTCCAATTGTTGTAAGTGTTGAATCACGCTGCGAGACATGCTAAAGCTAATTTGCCAGACAAATTAGTTGGCTCGATTCAAACTTCATTGGCGAAGTTATAAAATCTCGTATGGAGAGGAAAGTGCTCCTGCCGTACATTTATAGTAATTGTTTCAACGGAACCCCGCTGTGGGGGGCATTTTAGACGCCCACCCCACATGCCATTTTTTAAACACTGCGACTGTCAAATGGCTTGGCTCAGGATCCCAAACATTACAAAGACAGCTCCTCCATTCCTTTTCACTACTGGAGTCCATCTTCCCTGCAATGCCACCACATGCCGAACTGGTTGCAGTCCAGTATTTTTAGGCTAAAATGCTCCATTAAATTGCGCGGCAACACAAGGTGAAAGTTAGTTTTGCACCAGAAGTATTTCTATTCAAAGATCCGTGGACAACTTTAGAAAGCCGAATATAACAATTTTTAAATGAAATTAAAGTGTCAAACATCGTTGTGTTACGCGGTATAGAGCTTCTTGTGATCTTTAAGTATCACACAAACCAAGTGTAAGCCTGTAAAAGTTATCTCTGTGTTCAAATAAATCAATTCTGTTGAGCAGACCGGGTTGGAGGTGTTCTTCAAAGTTGGTCAAGTGTCTTACATATGGGCCCTGAAGCAGCTACCAGATAACACTTCACTGACTCTGCAGTCAGGTGCTTTAGATATGTTTGAGCATGATCACGTTTCTTCCTGAAAGCCGCTAAAATGGTTCCGATTTGATTCAACCTTTGATGACTGAACACAAACAGACTGTTGGTGGATTTCTAATGTACTTAACAGAATTCATTCTCATGAGTTGATTTACTTAATAGCCAGGATTGTTCTGAATGAAAATGAAGAATATTCTTTTCCATTACACCAAAAATTAAGCTAAATCTAAGCTGTGTGTCTTGCTAGCCAAATGCATTACAGACAGATATACATCAGCGTTGAAAACTTCTGTGTAATTGTGGCAATTTGTTTCAAGTTAAGACAAAGTTCTCCTAAAGACAAGTTTTCAATGAAAAAAAATCTGGGATAATTAAATGATTATTTATAAATGATATATAAATAAATTATTCTGATTGATTGGTGATATAATGAACAATATGTGGAATATGTCTGCTAGTGTATGTTTCTGTTCTTTTGTAAAATATTGTCAAGGTTGCCATTGAGTTTAATTTCTCATAACAGTGTGGGGACAAGTTAATGCTCTGTCTTCTTCATTGGAGCATTAACTGCCTTGACATAACATCAACAGTTCTTCCGCCTCCTGCAAAAGGACCAACCTTGCTCACGACTTTCCCTCAGAGGTTTTCCACAGTCCTGAAGCAACAGCTCCGGCCGGGCCTGCTTTGTTATACATACACTCGAGTGTGAGTTTGCTAAGCATCTGCTTTTGGTGGACAGATGTGTCCCTTTGTAATTGTTTAGTCACACTGTCACTGTGATGGCTGTTACCACGGTAACCAATCGGATCCACTTAAAATCCATGACTCCAATTCACACACACACATACTCACACACTTAAATACCGTACACTTTTTTGCTTCTAACTGAAGTAAAGAAAAGAAGTTAGTGTCATGCTCTGAAATGCTTCCATTTTAGCGTTCAAGGCAAGTACGCATGTTTTGTGGAGTGTGTGTGTTCATGTCATATGTCATATCATTGAAGTAGTCCAAAGCCTGAAGCAAAGACATTGTATCGGCTATTGGATTAAGTGAGTGCATGCTAATAGACATACTCAGACCCTTGCCAGGGTCTTACACTGACAGACGCGCACTCTCCCGCTTTCTTTCAAACATGATACA
>JAOXYL010000061.1:795768-806069 GCA_028564955.1 Terapon puta
AAAGGAGAACGAGAGTTCTTATTATCATTTTGAAATCTTTATCATTTTAACAGGTGAAATGTAAAACAATGACTTTTGTGCATCAATTATATGTGACACGAATACTGACAGCCCCCTCCTTCCACTTATATATACATACACTGACTAAAACACAAAGAGGAGAGCAACAGCTGAAATAACAAGTCATCTTCAGTCAATGGACAGCATCATTTTAAATGATATATTATGACGATGAGGGCAGCAGTGTCTTTACAGTTGTTTTAATGAATGATTTTTTTAAAGTGAGTCAGTTCTAAACCAGGGTCCGTTTAAAATATATCCACAGCAGTAATATTAATAAAGAGAAAAAATCCTTTGGGTTATGCTATTTTGATTTAGATCTTTTCCTTTTTTTTTTGTTAAATCCACTAAATTGTTGTAATTGTCTTTTAATTTGTCTTTTTGCAGATTAGGCGTTATTTTCTGCACAAGCAGACGTGCAGCGTGACACACCTCCCTCTCTTTCCCACTGTTTCTTGTGAACACAGCGCATTAGAAAAGTACAGAGCTTTTTTTTTTTTCTTCCCCCGGTTGGTCAGGTAAAATATTTATGAGTGTTTTAACCTCTGGCTGACCTCACTGCAGCATTACAAGGGGCTTCTTGGAAAGTTCCCGAGAGGAGGAAAGACATTGACTAACATACTGTAGTGAGCGCAGCAGAGAGTGATTACAGCGTCTGCCATGTCCTCAGGTTTTGAATGATATTGTATGTTTTAAATATATTAAAGTGGGGGAGTTTGATTCAAGGTTCGGTATAAAGATGAAATATGAAAGTGCGGTATTCGTACGAGAAGCCCTGAATGTCTTCATAGTTATACATGAGTATTATCTTTTATTTTTTATCTGCGTACATGGTCTGCATATACGCCTGCTGTAATTTCTTAAGTATAGCTGTCAGCTCAATAAGTGCTTCTCAGATTTTGATGCTATTTTGTCTTTGTTTTCCCCTTTTCCTCCCAGTTTGTTATTCCCCTGTCAGTATCTCTCATGTGTCGCCTGATGTGACTGTTCCTGTTCTATTGACAGGTCATAATTTTACACCCCAGCAGTTGTCTGCTACTTACAAGACTGAGTAATAGCTGGGGAAGAGAAAGGTTTCCTAACAGCTTAATTATGTCCTCTGTCACATTGTTTAATGAAAATAAACCGACCGCGTCTCCTAATCAACACTTTCTTGTTAAGTCTTCATAACGCAGCACCTACAGAGCTGCAGTCAGAGCCTGCACCTCGGTCGGGACAGAGTGACAAGTTTACTCAGACTGAGGGAAACCGCGCGTCCCTCCGAGTCCATTGAGCAACACACGTCAGGCAGTAGAGTTGTAGAATGACTGCTGTGAGTTTTTAGCATTAAATGGAGCCGCATGACTCTGTCACAGAAGACAGTCGTATGCAAAGTGAGTCAGACCGAAGGGCCGACTGGTGTCTGTGTGTGTCTGCGCTGGAAGTGTCAGGAGCTGAGGTTTCAGTGTGCAGGCGGACCGTTGACGCATGTCCAAACCTCGACCACTGTCTCTCTTGTATCACACGCGCACACACACACACACACACACACACGCTGGTCCCTGACACATCCCTCAGGCCGATCAGTCCATTGTACAGGCTCTCCAGTGAGCCATAGCTTTTACATATATTAAAATGAACCTTGGGTACAGAGCTGCCCCTGAGGACCCACTACTTTCAGTCCACAGTGCACACACACACACACACACACACACACAGGCAGATGCACGGGGAGCACAGCATATACACACAGGCTAGAAAGCAGCAGTGTTTTGTGTGTGTGAAGACAGGAGTGTGGAGAAGGCAGCAGACCATATCTGAGGCAACATTGGTCTCCTTCTTTTTTAAGTGAAACTTTTCCACTAAGTGAAGTGAAAGGCTGAAACAGTGTTCACCTTGTAAAGAAATTGTTTCATCACTCTAATTGTGATATTACTTTTAAAGAATTAAACGGCCAGAGGACTTCATATCTCACTTTGTGCTGCCTTTCAATCACCAGGATGATGGTTCAACTGTTCACAAGTATATGAAATATCAGAGATGAAAAATGTAAATAACCCTTCAGATTTGGAATGACCTGTGTCCATAAAGGCCAAACTATTTCTCCTCATAATCTAATTGTTGTACTGCTGTGATTATTATACACTGTATCTATTTTTCTTTCACATTGTGGACGAACTAATTATTATACTGTATTTAAATTTTTATATTTACATGTACAGTCTCTCAGTTGTGAACATTTCTTCTAACAGGAAAGTACATAACAATTTTTTTTTGCTTATTTATTATTTGAAGTGAAATCCCTAGAAATGTCCAACTGTGTGAATTAAAAGCACAACCAAAGAAAATCATGAAGAAAATATGGGACCTGTGATTAAAACGGTATAGGTATAAAACCTCATCAGCTAAGGTTGCTCTTGGTGAGAGTTTTAAGGTTAAACATTGAGTTGGTCATGTCAGCTCTGTGGCCTTCGTTGCTGTAATTTACCCAGAGGCCAGGAGCACTTCACTATTAAAGTCTCTTTCACTGTCTTGATCATCTTTACATTCTAAAAATCTCATGTCACGGGGTAGAAGTCCAGAGAATTGGACAACTTTGTTGCCACTTCCCCAGCTTCCCCAGAGTCTGAGAGCTCAAATCGTACATAACACATTTTTAGATACAAACCCCTTCATCATCACACTTCCTCACGGTGGTAAAAATGGATGGATGAATCATAAACACTGGAACTGACCCAAGGTATGAGTTGGAAATAAACAGGGTGTTATTCACATAAATCCTTCATATTTAAATTTTCATATGAAGATACATATTTTTGTGTGTGTGATTTCACTGACCAAATACAAAAAGGAAAGGTGAAAGTGTATAGAGCCAGAACAATCAAAATTAATAAGTACGCACAAAAGGATTCACGGATATATTTTGGGATTTATATATAAATATGTGGGATTTATATATAAATATGCTTCATTTTATACATAAATACAAAAAAATTCTCCTATAAAAATAGAGATTTATAAACATATCTGTGATTTGTATTTGCAACTTTCGCAAATTCATATTTGTAAGTTGTCACATTTATATATGCATTTGCGACCTGCATTTACAAAGTGCTTTTAATTTGAAAATCTCCCTGCATTTGTGTATGAGACTTTTGAGACTCCCCTGACACGAATCAATATACAAATGCGTTTTTTCTAAGAGGGGATTGTCTATAGCCAATCAGATGTCTCAAAATATATTTGTGAATCCTTTTGTGCGCGTTTATTACTTTTGAGACTGTTCTGGCTCCATAAAAGTGAGACTGAGAAAAGAAGCTGTGAGCGAAGTGTATTAGTGGTCCTGTCACTGCGGGATTCAAGATAAAGAGCTGGGTATCAAATGTCAGCTGGCCAACACTAATCATTTTAAAGTAGGTGATTTTGTTATTTTGGCACCTATCGAAACTTGAGGTCAAATCCATATCTCAGATGAGGGTGTTTCAGGAAGAAAGAGCACTTACCAAAACGAGCTGTGCCTGGAAACGGCTGGTTTGGTTATTTCATCTGAAGACCTGAAAGTGGAATAGGAAAGAATTAATTAAAAACGAACGTTGTTAACTGATTGATTAAATGAATATCAAAGAAACATCAATGTCAGCAATGACAGCAAAGTGGAATCAGAGAAATTTCTATTAATGCCTCTCATCACTGTGTGTGTTTCTGCTCAAGCAATTCACAATCATTCATCTATTCACAGGCCAATTTACAACACAAAGAGGATCCATACAATCAGCTTCAGAAGAGACAACACAAGAACACAGAAAAAACAGTGTGATTCCTTTTCTACACGTTCTTAAGTACGACACTGTACGCCTACACGAGGTACGCTGGCTCTACAGGACCAGATCATAGGAATGGAGCCCACCATCCAAAGGAAAGAATCATTTACCCTTGACAGTGAAAGGAAGAGGACGACACAAAAGACACCTCTGAGACACAGGAGAGGAGAGCAGCCTCTTGATATGCAGCTATTGAGACAGTAATTGCTCCATATCTTCCAAAGAAATCATCAATAACCAATTGTCTTTCCTGTCAAAAGAGATCTAATTACTACTGAACCATGGCATAAACACATTTGCCTTGAATGTAGATGTGCTGTACTGAAGTGCCTCTTTATTTCAGAACTCAGACACTAATTTGTTGAAGAAAAAAAAAAACAATGACAGACTCTGTCATACACTGAACCTGTGGATAGATACATCATTATTTAGTGTATGACTGTGGGCTTTGATGGGTGACATATTTATGCCAATTCGCACGCACCCATTTGCATAGCACTCATGTATGCCTACAGACAAACACACACACACACACACACACACACACACACACACACATACACACGTCTGTGTATCTCTCTCTCATGAACTCTGCATTCCTTGACCACAAAGTGAGGGCAATCAAAGGGCACCACAGTTGTTCTAAAGTGCCTCCGACTGGAAACTGTGAAGTATGGAAAGACAGAGAGAGAGAGAGAGAGAGAGAGAGAGAGAGAGAGAGAGAGCGAGCAGAGGGACAGAGAAAAAGAGTCTACCTGTGTTATGGAGTGACGGAGGTCATAAGGTTGTCATTGCCAAAAGCTGCAAATGGAAGGTACAGCCTGCACCACTCTGTGGAAACGGGGCTAACTAAATAAGTTGCACACAAGAACTGGCTTTAAGAAAAGCAAAATAAAAAAAAGGATTAAGGTGGTTAAAAAATGTCCAGAAGGACGAGAAAAATGTTTATTCAGGATATTAACTGAAAATGCGAATAGTTCATTAAGTGGGATTATGATGATTTTATCTTATTTTTTTACTTTTATTGAAACTTTTTCTTTCTGCAGTGTCATATAGAGGTGAGGCTCAAAGCTTTTGTACCAGTAAAAAGGTGATATAACATCCAGAGAGGGTTTTGTTTTGCATTAAAGACTGCAATTTAACGGGAAGAAAAGCAGACAGATCCATAGATCTTAAGCAAGAAACATACATCTATGAGACAGAGCACAAATGTGGGATAAGGCTGAGAGGATATTTTTGTTTTAACAGTTTGAACATACTGTAAAAATGGTAGAAGTACTGCTTTAAGTAAGGAATGGCCCCAGCACCCAGCCCCTATACATATCAGGATAGATAACGGATGGATAGATGGATGTCGTGGTGAACTTCCAATGACATGCATATGGTGCAGGACTTGTGACACAGTCTTGAAGTCAGATCTCTCAAAATGAGCAAGGAAACTGATATTGTGTTTTTTTATTTATTGTATCTTGTGTTTCAGATGATTCAAATATTTCATCGTTACAATAAAGACTGCACAGTCTGCACTGTAAAGCTTACACTTTCAATACACTCATGTGTGTTAGCAACAGCACGCTAACAAGGTTGACTTTTGGTACAAGAGCATGCAGCGTGTTCATTCCTGCACTGTGAGAGAGGACATACAAACACAAATTGCAGATTGCAGCACTAATCAGAGTTCTCCTAGCAACAAGGCCGCCTGCCACTGTGCTTGACTGAAATCCCATGATGGCAACCGCCTATTTGCTCCCTTATTTATTAGAGTAAGTGGAGCCCGAGAGTTGGCTTGAGGCTTATTTTTGACTCCTTTGCAGATTGCAGCAACTTCTACAAATCTTTACTGTTAGACTTTCAGGAGTGCACTGCATTGTGTCCTCAGAGCGGAGCTATCTGGCCTTGGGCTAAGATCAATGTCAAATCCTTTCAGATGATGTGAAAACTCGGTGCAAGCTAAGGCAAGAGTCCTGGACTCCTATCAGCCGTGGGCTAAAAACAGGGGCGAAGAGGTTAAAACTGCATTACACCAGCTATCAAATAAGTACATAGAAAGTGGAATATACAGCTGCATACCATGTGAACAAATGAATCAATATTGGAGATATGAAGAAAAAAAATCATTATCATTATAACAAACATAAGAACACTGCAAAAGATATTCTGAAAAAAAATAATTGAACAACTTTTTTTCAAACACAGGAATGAACATCAAAGAAAAAGAGATGACAAAAACAAGTGGCGGCTCAAGAAGAATCGGCGGTCGCCACTCAACAGGGGAGCAAAAAAAAGTGTCCCTGCCCTGACCTGGGAGAGACTGACAGCATGTCTGTGTGTATCAGAGAGATAGAGAGAGATAGAGAGACAGAGACGGAGAGGGAGTGTGTGTGTGAGTGTGACAGATAGAGTGACAAGGACTGGGAAACAGCTGCGTCCCCAGCGACTGTGGTTTCTCGTCTGGTTACATATTCAATCCTGACAGACACTGAGGGCTGCATAAGGATTTACTGGACTGGACAGTTAGAGATAGAGAGAAATCAACTGCTTACTTTTCTGCTTAATAGGCAAACCTGGTCACTTTCCAAAATGATAAAATACAGTCCTGCCTAACAAATATAATAATTACCAATGGGGCATAACGTTTCTGGTCTTTCTCCATGGAGCTAATAGACGATCAGCTGATCAACCCACTAATCTTATTGCCAAAGGTTTTTGCTTTAATGTGTTCCATTTAGTTTTTACTGTCTTTCTTTCATTTGATAATGTCCTCATTAATTACTCAAGAACCTATTTATAGAATCAAAGGTCACATGTAATGCAATCTTTGTGAACCAATGTTTATATAATGAAAAATACTTTCTCTCATTGTAGTTCTATCTTTTTTTTTTTTCATTCAGTCATTGAGGGGCAGCGGCTGTGGCTCAGGAGGTGGAGCAGGTCTCTCACTTAACAGGAGATCGGCAGTTTGAAACATGTCAAAGTGGCATTAGGCATGTCGCAGAGCTGTGTGTGTGTGTGTGTGTGTGTGTGTGTGCTAATGATTGTAAAAAAAGGCACAGAGTGTAAAGCTGTTTGAGTGTTTGGAAGATTAAACAGCGACGCATGAGGACAGTCCAGTTACTATTCATATGTTTCTGTGTGGCCAGCTACCTTTCATATTCCCACCACATTATCTGAAATATAATCCACCGTATCTTCTCATGAACCAGCACCTGTGAGACAGAAATCAGTCAGCACAATGGTCGCTGCAACATGGTCGTGCTCAAATGCTACTCCACTGTTTGACAGTGTGGAAAAACCAAAGATAGCATATCCATCATGTTTTTAAAGTAGTGGCACTTCTTCCCTTTTCTCCTGCTGAAGGCCAGGGTTCTCCAGTGAAGTGAATGCTTGTGAGATTGTCCAGAAGGTCACACACATCTGAGACTATTTAACTCGTTTTCTTGACTTTTGTCATTTTATTTGTGGCGTTGTCTCAGCTGGCTCTGTCATTTTCTTGCCAGTTCTGCTTTGAATAATTGCACTCCAAAATAAAGTCTGTGGATCGACTTACAACTAGTCTAAGGGAGAACCCCGGCTCTTACCCAGTGCCAGCTGGGATTGGCTGAAGCCCATTTTGGACTTATCCATATTTCTCCTCTTCTTCTACCAGGATTATTCCCCCAATCATGAATAACTCAGGATGAGACGTGAGAGCCCCGACTACAGAGTAAGTTACCTTTCAGTCAGGTGAAAAAGAAGCACATCACACTGCAAGAATAGGGCTGAATGTCAAAGAGTCAGAGCGGAGGAAGAAAGACCTCGACCACCAGACAGTCCAGACCGTCACAGAAAACAAAGGCCCCATTGAGCTTCACGCCTTTTTTTTGCTCGCTTTGGGCTGCCCAGGGTTGTGTGCTCAGCTCCGTCTTGTTGGTGCAGCAGTCCCCAAAAAACCCTGTGCTGCAAAACAACAGTAAATGAACCCTGATGCCTTGGACGTGTTGTCAGGTTGGCAGTGTTGTATATGACGTACACTCCTCACCTAATGCACGCTGCGATAGGCTGCAGGCTCATCCCGCACAGGATAAGCAGCTTGGAAAATGAATAGATGGATGTTCTTGCGGCGCTCTCTCTACCATCATTTCAATATTACTTCTTTTTGGGGGAGGGGGTATTTCGGACCCCAGGCATGTGACGGTTTGGTAGGCTGCCGCTGTGGCTTACACTTCCAGAGATAAAATGAGAGGAAGTGAGAGCAGGTCCTACGGTATTCCTAAATGAAGCTGATTCAAAAATGTATAATGATAATTGAACTAAAAAAAGAGTGAAATGAATCTAACATGTGATGGAACAGCAGCTGGTCTCTGCCTCTTCTCCTCTTTCAATCCCTCCATCTCTGTAGCCATCTTAAAATCCATCCATACCTCTAAATAAAGAGGTTAACATGACCAGGCCTCGCATCTAAATGTGATTACAGAAGTCATTTTTTAGCCCATCCAACCACTAATGTGACAGGCAGCCATTTTCCGCTAGAGTTACTCACACACACACAGACACCCTCTGGCATCATGCAGACATACACACCGCATCCTGCGATACACAAAAAAACGCACACACAAACACAGACAAACTCCCCAGACACTCATAAAATTAGATGGACAGAGATGAGAGGAGGGATCGGTAAAAGGTGGTGGTGGTGGAGGGAGGGGAGGTCAGGGACAACTGGGGAGGGAGGAATTTGATTGTTATTGCTTCCTCTGGGTCTGTGTGTGTGTGTATGTGTGTGTGTGTGTGTTAGAGGCAGAGAGAAAGACAAAGAGAGCGAGCGAGAGCTAAAGGGGGTGAGAAATAACGCGTAGAGACCAACGTGCACAAAAGAGAAGAAAGACAAAAAGTAAAGACGAAAGACAAAAAGGAACACTGAACATCGACTCAACAACACTTCTACTTGATTTATAGTATGTTGTACGGCTACACAGCTTTAAATGATTTGCCCCCCATTAACAAATGAACATTTTATTTCTGTGAAGTTTAGTGTGTCATTGTATTGGACACAGACATAACTATAAAAAAAAAGAAATTACTTTCTGAAAGAATTTTAAAAAATGAAAGTGAAATTTAACAAAGTTGACTTGTAGTTACTAAAACTGAATATGTATTTTTCTTGTGTTCAATAAAGAGGATGAGGGCTAATAAAAAAAAGCCTGTATTTTAATGAACAGTCGTAGTAAGGAGATTAACATCTGCCGCATTTTCTAAAGTAAAAGACTAAATGTTTTCAAAATAAGAGCACTCTCAGTGGTGGTCAGCACTCAAGTTGAGCAGTCTCCTAAACTCATTTATTATCATTTTTTATATTTAACAAAAAATGGAACATTGGATGAAGCCAGGTTCACAATTCTAGATTCCTTTTGTTGACAGAAAGATTTTTAGTGAGACGATTTTGAGTGTTTGTATCATTTCTTAAATTCTAAATAAATTCTTGTCACCAGGGATGAACAGAAAAAATCCATGTTTAAGGACTAAAATGTTATGTACATAAGGCTATAAATGATATATGATCAAATCCTTATAAGCATTACTGAAATGGAGAGAGTAAAAGAGTGCTTAGTGCTAAGTTGACTAGAAATTGCTCAGTGAAATATAAAATGAATACAAAATCATCATGTACTTTTTAGGAACCTTCTGAAAAATGTACAGTTACATATGAATAATTTCCTAAGAAATTATTAGGAAACAATGGTGCGCATAAAATGAAGGGTTAGCTAGATTTTTGCTACTCTCATGAAATATCAGACAAAACATCAATGTTTACAGTATGGCTGTGGAGGAAAAGAAGGAAGACGGAAAGAAAAACATACAAAAAATGTGCAAAAATAATTTCGCTTTAAACACACTGTGGGAGGTTTTTAAATGTTGCATGGTGCTGGCATCTTGATGTCAGCTTCACTGCGTTTGTCTTAACAAGAAATGACAATGGATCACATATCATGATGCCAAAAGAGATGTAAAAAAAACAACACCGAGCTGACACACAGTGCTGGAATCAGCTGTGAGAGGAAAAACAGACAGAGACACACTGAGAAAGAGCAAGAAGAATCTTTATCTCTCTCTGTCTCTCTGTTGCTTTCTGGCTCTCTCTCCCTCACTCTCTCTCCTCTCCTAGACAAATGTGACACTCGGGACTCGCCCTCTTTCCACTCTCCCTTGATGGATATCACATACACACACACACACGCACGCACACACACCCTCTCTCCTTGATGTATTGCCAAAGGGTGGGGGTGTGTGTGGGTTGAGGCTAACGATTACGGGAATTGTCATTGGCCGATCATTCGTCTGCATTTGTAAACCATCAATGTCAAGAGCTCACACAAACACACACGCGCACACACACACACACACAGATATTGCAATGAGGGGGGTTTGGGTCATGAGTGTGTGTGTGTGTGTGTGTGTGTGTGT
>JAOXYL010000061.1:808109-818109 GCA_028564955.1 Terapon puta
AAGACAGGCTGATGAATGCTGACATATGTGGCAGAGAGGGGTGTGTATGCACACACACACACACACACACACACACAGACTGTGTGAAATGACTCAGCGTGATACATCTGTCCAACATGACTTGTAAACACCAGGCAATATGGGCTATAGAACTTTGTGTGTGTGTGTGTGTGACGAGCAGAGAGAGAGAGAGAGAAAGACAGAGAGAGAGAGAGAGAGAGAGAGAGAGAGACAAAGTGAGGGCGGTCGATTAAGAGAAGAATGTGCCTGTTTTTCTCTCATTTCTTTATTTTTCTTCTTCTTTATTTAGAATTTATTCTCTCAGATATTGAGACAAAAATAATAACTGACATAAACATATCCACTAATCCACTCTGTCTGACATAGTTACTAAAATCACATCCTATATAGTATGAGCCCCAGAGATGAAGACGTCTATCGATGCACAAGTGTGACATGGATCTTGTCTTTACATGTCAGAGGCAAAATAAATAGAAACATGGCAGATGGAGTGATGAGTTTGGAGTGTATTTGAATGTATCATGCTGTCTGTCAAGCACGAGAGCACAAAAAGCACACTAAAGCTGGAGTTGGTGTGTCCACTCAGTGTAAAATACGACCTGAAGAGACTGATTGAAATTGACACTGAGGGAGAAATTCATTATTCTGGTTAGACATCAACAGGAACCCAACAGCGTTGAAGGTACTGCTGCATCTGCAGTCTAACGTGAGCTAATTAACAGGAGGTGAGAATCCTGTACAATCTGCTCGCCCCTGATATCTCTCTCTCTCTCTCTACATATCGCTCTTCCACGATATATGAATTACAGCTGAATTTAAGCTTCAGCTCTTTACTGTTAAATATGACTTTTCTGCCTGTCTACTCTCAGATTTCCCCTTTGAGGCTTTCAGCTCCAAATTAATTGGTTCCTCCTGAAGATGCAAAAGGGAAATATTGTGTTGCTCTCTTTGTAGATTTAACAAAAGCATTTGAAACTGGTGGCCACGCTATGCTTCTACAAAGATTATGTGATACTGGTAAGTGCTGTAAAATGTTTCAGATAAAAAAAAAGTCCCATAAACAGATGAAATAATTCTTCTGCATTTGTACCACTGTCTAAGGAGGTTCCTCAAGGCTCAAACAAGGCTGTTTTGTTCACAATTTATATTATACACTCTATAACAAATTGTAATGGCCATCTCTATGCAGATGATACAGTTCTGTATTTCACCTCTCTGAATCGACATAGTATCGAGAGGGTCTATAACTATAAATATCTGGGTATCTGACTAATCTTCCCAGGTTCAGTAAGAAGTAGATATTTGAGTCTATTTTCCTCTCTGTACTTGGTGAAGGTGATTTCATCTATATACATGCAACTGCATCCACTTTTAAACCCTTAAATTCAGTTTGTCATTGTTTCCTAAGACTTATCACTAGTGACAGTTATTCTACGCACCATTGCATCCTGTGAAAAAAATAAATAAAAGGTTTGTTGGACTTCTTATAGTAAGATGGGATGTTCTTTGGTTTCTACTAATTTTTTAACGCACTTAGCAACTTACCATCAAACAACACTTATTTATTAAACTGGCACTATGGTTATTTTTTAGCCCCTTTGGTGACCAGGCAATGCTAGAAATCCTACATACAAACACTGATTTTGGGAAAATTGATTTAGCTTATTGTGCTTTACACATATTGGTTATAAAGTACTCCACAGACAGGTTAGAATACACACATACAAGACAGAAATGAACATACAAATGATCAAGACCTTAAGGTCAGGAGGGAGGGGGAGAGTCATGGGAAAGCAAGCCTGCAGATGTGGATTTTTAAGAGCTGCTTAAAACAAAGCACAGATCTGATTGTTTGTGGAGGGCTGTTCCACAGTCGAGGGACTGTAACCTCGAAGACACAGTTACCTCTGGTTTTAAAATTAGAATGGGGGACAAATAGAAAGCCTTTATCTGATGACCAAAGCAGTTGGTGAATAGAGTAGGGGATCCGTAGCTACAAGTAGTCAGAGGCCATTCTGCATTAGGACTTTGAAGTGATGAGTAATATCTTAAAGTCAAGTCTGTATTTTAATGGAAGCCAATGAAGGGATGCAAGGACGGGGTGATGTGGGCTCGGCGATTAGTGTTAGTCAGGACTCTAGCTGCAGCTTTGCACTAGTTGAAGATCTGCTGGAGAAGACTGAGGGATGTAAGTGAAGAGGGAATCTATCAAATCTAATCTAAACAAGGAAATATTAAGGGGTGCTCTAAAAGTAGTGTGGGTTTAAGTTTTGCCATTTTCTTAGCTTAGAGAAGCAGGACTGGGTGAGTCTATTTATTTGAGAATCAAAATTCAAGTGTTGGTCAAAAGGGATGTAGAGATTTTTTGAGGCAGGCTTAAAATGGTTTGCTAGAGGGCCACTATAATGCTGGAAATCTTGGAAAATATGAGACGTCCACATTGAAACAGAGGCTGTGCAGTCCTGCAGAGAGCTTAGGTTTAACAGAGTGGTATTGCTGTACGTCATTGGCATTACAGTGATATAAGATCTAGTAGAGTTAAGCAGGTTGCATAAAAGTAGAATATATAAGGGAAACAAGGAGTGGACCAAGAATCGATCCTTGTTGGTGAAGTGAACAGAAGTGAACAGGCAATTTTCCTCTTTGTTTTACTCTTTGTAGCAAATATGGGACATTAGGTGTTAAAGGGCTAAGCTTATGTCTCTCAAACTGGAATAAATAGCTATTATTTCATGAGTATTTCCAACTACTGATTAATTTACTTTCTATACTCTATAGTGAGCATTTCTGGCAGCTGAAAGGTGCATGAGAATTGAGTCTCAATAAACTACAGCGTGTGTGTTCATGCTTAACCCAGTGCAACAGTGTGGCTCAGCAATCTGTTTTTAACAATGGAACTATATGGGACAGAGGAATAACAGACTTTTGATACACTTTTCACTGATTTAGACTAGATAAAAACAAATCCTGCTTAAGTAATTTATATTATACAAGACAAATGCAGCACTCATACACATGGTTCATTTTTGTCAATTTGCACAATTACAATAAATTCATAGGCAGTGGTTTTAATTTAATTTTCACTTCAGCTTTACTCTGAATAAAACTGAACACAGTGCATCAACAAATGAGAAATGCTCCTTTGCTAAATTGTGTTGCCACAAAATTGACCTAGAGCCAAAATATTCATTTTCAAATTACAGTTGCTGATTTAGTCTATAACATGCATATCATATGGGGCAAATAGTGGAGGTCATAAACTGTAAGTTAGTGCATAATTGAAACTCGAATCTTTTGTCATTAAAAAGTAAACATGTTCCTTTTTCACCAATTTTTCTTGTTAAAGTCACCTTCAAAAACACACCTGGCTAATAAGTAATAGTTCATATGCATTTTCTCTCTCTTTACCACCACTACTCTTCTCTGACTCTATCTCTTTCTCTCGTTTCTTATCTACATGAAGGCATTTTGCTCAGATCTGCATTTCTAAGTGTGATGTGTCATTCATCAACGGCAGAGTAAAAGCATGCGTGATTTATTCCATAGACATCTGGTTGGAATATATGCATTTATCATTGCAATCGCTTTCACAATCACTCTTTCACCATGCAGCTCAACAGTGCAAAAGCAGGTATAAGGCATGTTCTCATACTGTTTAGTGTTGTGTAGTGCAAACTCTTCTGAGACACACACACATTGACAGATGTACCTGGTCATTTATTCCTTGTACATGGAGAAATATTTGCAGTGCAGGTGTGTTGGCCAAACAGTCTTATATCAAACTAAGTCAGGAAAATCTTCCTCAGCAATATATAAACTCAGTATAATATTCAAATTTATTCATCTATAAGGAAGCCATCTTCCTTATCTCAGTATCTTTTTCACATTGCGTAAGCATAATTTGTTCTACATTTCATATATATATATCATCTGCTTTGACTTAAACTGACTTTTGAATTGAATCTATATTATGGGATGGATAATTTTCTGTGGTAACCAAAAGGATGCATGGCGACTTTCCAATCTATTTTGGTCATTCTGCCTTTCAGACTTACTACTGCTGAACCCATCAAATCCTCTCCAGGATATGGTAGAAGGCGAGGCTTAATCAACACCTGTTCCCAAAAATTACTTGGTTGAACTATACTTTATTACAGTGCAACGCAATGGATTTTGGGATTCTGAAATCTATAAGGCATACATTGGTGGTGGGCTTTTTGGATGGTCTTTTGGCCATAAATGAGAAAAACTAGCGTGGCAGGTCATTGCCAAGCACATGCATTTTGTTTGAAGGTTCTGTGTCCCCATCCGGATCGGACACCTGTCAGCCACATAACCATGTTTTCATGAAGCAAAACCCAGAGGTCAGGTTTTCCCTGTGAGTAGCTGAAGTTCTTTCAGTTTCCCAGTAATAATGTGCAAAATTCAAACTGGTGGAGACGTCTGAGCGTGCTGGCACATTTCCCTCTCCTTCAACCTTTCACTGCATGGACATAGGTGACGGACCCTTTGATGAGAATGTCCAATATTTCAGTTGTCAACAGGTAGATGGCAGTGGAGATTACAAACTGCCAACAAATATGGTGGACAAGGGCAGTGTTATGTCATGCAAACATTTCCTACACCATCAGTAGTATCTGATCTCAATTATACAGCTGAGGAATTAGACATTTTGAAAATTAGAAGAGTTAGTCTGGATGAATACTTGTGACACTGTGCATTTCTTGAGGCAAACTGACCCTAAAAGACCAAAATGAGGTGTTAGTGGTACAAATTCTAAAGCAGCTGACTTGAAAACTGACTGTCTGGTAGTCTGAACTCATCATCTACATCTTTGTTTTTGATTAAATGTTTGCTGTCAACAAATACCAAAGAGACTTTAACCATGTTGAGTTGGAGACCGTTGGAGACCGTTTTCCCCAAATTACATTGACCCACTCCCACACTGTACACTGCTGCTGCAGCTTTGGGTGTTGTTGTTGGGTATTGTTTGAAGCTGGAAGTCAGCCATTTTAATTTTGTCATGTGAAAATATGATGTCTCATGAATCTTGATGGTCTACTCAAAAACTCAAAAACAGTGCATCCATGAATCAAAACTGATCAGTCAGTCTGCTACAGTTAGTCTTCCTTATCATTATTCCAATAAGACACATGCATTATAGATTTATTGAAATATTAAGCATGAATGTTGAAAAAACATAGAAAAGCATCTAAGATATGTTATTAGATTAATCGTTTTTAAATCCAATAAATGCATTTTATTTAAAGGTTTATTTTTCTCTTTTAGTCATTATACCACTTCTTTTGACTTTTCTTTCTTTAATTTTACCTTTCCTGAGGTTTTGCTGACCTTTTTGTGCTGTTTCCTTCAATAAGAAAATAAGGTTGTTTAGATGTACTCCAAGCCACATTCTACAGAGTTACTTCATTTCAAAGGTTACCAGAATAGACTACACTGAGGTTTAAAAATTGAAGAGATCTGATGCACCACTCTTCTGCAGCTCCACCTTGTGATTTGTATTAATCTTTTTTTTCTAGTGCCTAATAAACCTTTAAGTCAACTAAATAGCACATCTTCACAGCATGTGCATGTGTAGGAATGATTCCTTCCTGTTAACCAGTTTGTGGCTGAATAGAAAAAAAAAAGCCAAAAATGTCACTATGTTCGCCTCCAGCTCTTAAAAGTCTACTTCACCATGACCTGAGTGTGCATGAGTGATGAGGTCAAGTCGAAAACACTTTATACAGATGTTAATATTTAAACACTCGTTTTTTTCTCACCCAAACCATGAATTAAACACTCTCCCTATGACTCACACCTTGCTTTCTCTCTCCATCTCCATTGCTGTATGCCACAGCCTTGTCTTTCTCACATCCATCTATCCATCCATCCATCCATCCATCCAGCCATCCAGCCATCATCCATCCATGCTCTTTCTTCTTATTTTTCTACATCTATCTCTCAATGTGTCTTTACCTCCCTCCTCTTCCCCTATCTCTCCATCCCCCTCTTTTTTATGTGGTTCAATAATTGATGTGAGACGTTCTGTCTCCCTTCGGATGTCTGGGGAGGTTTAAGAGACATGACTCGGCTATGGAGGGCACTTTGTACAACCCCTGACATGCACGCACACACAAACACACACGTGGACACACACATTTACGGCAGAGTTCAAGTAAGGGTCATTTCTGTTGCATTAATGTTGCAAAAGAGAAAGTGCTCGGTGTGCGTGTGTGTTAAGCATTTATTCATATCCCCATAAGTTGACACCAAATAGGGCGGTGCATGTGTGTGAATCACTGTCAGGGTTAAGATTTCCTTTCCCTAGAATAAACACAAAACACTTCCAGGATTTAGAGTGATTTTTTCTTCCATGCCTTACTTCAATCAAACTGTGGTCATATTTTTCCTTCATTTTTTGGTTGATAAAGTCAGAGTATTTGACATATTGTATGAATATTAGTATGATTAAAAATTGAAGCACGTTTTTGTCAGTTTGTTCCCCTTGCTGACTAGTTCATAGTTCATAGACAAGAAATGTATTACTTCCAGTGTGCTGCTTGGTTTCCGTATGACAGAGCTTCAAGACATAAACATAAAAAAAAAAAAGAAAAAAAAAAGTAAAATCACACTTTCTATGAAAATAATTATTAAATGCTTGGATGCATGCTATTTGTGAGAATTCTGGGATGCTTGTGTGTGGCGTTTTTTGTAGGCTGCATTTACTTGTCTTGTCTTTTCTTGGGTATGCTTCACATTTAGTCATTTTGACATTTCTGGACTCTACGAGAGAAAACAAGGTCTGTCTCTGCGACCTTGGTATCAGGGCATGTGGGTGAAGGAGGGTTCACTGATATCACTGAAAATACAGACTGATATGCGGGTTGATTTATATATAGTCATTTTTTTCATTGATAAATCGGTGACTTACAGTAAGTGCTCAACTCTGTCACAACACTAAGTTATAAAACTGCTGTGACATTGTTGTAAAATATAATTAAACACTGGATTAAGTCTGGTTCCACGGTACTATTGCAATAGAATAATTTGCTTCTCCATATCTCTCTGTCTCTTCTTTAGGTGCTGAACATGCTCTTTGAAACAAATGGTGTACCATCTCTGAGGTACCAATGACCCGTGATTTAATCATCACCCGAGAATCTGCTGGGACAAATGAGAAAAATAAATAAATAAAAGCGAAAAAATACATTTTTCCATTTTTCGTCATGGAAACAAAAAAACTGAATAGGTTTCTGCATATTGCTTTCTTAATTTTCCTATTTCAATATGATTTTTCCAATTTAAAGACTGGAAACATAAAATTAATTATATCAAAGAATCTACTGTACACCTGGGTGATTGTGGAAATGCATGGAACTACATGGTACATAGATGAAGATCTCTTTTGCTTTGATCTTCTCATTTGGACATGAAATATCTTTTCTTTTCATATCAGATAATGTATGACAAATCATTTAGTTGCATAGCTTGAAATAAAAAACTGTCAGTTGTATGCAAATTACATATAAATAACATATTACACTAAATAGTGTGCCAGCAGAATATTACTTGCTAACAAATTATTGTTCACCATTTCACATAGTAAGAGACTGCCAAATCAAATCATAGTCAATAAAATTTTACAAACATGACATGACATGGTATAGAAATGTATCTGCCATGTATCATCATACTGTCTTTCAGACGATTTTATTTTGCCATTAACAGCATAGTCACATCTGCACCATTTAGGCATCCTTGCACATTAGTCGTAAATTAGTGTAAAGAGTTTCATCACAACAACTTAAAGCAGCGGCTAATATTCCATTTTGCTTCCTTGCTAATAGTCCATGTAGGTTATTATTTAAGTATCATCCAAGTCCTCACAGCTTCGGACTGATAAATTCAGGAACTGACGTTTTTGTTGGCTTTATTTAGAAACATTTACTTTCACTTCTGTGTCTTCATTCTTCAGTTCCTGAAGGAAAATAAAAAAAAAAAAAAAGAAAAGCTTCCTTAATGTGGTTTTCAATTTTTAAAATTTTGCTTTAGACAAGAAAAATTAGTCTTTTTCCAGTTTTGGTTTACAAAGAAAAAGACAGTGTGATGTGTGAGTCCAATTCTAACAGTAAGACTTGAAAACTGGCAGAGAAGCCTGCAGCTGTTTACAGGCCGTTAATGAAAAGACACTCCAGATATGAGTGCATTGTTTAAAAAGACACACTCTTCATCAAGACAGCAAAAGTGAAAATTGATTGAATGCATGTGGTCCTCTATTTGGAAAACACAGCAGAATGACATCGCATAATTAACTAAGCAGCAGATAAAACAGCTACCACGGTGATATTAAAGTGTTAACAAAATAAGATAAAAATACATAAATAACTACAATAACCAATAAATGGCATCAAAGAGTACCATTTAAAAATGCATTCTGTAATAGTGTGCAAATAAAGAAATAATATTATTTAAATTGGACAGCAGAGCCCAAAATGTAGGGACATAAATCTCTGTACTCATTCTCCATCCATTTTCATTTGTACATACAGATAAATGAAATTAAATACGCACAGTTTAAACATCCTAAACATCCCTGGATGTAGACTGACCATCTGTTTGGTTCCAACTACAGTACAAATACGATTAAAAATCATGTTATATAACTTTTAATGAAGTCAACATAACAGAAAGAGTCCACACACAAAGTAGCAGGCTGATCATTTTATTTATCATTTGCGTCTCATCTATATTTCAGTCATCCCTTCTGCGTCTCTCTTTCCCGTCTTAATTGAAAGGCCATGGCAGGGGACCCGAGCAGCAAATAGCCTGATCAATACGATGCCTGATGTGTAAATTGATCGCGTTTGATGGAGACTGTTCTTGTGTGCGAGTGTTTGAGCGACGGAGAAAGCGTTTCCTCGAGTGTGTGTACTCGTGCTCCCGCTTATTGAGGTGTTCAATCAGGCTAATTCATTCTCGCCCAGAGACTGCTGTGTGGTTGCAGGACGATTCATTTACTCTGCAGGCTCCAATCAAAACTATTCCCAGCATCCCCTGCTGTAATAATCACTGCATATGAAATTAGAAGATCCATAATGCCAAACTGCTTTACACTAAGGGCCAAACAGGCGTGTGAAGAAGTGTGAATGACTGAATCTTAAGTCTTTATGACTGAAACTCATAGTGGACAACACATTATGGAGAATCAGACTTGTATATATTATCTATAATCTATTTAGAAGAATTAAAATATTTCTAAAAATCAATGTATCTATTGAAAATAATATCAAGATGAAAGCAAAGCTTTGACCCCAGTGCCATAGCAGAGAGGTGCATCATGTGACTCCCATGTCACACACACGATGAGCAGACCAAGATTTTAACACAGAGCCAGTAAAGTGCATTTTGAGGCCTGACCTGGATGAAGCATCCATCACCTCCACCTATGTTTGGTCAAGAAATGTATATTCTTGGTTCAGTTGCCTGTAAAAGTCTGGATGCTGTCATGCAAACTGTTATTGTGAACAGGTGAATGTGATTTGACCTGACCTTATCAGATGGAAGCAGATTAGAACATTAAATCAAAGTGATGGGTCATTTCAATAAGCCAGAAAAGCAGAACATTTCCAAAGTCTGGTTCACAGAGAAGCATCATTTTTTGCTCCATCTGCAGTATTGATCCCTCTCTGTCTTTGATATCAGGGTGGCAGCTGCTCAGTCTCACTTTCTTAACAACCAAACTTCCTTGTTTATTAACAACAAATCATTTCCTCCACCAAAAAAAGCTATTTCCAAAGGTACACATAATCTCAGGACACTCTTCAGACTCCAGCATGTATTGCAATTATTGTCATCTGGCTGAGTGTTGCACTTCCACTGTGGCTACTTCTCTCGACTTGTCAACAACTTGAATGTGCAAAAATTAATCTTTATATAAAAAATGGTCTGAAATATACTGTGTACACTAATGTCATTT
>JAOXYL010000061.1:838604-851384 GCA_028564955.1 Terapon puta
TGGATAGATGAAAGAGCAGGAAAGGTGTGAACGGAGAGAGGAGCCATTCGGAGGGAAACAGAGAAGATGAACAAAAGAGGAAGTTATTACGGCTCAGTGGGAGCCGGATGAAAAGAGCAGCGATGGCGGAGGCAGATGTAGCCCCCCTCCCAAATGAACGAGTCAGCGTGATGAGGAATGCAAAGTGAAAGGATCTCCTGGTAGACCGCCGCCGTACAAACCATGCTGCGGCCGGACTTATTTGTTCCTCTGAAGTACCTCGTCAAACAGATCCTCAACAAGTCCTCTACAAAGTGTCTCGGCCTGTTCGACGCACCACGCACACGTCTTTGTCTTTAGGTTTTTTCTGGTCAGGAAAGGATGCATTGTGAAAATAAGGAACCCTACTTAAAGTCAGGGAAGAGAAAGCATCGGGTTGTGTCTGTACGTTAAAGCAGAATTCAGCCTTCATGTTTAAAAGAGATGACTGTCGATTACATGGTCAGCATGCCAAGAGTGTTCAACATCCCATAAAGGCAGGATTCTTGTGAGTTTTTCTACAGAAAGAAGGTCAGTCGTTCTTTTTGTTCATCGAACCAACTGAAAGGGCTTTTCAATTTATTTTCTAAGCATTTTTCAGAAGGTTCCCAAAATACCTAAGAAGATACATAGTTTGTTTTAAGAAACATGAAACAGCAGAAATGAGGTAAAGAAGAAACGAGTGAGAAAAGAAAGAGAGGGTGTAAAGCTAAAACGAAGACAAACATGGCTCCATCACCTGTGCTGCGCTTTACAAAGAAAAGAAGTATGATTCCTAATCATCTGTACGTTAGTGTAAAATATATATATATATACTTTTAATATGTTTTTAATATGTAAAGTTAGGAGGAATGATACTTAATTTTTACATGTTAATAAAATGACAAAGGCTGTGTAAAGTAGTTTTATAATACTATAACACTTATATACAATTCTCATTTGCAGTTAATATAATCATGCACTGCTTTATAATGACTAATAATAATATACAATATAACTAGTGGCTGTCTAAGTTGATGTTGAGAGGGTAAGGATAAAAAACAAAAATCAAACAGATCTTTTATTTTAATTCTTATTTATGCAATTACAGACTAATTACATATGAACTGCCAGGAATATTGATGTATGCTATATATATTAAAAAAGGAGGCGAACCACTGTCCAAATAAATAGAATTTTAAAATAAATACATTTAATTCCAGTATTCTTTGTTTCAAATGAAAAGGTTCCCTCAATAAATGCACTCAAAAGCATTGTGACTTTGAAGGATATGTCTAATTAATGAATTCATCCACCTTTGTGCAGGGGGATTTCACTTATCTACTGGGCCCCCTTTGGAGGAAGGAAAAAATCTTTGTAACAGTGGATTAAGTAGAACTTTTATTTAAAGAAACATCAATATTTTAACCATTCTTTTCATTTGTCTTTGAGTAATTGGTTGTGCAAATTAAAAACAACTTATCCAACCAACAAATAAAGACAACTGTTTTCCAAATAAGTATATAAAATGTGCAATTATCTTGTTATAACTACAACAATAAGGTTAAGTCATTGACTGAGACTGAGATACACCTCGTCATATTTTCTTCCAGTCGTTTAGATTTTTCTAGATTTTGGTGGTGAATCATTGTTCACAGCTGACAGTGAGACTGACACTCTTTGAAAAGTCAAGTGAGGAATCACCATGGCAACACATTTGTTTGTTGTACGTCACTAAAATGAGTTTGGATTGCTCCAACGGCAAAACCTGAAGAAAGGAAACCAAAAACACAACAACAAGGAGGCAACATGACCTCTGGAGTCTCTTCAGCACTCAAAGGGTTCATTTATACAGATTAAAGACGACAGTTTCCAGTTTCAACACACATTACAGCTGGTCAAACCGTGTCCCTCAACTGTCAATGGAAGTGAAAACCTTTTGCATAAGAGCAGGCAATAAAGCAAGCTGCAGCCTTTCAGCACAACTTTTGGATTAGAGGTAACAGTCTGGGCCTGTGACACAGACAGAACCTTCTCTTTTAACCGCAAAAATGAGAAGCCTTGAAAATTTAACACATAAAAATAAAATGTATAATTCACAAACGCAGCCTAAAGAGACCAGACAGAAAAGAAGAACACTCACCACCTCCAACCTTTGAGTCTTCTTCAAATACTTGCACATGTTTGCATCATTTTTTTTTGTCAGTTCAAAAAGATCTAATTAATAACACTGTTCCCTCGGCTAAAGTAAAAGATGAGATCAAGACTAAAATTACCTCAATGTTTCAGCCAATAAACATCAGCGTTTTCTCGACAGACACCAATAACAAATATTTGACCAAATGTCTGGACAGTGGGCTTGAAACTCCACACAAGCCTTAACGCCATTACTTATTCAGGAAGTTTATTGGTGTGTTAATAATTGATTACCTAATTAAGGGGGGAAGTTGGGGAGATATGGGGCTGAATGCCTATTTACCAGTGGGCTTTTAGTAAGTGCATGGTTTGGTGGAGCACGACAGAGAGGCGCCAATGAGAGTAACTTCTGACCAGCGCGTAAATTTCCTTTTTGTATAAATTGACCTGACTATGGGACACACTGAAGAGGAAAAGATGCACATCAGTACCAAGTACCAATTCTGTGGGCTTAGGTGAGATGTTTTACATCTTTAGAATCAGTCTTCTTCTCAAGCTTCCTGAAAATGACTACTTTAGTATTTGTGGAGAGCCACCTGTGCTGCCTTTGACTTTGTTTTCTTTCTCTCGAGATGTTGTTATTCATTTTATTTATTAATTTATGTATTTATTATCTTATATTTGTTTTTTTTTCTTCTATTTTTTCCTTTAGTTTTATTGCTGTAAGGATGAGCATCAAGAACAGCATTTAGACCTCACTAAAAAAATCTTCACTGAAGGTCATGTTAGGACACGACACTCTTTTGCAGTTGCTCATTCCTCAGGACATGATCTAACTAGGAAGTTGAGCATCTCACGACTCTGTACAAAAAAAATTAATCACTGCCATAAACTAGTATATCTTTAAGAAACTTAAACCCTGTCTAAAACTAAGATCAAATTAATTAAGCAAAGAAAAAAAACACAATGTTTTGCTAGATTTTTTCTACAATTGTTCTTTCAATAGAATGACAAAATATATTCTCGGGATTTTCTCAGAAATACAGAACATTTTTCATACTGTGTTAGTGAAAGGTTGTGTAAGAATGACTTTTAGTCATCTTCATTAAAACTTCTCCTGACAGTAGAACGTGAGAAAGTGATAAAAATCAGACTCCCCTGGCTCCACCTGCTGCCTCTAAGTTCATTGGGCAACAATCCACCACAGCTGAATGAAAACAACCAATCAGAGCAGACTAGCTTCAGTTGCCCCTCCTGCTCAGGCTGTGCTCCACTGTGCATGAGGACATTCAGAGCAGACACAGTGGCAGATAAACAACAACCAAACTACCAAACAATGGAAAAACAACGCTCGACACAAAAACTCATTTTCAAAATAAGAGCACTTTCCCATAATCATACCAAATGTTTCTTTAAACATTGACCATATTTGGCAATATGATGTTAAATAATGAATTTACTATTTTCTAAGTATCAGTTATGCAATAATCTAAGTATAGCGTGTGTATGTACATGTGTGTCCAAAGCAAACAACAAATGTATATCAATTCACTGAAAACATAATTTTTATTTATTCATTAATTTATTTTTATGTTTTTGAAATGACTGAAATTGCAAATGTTTAAAAATAAACCTCAGAGTTTCATCTTTCAAATTGTCACCGTATTTCTTTCTTGGATTGCTTCTCTCTCTCTCTGTCTCTGTCTGTCTGTCAGTAAAAGGATAGGTATCGTAATAAAATTGTTTAAAACAGTTTAAACATATATGTAATGAAGACAGACAGAATATGTATATATATATATATATATATATATATATATATATATATATATTATATATATACACAAAACTCAATAAGTCAGTAATTCACCACATCAGTTCACATCAGTTGTATTCAGACTCCCAGCACAACTGAAGAGAACGTTAAAATGTTTGTATATATGTGTATACACACCCACACAGAATATAATGATATTTAAAGAAAAAAAGCCATTCTTAAATGCAAATAAGTCAGAGAACAGCTTATTTTTTCTTTAAATATTATTATATTTAGTGAAACCATAAAAAGACAGAAAACATCCAGCTACAATCTAAATATGGTGAGGCCGAAGTTTAAGTGGTTTTCCAAACAGTGATGGTTCTATAAAGCACCATTTCCCTCACACTCACTGCAGGACTCTTTTTTTTAAGAGTGATGATTTCACTATCAGAGCCAACGGATTCTCCTAGAGAGGCCTTTTAAGAAAGCCATCTAATGCCAGCCATTCATCATCTTGTTGGAAAACACACGCCAAACCAGCAGATAAAAGTGGCATTCATCATTCCATTTATCGTACATGAACATAAATATTAGCCATTTGGGCCACATTCTTTACCCTGCACGGCTTACAGTAGAAGCAATTTTAGAATGAGAGGCTCCAGCGAGACTGAGATCAGTGTTTTGTATTGTACTTTACCCTTAGGTGTTTTAAAGATTCTTTTTTCCCCTTTTTTGGTGTGTGTATTTACTGATTTTAGTAAATATAAACCATCTCCCTCGGGCTAAAGATCATCTGTGGAATCTAAACATGATAAATATAGCATCATTAAACCATAAAAACATGGTCGGAATAAAAATCTATGTGGGAACCTTTCAGATACTACAGACCATAAAATTCTAAGTTTTACTTTAAGTGTTTCAAAAGTGAGTCAAAATGTGAAATATTTTCTACAGCCATGCATTGTGAATTTTCAGTAAAATGGAAAAGAATTATTTTTTTTATTTCATAAAGGCCATTTAATTAAGGTCCATTTAATTCAATTTAGTCCTGGCCTTCATGAAATCATCCGATTGAAATTCAGAGACCTTGTGGTTGATGTTTAAAACAGTTGAAGAAAATATAAATTAATCTTTGCACATGGCATTAGAACAGCCATAACTAAAATAAAACGCTTCATCAACATGATAAAGTATCACTGGTTGTGGGTGATATAAAGTTGTAAACTTGCAGCCTTTCCACTTAATTCTGTCCTCAACTATCCAGATGCACTGAGCTGAAGAGAGGTAGGACATCTCCCAGCCAGAGGCAGCTGAATGAAGTATTTAAAAAGCGTAACTGTAGAATACAGTACAGTAATGGGCATGCTGGGATGACTGTATCTAAGTGTCACACTGCAGGGCATAAGATCCCGGTGCGGCGTCCTGAGGGGCAACAAAAGGTGCCACATAAGAATGCAAAATAGCAGGCCATGATCAGGGCTCATTACAGTTGTGGTCTATATGTTCACTTTATTGGATCCAACACCTAAATAACAAGCCCTCAGTATTTATGATGTAAACTGAGCAACCTGTAGTATGTGTAGGAAAACAACCCCTCAGTGCATCTAAAAAACTCAAGATAATAACATGGCAATATGAGTGTTGCAGGCAGCGCTCTTCAGCAATATTCACACCATTTTGTTTGTATCTAACCTAAGAAATATGTGTTGTGAATGTGTCACCTTGAAATGTACCGAACCGTGAGCCACAGTGAATGATTCAACATGAGATCAATTTTAGTGTATCAGCGCTTTACCTCCTTCAGAACTTGAAGCAGGAAACTGGAAATTGTTGTTTATTTATTATTTAAAATATTAAATTAAAACCATTTTCTTAATATGATCCAAATTTGGGCTTCAGGATTAAAATAGCCCCAGTTAAAATGAGGAAATTAACTGAGAGCAATAAGGATAGAAATATGGAACATGGTGGACATTTAAATCCCCACATAAACGTTAAATGAGCAGTTAATTCAGTTGATTGCAGTGTAAGGCTTAGATATGTGGAAGGAGAGAGCATTTTTAAAAGCTTGTACTGGCTGAATAGAGTTTCCTGCTTGTGTATTGTCCTCTTGTCGGTCCTCCTCACCTTCCTTCAGCTTGTTGCAGTATTCAGTCTAGTACATGTTAAGACAAGGTTTTACTTGAAAATCTTTAGATCAGTTCTTAAATGCTACAATGTCACCACTTTGTAGGAGTATTAACAGTTTGACTGGATCATGATTTTTTTTTGTGTTTCCTGTAATTAATTTAACAGCTGCCAAACAAAGCTGTGACAGTTCTGACATTATTATTAAATGAAAAATAAAGGTCAATACTGGGCTGATTTATTGGGTAATGTATGTCTTAGTATAACCCTAACCAATTAAGCCTGACAGTATACTGAATGATCTCGTCTGACTGTTGAAGTGAACGTATGGATTCATGAAAAACTGATAAGAATAGAACAGTCTGCCACAATAGAAAATGATCTACAGTCATCACCCAAACATGCCCTAATGTGAGACTCTTTAACGAACCAATCAGATGAAACTGCGTAGCTTAATTATCCAGTATAATTGATTAATAATTGTGATTAGAAAACAGAAGGACTGACAGAGTGGCATCATGAGATATTTGAGCTTTTCATTGTATGAGGCAACAGATCAATCAATACTCATTGTATAGGTTAATAGTTACACTAATTGCCCAGCAGTGGTTGATGGATGATGTCCAGGAACATGGCAGCCAGATGACAAGATGACAGGAATTTCTCAAAAGTGAAGATCAAAGAATGTGGCTGAGGACACGTAACAGATGCATTCTGCAGCATAATGCCAATTGTACCTTTAAAAGTAGTAATTACTTATTCTACATTCTGTGTGAACTGTATGATGCTGAACACTTATCTCAATACCAGCAGTAACAGAATAACCTTTCTGTGTTTGAATCAACTTGGTTCATTGTTTCTGTCAAAAAGAAAAGAAAACAACAAAACAAACAAATGGCACATTGCTTAAGATCAAATTATTTCCATAGCTATTAAATTCAGGTCTCCCATAATCAACCGAAAGCAAATTTATTTTATACTAATTATATGGGAGTTAAACCCTATACAACACAAGAACCACAAACAACTTTCTTCATTTATTGGAAAGATTTTTCTTTTCTTTCTTTCATGTTATTCATGTTGTGTTATTTCCTCTGCTAATTATCATTATGGGTATAAATAAAGTCAGACAGAGTTGGAGAGTCTGTCGTTGTATTATTTATCCACATTTCCATTCAGTCACATGTGAGGCGGATCGTTCCTGTGTGTCAGGTTTGATGACTCGTTTCAATTTTACCTCAAACATTTGGCCTCATCAATTATGTCCAGTGTTCAATAGACACCGTAATCCTTTTCTGGGTAATTTAATAATGAATTCACAATCACAATATCAATACATTCTGATGCAGATGATGAATGAATAATAAAAAGCAGCCCTCTCAGCAGGACTCAGTGCACAGTATAAATACAGACATGCAGGTTTTTGTTAACAGGCCATAGAGAGAAGACTCTCCCACTGACAGCTTTGTAACAATCCAGTGCATGTGTGCAGAGACAGAAGTCTCCATCAAAGGTCTCTGTTGAAGCTAACTGATTGCTTTCGTCACCAGAAATGGACAACACTTTGTGTGATGCTTCAGTGAAAAAGATGTCTTATTACTCTTAAAATGCATTTTCTCAATGTCTCAGTCTCAGCTATAGAGAAAGCATGGACAGAGACAACTGGGGGAAACATGGGTGCAATTAAGAGCTAACCTGAACTCAGTTAATTTCACTACAAACCATTCGATAGTGGGGGAAGACTGATGATGACATTACACAGGAAACCCAGACCAATATCTCTAACTCTGACCACGACTGATAACATAAAGGCAACCCTAAAACTTGCACAAAGCAGAACATCTCATCATTAAGAATTTGGAGAACAGAGAGAGTGAAGTTCAGAGAGTCTGAGAATCCCAACTTGGACGTAGACCTGTGGAGGGTCTGTTGATGGATTTGATTTGCAGCAGTTTTATGCTGACAAACCAAAATTTGTCCTAGGAACTAAAAAAAAAAATGCAGATGGAACCATAAAGACCTTCTCATTGGAGTCGTTGTAGCAACACATTTTCTGGAGTAGTTTCTGATTAAAAAAAAAATTACATGCAGATAGATGGCTTGATGGACCGATTGATAGATGACTGAGAACGTTTTGATGCCATTTGAATGGCCGGCTTTCTGAGTGAAAGGTCAGAGAGAGATGAGAGATGATAATGATTTTTTAATGATGGTTGTTAAAGGCACCCCATTTGCTTCTCATGTGAAGTGCTTTGAAGGAGAGAAAGAGTTACATAGAGGAAGAAAGCGAGCTCGAGAAGACAAGAGTCTGAAAAGCACAATTGGCCCACCCCTTACATTCAGCAGATAAACAGCGTGACCTTACAAGGCCTTACGCCTTTGCTCTGTTCACTTCTTAACTATAATACTGTGTGATGTAATGACCTGAAAAAGGTTCATGGAACATCTTTTACTTTTTCACATTCTAGTTATAAAATGAGTTAAAAGCACAGCAGTGTGCTAAGTTTAACAAATGCTAAAAAAAAAAAAAGTCAGTTTTCAAAGGGCTAGCTCAGTTTGATAAACTGTTTCTCAGCAGGTTTTCTGTTGGGCAGTGGCGAAAGCAGAGAAGAAATAAAATAAAGGTACTTACAGTGCCTGCATAAGGAAGGAATACAAATTAGTAGGAGGGAATTATAAAAAATGTGGAGTATGTGAATTACAGATTGGCAAAGATGCAATGAAGGTAAAGAGAAGATGAGGATTTCATAGTTGACTGGATGTGCTGTGTGATGTGGACATGAGAAACTGTGAAACACACTCATTTTTTTTTCAAACAGCATGGGTATATCGTTGATGTAACATTTATTGGGTGTGGACATTGCAATTGGAATTACTTTTTTGATTGAAGGGATGAGTAGAAGAAAATAAGATAAACCACATTCTGCCTACATTTAGAGCTAATGACTCAACTGAATAGAATCGTTCATATGTTGCTTCCTGAAGAATGTAATTAATAAAAAAAAAAAAAACGAAGTAGGGAACCACTGAAGTCACTTTTAGTCAAATCTGCCTTTTGCAAGAATCCACCCAACCTGGAAAACAGGCAAACAAGCAAACAAACAAACATAAACTATAAAAACTGACTAATGATATAGAAATATAAAGATGAAATTGCTTAGTTTTTGCACTTCATATTTTCATATATGTATTTGGTCACATCCATGAAATGTTGACTGATGTGCATGTGGGTGTAGCTGGGTACTTCCTGTATCTCTGCCCTGCGTCCCCCACTCTTTTTACAGCCATTGTAACCACTTCATTCATTTTTAACATGTGGAGAACGGCTTTTTCCCAGCCGTCTCTAAATGCATCATGAGTAGGCGGAGCCCAAACAAATCCACCGTGTGAACAAAGATGGCCGCCTGTGGTGAGATTCAAACAACAAACTTTAGACACTTTCTTCCAAACAAACTGTGTAAGATGAGTAATAATGTTGAGTGTTGACATTGTTTAGCTAAAGCAGAGATGTTTTATACTCCATATTATGCCTTTGAGTTTAGTAAGCTAAGCTAGCTAGTGAAGGTAGGGGTGGTAGTAGGTACTCTGTTACATTTACTTGAATAACTTTTGGATAAATTCCAAATTCCAATTCCAAATCCACAATACTTTTTTACTCTTACCTAGGTAATCTTTAGAAGATTACTTTTTATTTCTACATAAGTAATTTTGTTCTAAAGAAACATTATCTTTACTTGAATACAAATTTTAGCTAATCTACCTCCAGGAGTAAACCAGGGACTATTTGACGTTGGCTCCTTTAGATTTTAGATTCTGACTTTAGATCTTGATAGTATATCACCTTAAAGAAGTAAAGTTGGTTCCCTGGTGCTGTGCTGTTTGAGGTTTTGTGGTTCGTTAGCTGCTAAGGATAGGCGCAATTGAATGCGAGGGGATGACAAATCACTCAATAGACCTCTGAACAATTTGCCCCTGGATGTGCATTTTAATACATCCTGAAGTAGGTGAGGTTACTGTAGATGGGAGGAAACTTCTCAGACACATCAGTCAAATGAGAGCACATTTAACCAGACAGCTCTTTGAACAATCATTCTGAATGAGCAGCACAAAACAGACTTACGACAGAAGGACGGTGGTTTCACTTCACTTACTACTTTGAACTGGAACAAATGTCTGAACAACTCCAGATGCATACTGTGCACCATCACATGTTGCTATAGGGTACTGTGTATTCAGGAAAAGGACTTATCATACACAGCACGTGGTCTAAAGTGCATGGCGCCAGTGTATTTAGGGCGTGTCCAAATCCACTTTTTCTAGTTTAAGTGGTGCATAATCTGGATGCAAACTAAGGCACAAGGCCTAAAGGGTGGCATTTAGTCTCTTTATAAATTATCAGGGTGTTTGGGTATAAAATGAAAGACGTATCCTTTCTGATTCCCTCTAAAAGCCAGCTGTGCCTCCAATTCTTCTGTCCCATCAACAACCCTGATTGACTGCATGTGAGGAAATGCACTGATATTTAACTGAGGACAAGAAGTACCGCTGTGCGTATGTGTGTGTAACAAGCAGGTGTCATCTGAATGCACATGTATGCATTAATCATTCACCTGCAACCCACCACGACAAATGATTTCTCCCATTTGGAAGATCTGCTCCTGCATTTAAAATGATGTCGAACAGCACCAGCTTTCCAGGTTTCCTCATCATGTGTTGTATCAGTGTAAGAGTATTTTCTTTAATGATTTACCTTAAAGATTAGAGAGTCTGTTTGCAGTCAATGTAAATGTTCCCAAGCATTACCACAATTAAACAAATAAATGTTGTTTTTTAGAAAGCTGTGACCGAGCTAAGGATCCATCAGGTAAAATGTAAAACGGTTTCACTGTTGGGTCTCTTGTGTGTATGCTCTTATGAATGCATATTTTTTACTTCTATCCCTGCAGTCTTGGTATCAAGTAAGATTTTACTTACAAGGTATTGTAAGTGCTTTGCTAGGGCAGTGTGGCAGCATAATTATTATAATCACAGTTTACATGAATTAAACACAATGTGCATTAATTGATGACTGTTTACTGTGACTGCTTAAACTGTAATAGGGTAATGATAGTTTCTAATTGGCTTAGCGTCTGCTTGAAATGTGACACCTTGCACTTCAAGAACACGTTAACTCTTCAATTTGTCCTCATATTTGCTCTCTTACCATACATAGTAGTTTCTTTCTATTTGTTTTTCATTTAGTGTCTCTCACACCCTTTCCAAGGAAGTAGCTGCATCTTTACGGTCTCATCACTGCGAGTTGTCAATAATTATTCTGGCTGAGGATTAGACACCTGCTGAGAGAGCTGCATAATGGCCACAATTGTGGAAAATCATTTGCCACGTAGGATCGAAAACCACTGGGAAGACTTGAGAACTGGCCCACGTGTGATTCTCCGCTTCTCCTTTCCCCTCCAGGAGAACTTCTCCCCTGGCCATCTGATCCAACCACTAGTTGAAACTGGTCTGTTGTTTCCAACATTACCTTTAAGATCATGAACATGTCAGTTAAAAAATAAAAAATACAATTTTCCAAGACCGTTTACATTCTATAACATTTTGCCCCTGTGTGTCTTAATGTACACATTTATATAGCAGGGTGAGAAATTTTTGACTTTATACAGTGAGGGTATATACATTTTCCTCCATGCTTTTAGGTCCATTTGTCAATCCAAAGTCATTGTGAGTGATCACCTTCATCCCCTGATGGAACATTTCTGTCCGGATGGGAGCGGTCTCTTCTGTCCATAGAGCATGAGTCACCGAATGGTCTGATGAGGATGAAAGTGATGTGAATCACATGCTGTGGCCTTCAAAGTCACCACATCTCAACCCAACTGAACACCTATAGGACATTTTAGGGGCACGGTGTCAGACAGAGCTCTCCACCACCATCATCAAAACGTGAAAAAAGGGAAGCTCTTCTGGAAGCAACTGGTGGGCTAACCCCCCACTAAGAAACTTTAATTTGCCACATGTCTATGTGTCTGATTAGCTTTAGACAGTTTTAGTGGTCAAGTGAAAAGTCGTGTTACTTCCATGTGTTAAAAATGTGTCCTTTCTCGAGTATTTGCTGAATCATGCATAAACACACATGGCTCAGTGGTCTAAGTATGTAATTGAAGGTGACAAATACGGGCGACTGGCACATCAACAACTCCTTAATTTGTACCAGCTAATGGCAGACACACATACACAAATTACAGAGATCACTTGTTTAGGGCATTATAATGCATTAGTAAGGCTCAACACACAGGGCTTTTATTTAAAAAATATATTTATATATAAAAATGAAACAAAGAGAGAGAGAGCTGTCAGTCCAACCAGGAGAGCAACAGCAGTGAGGCAGAAACCCTCCAGATGTCACCTCTGCATCTGTCTACGTAGCTTTAAACAGCTGTAGCTGCAAACACACATCTATGTGCTTGCTCATGCACACATATGGGTAACTACAAAATGAAAGGAAATTAAAATGTTTGCGTGTGTGTGTTTGGAAAGTACAGGGAGCAGGGAAAGATCTTGTTCAGCCTCCTCTACCCTCAAATGCTCGTTTGGGATCCCCCATCTCTCTCTCACACACACACACACACACACACATTCTGACTCTTTCTGACAGAGTGCTTCACTTCACTCTTCTGGGTCACTGGTAGGTCACATAACATGCAGTCATCAAACTGTGAGTGTGAATTTGTGTGCGTGTATGTGTGTGTGTATGCGTGTGT
>JAOXYL010000061.1:860421-876030 GCA_028564955.1 Terapon puta
CAGAAGGCGACAGCAACTACATTAATGGTTAGACTGCTTAAACTGTTTAAAGTTGATGACAGGATCATTTGGGGAGAACACTGGTGAAAATGAAGAGTTTATCAGGGGGATACTGTGTCAGGAAAAAAAAAAGCTCTGCAAATCCTTATCAAGATGTTTTTTCTAAAAGGCATGTAATCATTTACGTAGACATTTTACTATACCTGGATTGGGAAGAAGTCATTTTATTAATTTAAGTGTAAATGCATGCAGATCACACTGTGATCTGAATGCGACTGGATAGGTGAACCGTACCTGAAGGAGGCAGGCATCGTGATTGCCTGCAGTCAGGATACTTTGGCTAGCCATTTGGCTAGCAAGTGAAAAGGTTACCTAATTCACCTCTAGTTGCTATCTGATGCCACCCACTAAGAAGAAACAGATGCTTCTTCGACTGGAAAGCTAAAATAACAACAGGACACACAACACGACATGGCGTACACCATATTTGTGGATTAGCTCACCAGCCCCACCTACCATTTATTATCCAGAGTGTCACTGAGGACTTTCACTTCTTAGCCTCCGCCTCCATAATCAAATACATGTCTACGTGGCTAACAGTGAAGGACCGTGTGCCTGCAGCCTTTCACACTCAGACTCTTAGTGGTGTACACTTCATAGCAAAAGCAATGAGGAGCTCTAAAATGAGAATTTTCTTCCCTTAATGATCTTGAAAATCATCCCTTTACAAAAGCCAACAGATATGGACTGCAGCATACACACCACCTAGTATGTATAGTACATACAGTGCAATGAAAGAAGACTGTGGTTATGTCAGACGATGAAAGAAATATTTTCAGAAACCCCTTTTTCTGACTAAGAGATGACACACAGCTGAACAGTAGGGAGGTGTTAGTGCCTCTTCAATGTCATATGAAGGTCAGAGACGTTGACCTTGCTCAGCCTCAGCCTCACTGTGCGGGAACAGAGACTCTGGACGATCAGCAAACCAGAGACGGACCTACTATTTAAACTTTCATAGACAATGGAGGTGTAATTTAACCATCCAGCCTACAAGTGCTCTATGAGCTCAGAGAAGACTGGCGACCATGTCCCTTGTTTTTGGCGAGGTACTGCAGGAGTACCAGGGCCGTACATGCCTGTCTGTCCTTGAATAACCAGAGGGATAGGTGTGTCAGCGTTCTCAGCAGGAAGCCAAACGCATTGTCCACGCTCATTCGGCTCCCCGGGAGTGTGCCTTGTCACTGATTTGGTGTGGCCGAGGGGAGAAAAGCGTGTGCTATGGGTGCCGAAGGACTGCTGGCTTCATGAGGCGGTGGCCTTCAGTGTGCATGAGGACCAGCAGGAGAGCCTGAGTGAGATGGAGTCACAGACAGGTGGGTGGAGAATCATCAGGAATAGTGCTGGAATACAGACATTTGGATCCCCACACGTGGTACTGATCATGTTCTCACTGACCTTTCCATTTGTTCCTGAGGAGAGAGTTTCCCTCAGTAAAAGCTGTGCCTATAAAGAATACGTGAAGACTGAAGGGTTCGATTCTTAAGTTGGTGAGTACCTCGTAAAAAAACACACACAATAATGTGCCTGCTAGCTAGTCAGAGTCTTAAAAAGTGGATTCAAATGATGAAAGGATTGTGCAGTACAGGGAGCCCTCATCACTGTTTCTGTCTCACCTTCTCTCACTACGTTCCTCTTACACACCTGTACTCAGTCTAGCTTTTTTATGTTATTGTGGGTAAGAACAAAATATTAGCATGCATAATATAAGCCAGATATTTTTCTCTCCTCATCTGGAACAATGTGTGTGTGTGTGTGTGTGTGTGTGTGCGCGCGCACGTGTGCGTTTGTGCAAGCCAATGTTGCCGTGATAATAATTGATTTGACAGAGTCTAGAAGTTAGGTGTCAGCTAAAATGAGAGTAAGGCTGAATGGACCCACCATACAAGCACATACGCACACACACACACAAGCACACACACACACACACACACACACACACACACACACACACTTCTCTGCAGGGTTAAAGAGGATTATTTCAGCTTGCCTTCATCTTCACCGACACCTGACACACAAATGACACAGACTCTCTTTTTCACACGCGCACACACACACACACACACACACACACACACACATACACACACACCGTAACAGGAATAATAAACAGATAAAGCAGAGATACAAAAATAAAAATAAAAATATCTCACAAGTTATAGTAGCATAATATAGGCTGTAAAACTGACACTCACAAGTGTGTATTTGATCTTCAACCACGCTGGGCTGGTCTCTCCAAAGTCATGCATGAACTTTGTTATTTCAATGCCAAAATGCCAGCTTCTAGAATTAAGTCAAAACACGCACATCAGATCCAAGAGCCAAGCTAGTAATTTGAATAAGTAAGTGCATACATAATGAATTATCTTTTCAACCTGTTTTCTATGATTTCTTTAATTACATAGTGTGGCTCATGTAAACAATTCTGCCAAGCGTGGACAAATCTTAATGATGATAAAAAGTTTGGGAAATAGAAATATTCCAAGGTCACCTTTGACATCATTCAGTTTTCTATTTCAAATTTACAGGATGTGATGGGCATGAAAAGAAAAAGTGCTTTGGGGTTAGGGTTAGTGATTTGCAGAAAGTAAAAAAAAAAAAGACAAAGAAAAACTTTGAAAATACCAACAAAATTGGAAATTTAATATTAGAAGCAAAATTACACAACAAACAAATCCAATGAAAAATTAAATTAAAACATAACAAACGACTGATTGTATGTATTTTGCTTCTATAAATAATAGACTCAGATATATGATATCAACATTTATGATTGTATTTAATAAAACAATAAATGACCAGTCTTCTTTTTAATATAGTGTTGTAATATCTATATCTATCGGGGGCAATAACAACATGGAATATCTCCAGACTTGTCCTTTTCAACACAGCCACTGAAGTATGAAAGAGTTTTTTCCTCCCTTGTACTACCACCAAGGGATCAAAATATTAGGACTGTTTTGGCAGACTACATTCTTTATTGAGGCTGGTGGTTATTTTATTCAAAGTATTTATTAATTTAGCTATAGGGAGTTGGGGCGGGGTGAATGGACTGGGGATGTGAGGACGGATACGAGGGATTGCTCGGGGTGTGCAAATTAGAAGCTCTTATGTCTGCTGGTGAATTTTTCTTTGGTTAATGCCTGAGCATCTAAGATATGTTTCCTTTTTACTTAAACGTGTAACCACAGCCCTTTGAAACAGTGCTTAATTTAATCATGCTGCTGTCACCGGTGGTGGATAATGTTTTGCACAAACAGGTGCTTCGGGAGAAAAACAGACGTGTAGTCACTGAATATTTTAAAGATAAAATGAGGATGACTATCAACATTTTTCTGACCTGCCCCATGTGTTAATTGACGTCTCATCATTATTTTGCAAGACAATGCAATGACTTGGAAGTTCATTCTTTTAAAGCCTATGTTCTGTTGAAATCAGGTCGTATATGAAGGACAATTCAAAGATATGGTTTGAGACGCAGGGGCACCTCAAGAAATTTTTCATAAGGGTGGACAGAGGGGCCACTTAAAATCTGGGGTTGGTACACCAAAACTAAAAGCCATCATTATACTGTTGTCGTATACAGGTTACTAGAAAATCTGAAATTATCTGGGAAACACCGATTGATATACTTATTTACTTTTTAAAACGCATAACTGACGATAAAATTTGTGTGAACAGTGAGTGGGGTGGCCAGCAAATTTATAAAGGGGATCCTGGCCACCCCCTTGTGGCGCTTCTGTTGGGAGCTTCTTTAGTGAAGTCATGTTCACCATTTCATAAATAACCTTTACATGCATTTACAGTTCCATAAAAGTCCTACTTTCTCACAGAAACCTGAAGACACTAAATTTATGGGAAAATGAATAAAACCTGTTAGCTCTTGACCCCAGCAACTAATTGAAATCATCTCCTCTGCTCCACTCCTCCATTTCATCAAATATTTTTGACTCCGTACTGCAAACAGATTTAAGCCTTGAATTAATGCAGGTGGAGCGGTCATTGAGCTGTGATCTGATCAAGAAGCTCTTCCCCAATCTCTCAACAACTGTGCCAACATTTCAGTCGGCCTGTGAGCCCAGAGGTCTGCTCGGTGGCCCGTGGCACAACAGAGCACCGTGGCTGTAGTAGGCAGCTCCCAGTGTGAATGCACAGAAGTGTGAGAATGTGAAGCTGGGCACTTCTACAGCGGAGCTCCGATCTCAGCTCACTTCCCCCTGATGGATAGAATGGAAAATAGAAAAAAAAAGCCTTACACACACACGCAGATGCAGATAGAGGCTACTCTGGTGCTGTCACTGCCCTCGTCTTTTTCCTCTCCCAGATCCTTCCTCGCTGTCCCTCTGTCCCCTCTTTCATGTGTTCCCTGTAGGGTTCTGTTGGCCATTCTTGTCCTCTGCTTCTTCTTTCTATTTTAACCCCACTCAGTTTTTCTCTGTGTGCATGTTTGCCTCTCTGTCTCTCTCTTGGTGACAGGGTTCACCAGAGCGTATTGTCACCGGCCACAGTGTCACTCCAGTAATCCAGGGAATGCTTTTGCACACACACACACACACACATAAATGTGCCACTGTCAATTTCCCTGCCTTGCCACTGGCTGGGTGTGCACGTGCGTGTGTGTGCATTGTCATCAGTATTTTTGCACGAGGGCAGCTCATTTAAGATAGTGATTTTATCATTATGTTAATGACATCAGGAGAGCAGGCTCATCTGTTTTGATTGGCTGCTGCTCCCTCATCCTTAGGTGTATGTGTGAGCTTATGTTTGTGTGTGTGTGTGTGTGTGTGTGCAGTAAGTGCTGGTTTCTGTGAGTGTGGGCTCAAAATGAGCCAATAAACAATGATTGAGTCCTGTGTACCTGTCTCTCATCTTGTCTGTTGAGAGGTGATGTCAAAAAGTCACTATTCACATCTGAAGCGTCCTCTCTGTCTGTGTGTGTCTGTGGGTGTGTGACTGGCCTACGGTCAGACCCTTTCCCTAGAAAAGCTCTTCTAACGGTCACCACTGCTGCCTACAACAGAACAGCTCCGTGTTACACACATTCAAAGCCAGACACATGGATGTGAAGCACTGAGGTGCTTTTGAGCAAGGCAGAGCTGGTCAGGGAGTGTCGCCTCCTTTTCCTGCTCACCACTTAGACACTTCTCTGTCACGTGCATTGGTGTGCTTGCCTGTATTTTGGGCCTGTGTGTGTATGTCGGTATGTTAAAATGTTGAAAATTGAATTTCCCCCAAAGAAAATTTGTGTAAATTACCCGCATATGTCAGCTCAGACTTGACACTTTTCAGTGTTTAGCTTGTTAAAGGCCCTTAAAAAGGTGTGACATCCAACTTTATTTGGCTCTCCACATCAAATAGTTCAATCTGAACAATGTATAGTCTTGTAGAGATGGCAGTTTTTAATATTCTACAGAAAGAAAATCGAGAAAGGTAAGATGAAGTTTAAAAAAATAATTCTAGTGATGAAAAAACTCCTAAGCTAATATAATTTTATATGGCACTATTTCCTAAGCTAAGAATGACTTACTCTTAATGTGTGAGCCAACATAGACAAAGTTGCCACTGTGAACATTTACAGGAATTTTGGTAGATGTTCAGAGAAAACTAATTGTGCCAATAATGAAATATACTAAATAACAAGGTTGTGGGGGGAATTGTGGGTCCACTGTTAAATGTCTGTCATAGCACAAGCTCTGTGGGCTAGACACAACTAATAAAGTCATCCAAACAACATTTAATTCGGAAATAAGATGAAAACAACGCAATCAATGAATGTGGTTTTCTGAGGGCTAAACAAAAACCAAAGCAGTAGAAGGAGATAAAGGAGGGAGAGACAGAACGAGGGACCAGTCTATATACCAGGGCCCGGTTAGATGGGTCCACCCACCTGTACCTGCAGGCAACCTGCAGAGGAAAAAACACAAGACAGCAGGAACAGTGCTGAGTAAGCCTAAGCCTAAGCCTTTAACAAATCCTTCAGTGGTGGGGGTTCTGACATTACGAGACAAAGCCTCAAAATGGCATCGCCGGCATGGCTCCTCCTCCATCTTACAAGGTAACCTCCTATCATCATGCATGTCAAGGCAGACAGGAGCCATCTCTTGGTAGTCTGGTCAAGCCAGGTGGCAACTAGCTTAGTTTAGTTAATATTTGGAAGCTACCCATCAGCCCAACCAAGTCATTGCCCAAAAGGCCGGCAGGTAAGGAATCAATTCCAAGACTTCCCCTAGATCCGAGTCTGAAACAACCTCAGCTCCGAAATGTTGCAGACAAAAGGTTTATTCCCACTCCTCTGACCAGAGCACTTCCCCAGTATCTGAATGAGGTGAGAACGGTGAAATGAACCATTTTATGACACTGTCTAATAAGCCTGTCAAAAAAAGTTAACAGGGATTTTCTTATCGCTACCCACCAACAAAAGAAGACCCCGTAAAATGAATGCTGCATAACCAACGGTGTCCACAGAAGTGAGGCTTTCCAAGGGCACCCGAACTGAAGGCGCATGGACAACTGAACAAACAGGAGAAGCTAATGCAGCAGATTTTTATTTCTGCACTATTGGCATTAGTCTTTGCTTTTCTACTTGAGCAGTCATTGTTCCAATCTTTTATGGCAACAATAGTTACAGGTTTTGTGGAGGTCAAATACCGCTGCCAGACAATATGACTCAAAGCCTGCATCTATCTTAAAACTTTCAGGGCTCACATATTTGAGTTTTTGTACATTAAAGAAAACTTATCAGCTAAATACTGCTAGTTCACCAGTACTCTTGACCTTAAATTTGTTTGTATCCAAAGCAATGGAGCCAGGCAAGCAGTTTTTTTCAGTTAAAGGACTGCAGCAGCCACTAAAAATGCTTTCAAAACGGCAGTAATATTTTCTTTTAAATATCAAATTTATCACTGATCTCAGGTCCTGTATTTAAAAATAAAAACTGATCCTCAGTACACTAACACAGAGAGTGATCAGAAGAAAGTCAAAGGACCTCATCCACCACAGAAGCTATAATCAAATTATTAAACGTCCCTTATTACTTTGTGCAAACCAGGGTGCAGGAAAGCCCAAACGCACGACACTCCCTCAGCTCCGTCCTTACTTCACAAATAGACTTACCGAACCAAACAGCCACAATCTTTGGGGGTTACTTATGCATACTAAAGCAGTAGGTTGGCCCTTTCCCATAGCAACAGGGATGCTTCTGAGCCTAGCACCGCCTCTCTTCAGTTAGGAGTTAGAAGTTAGGAAGATAATGTTCTCTCTAGAACAAATAATCAAAATCACAAACAACATATTTTGGGTGAATCCTCAAACAGCTGCACCAGTAACAATCAGAGAGCTCATCGGGGTACTTAATAGTGGACATGTACAAACAGACAGCCTCTTACTAAATACAAAGGGTTGGATTTAAAGTCATTTAAACATTTTTTTCAAAGTAAAACAAACAAACAAAAAAAACTTTATGTCTTAGGATAAAAGAATCATCCTATAGAGTGAAAACACACTTTCACTTTCAGAGCCCCGAAGGTCAGGAACAGCCCCCACCTTCAGACCACCAGGACCCTCAATGAAGACCTGACCCAAGATCTTATTTTAGATTCCAACTCAGATTTTGCTTTATTTGTTTGTGTAAAATGTGTGTAAAATAGACAATATGAATGCAAGACACAATGAAATAAGAATAAGAATAAAATATTGAATTTAAAATAACATTTGAATGAAATAAAAATGAAATAATACAAGATAAATTATTTAAATTTTAACTGTACGTAAACATGTACATAGTTCTCATTGTTCAAAGGTTCTTACCACAGTTACCATCTGTTACTTATTTCATTCTGTATTCTTACTCAGTTTTACACTTATATGCTGGATAACTGAAGGAGCTAACGGGCATACATTTCACTGTGATTTTGCCCTGTATGACAACATGTGACCAACCAAATGTGAACGTATATTACATCAGACAGATATTAAACAGAGCACACCACTGTAACAGATGTTGGGGCAGTTCCTTTGAAATTAGCATTAAAACCCACCATACGCATGTTGGCAAATTAGAACAATAAAGGTTTCAAAAGTAAAAAAAGATTAGTGTTTTGAATTTCAAAGCATGTGCCCTTGTCTTTGTGTTGTTTTTTTTTGTTTTTCTTGCTTTGTTTTGAGGGTTGTTTCCCCCAAAAACTCCAGCTTCTCTGTCTTTATCAGCTCTCCTCTGAAGGGATGCCACGCTGTGTGAGCGCACGCATGTGTCTACGCAAAAGTGCACATGAGCGTGCGCGGGTCAGCTGTCTTGATGAGATATTCATTAAGCGCCAAACCGTGAAATATCAATTACGCACATAAAAGTCTTGTTTGTGTTTGGCCGTCCAAAACTCATCCAAGACGGGTGTAAGGATGCCGACAGAAAGGCATGGTGACGCAGAGCGGATTAGCGGCCGCTATTACAATGGTTTCAAATGCCAAACGGAGCAGAGCCACACAGATGTGAAAACTTGCAAGTTCAGTTATCACAGCCCTCGTTGGCCTGCACAAACCCCATACTGCTAATTTTGTAATTACACTGTTGTAATTAACAACCGCCATTGTCCTCTAATAAACATGTGGGGAATGTGTACTGCTTTTTCCCTTTTTTTTTTGTCTGCTGATAAATCATCAGGGAGTGTTTTGGCAGACCCATTTTTTTTACTCTGGTCATGCTGCAATGGCCTCTGCATACTGAAGCACTGAAAACTGAATTTTGTAATTGAAGAGGCCATGCCGTGGGTGAGATGTTTACTGCACAGAAACATTTATTGTTCTGAGGTTAATAAGAAAAATGGCGTCGACTGTTGCTATGGAATAAAAAACATACAACTCAGAGAAAAAGTGGAAAGAAAGGAGACAGATTGGTGAGGCTCCCAAGAAAGAGAGACCTCCTGGTAACCCAACAGCACAGGAATACAGAGAGTATTTCTGTCTTCATCAGTTCTCCTTTCCCTCATTTTGTCATCAGCATCAAAACATCCAATACCAATGTCACTCTAAGATCTACATCATGATCATAACACAAAGATTCACTCTGTTTTTTTTTTAGTTTATTTACTGAGGTTTATACCAATAACACCACTAATTTTCATCTCTGAATCGGTTTTGTAAAATTGTAGGTCTTTTTAGCAGGTATATTTGAAATTCTTAGACTTAGACTTAGACTAGACTTTATTTTCTCTGAGGAGGGAAGTGACGACCAGATGAAGCGGGCATTGGACTAAGTCTAACTGTTAGTTTTGAGAATGCTCACATTAACTTTTGATTAAATAGCGTGTTGCATTTGGACAACGGTGAAAAAGACACACACCATTGAAATGCATGACACAAGAGCTCCTATTGAGAGAGTTTCTACAAATCACAAACAAAAAAAAGTTCAAATAATTGAGAATTAGGCTACTCACACCATGTCCGCTTTCAGTCGTCTTCCCTCATATTTTGCTCGTGTCCTTTAATATTTTTAGGCATTTTGCAATGAAAGCTTTCAGCAAGTCATATCTCTCTTTCCCTGCCAACACCTGGAAATGGAACACACTCACTCCAACTCATTAATTAACAGGCAATGGAATCATTATCTCAGCGCTCCAGCTCAAACCAAACTGCCTTTGGAAAAGAATTTCCTGTTAAAAAACATTTATGAGCCACCACATCAAGGTTACACTAATAATGTAGTGCTATGTTGCCATCCTGTGGAGTTCAGAGGAGGAAAACACACATCATACTGCATCTGGTCATGTTGAAGCAGATGAGAGCAGGAATTAAGAGGAACGCACTCGTCTCAGAGTTACCTGTGTACACAAAGCTACATAATACTGCCTGTCAATGTTCTGCATTCAAACCAAGATAAAGTAGCCATGCCGAGTCGAAGATGCAACTGCAACTTGACTACTATTTTGTTCAGTAACTACTTAATATTGATGGAATAATCCAGGTTAACAGTGACTTCTCTGGATTAGCTATAGAAACTATGGCAGTTTTTTTGGACACAGACATTATAGAATTTTCAATTCTTTAAATTGCACCAGCAATGCAATAGAGCGGTAGCTGAAATGTTTGAATCACACTAAAGGTATGTATTTTTGTTGTTAAAGTCAGCTAAAATAAAATAAAAAAATGTATTAATTGATTAAAATGGTGTATACCTTCAGAGAAAGGCATTCAGAAATGTCAAGGGGATGCACCTGTCATATCCAGACCTATATAATGTACTGCAGCGTCATAGACAGCGTGAAGTTGACCAGATTGAGAGGCACTCAATCAATCACAAGTTGGTCACAAGATTCCCGTTCAACCATGGGGTTGCTCATCATCAAGTAATCTACAGAGGGGGTGCTTTGTTTTTCGCTAGCTGACATCTGGAGCCAATGCTGAAGATACTTTTAAAGGTAGCTACTTGTGGCCACATTTTCCTGAGGTATAATTCTGCCCAAGACTGATTTGTATTGTTGGAGGAAAACAGGGAAACAAGACGAGTCTTAGTTTGGTAGAGCTCTGCTCTGAGATAAATGTCAGTGCACGACATTATGGCAATACGATTACAATGACAATGTTAACATAGTGGTGTTGACGAGGTATTTGGAAGTATAGGAGGGAAATTAAAAATATGATCTGATGATGGCACCAACTGATAATTGATTAAATCCCCAAATTCACAAGAATTTAGGCAAACATTTCCTTTGACTTGCCTGTTGCTTGAGGGAAAATATGCTAACTCGCCTTAGTTAGTTGGACATATTCTGTGGTAAAGTTAATGGAAACCCATCTGATTTTTCATGTTTCAGTTTCAGGGCTGACTGACACTGTCCCATAGGGATTAAAAAAGGCATAATCAGGTGCTTGAACAGATCCAAGCCAAGGACCAGACTGCATAAACATTGTGAATGTTCACAAAGCTGATTCAGTGATCCCAATATACACCCAAGTCCATGTCCAAATGTAATTTGTTGTTTTCATGAAGCGATAATTCAAGGAGAATCTACTGTATGACATCAATTTCCAGCTTAACTGTTTGGGATGCAATCACAACATGAGCAGCACCACCTACAGAAGTGGTATGGTAAAGCCAAACAAATCCGGATAGTATACCACATACATTTGCACCGTAGATTAAAACACGTCACGTCAAGTCTTATTCAGAGGACATATCCAGATACAGATGGCATGCGTAAATGCTATTCACGTCCAAATGATGTCTTTCTAACTTGAAATCAACCTCTCCCCTCAAACCATCAAGTGTTTGTAGCTGCACTTTAAGATGACTTTTGGCCATTGTGTCTATGTAGCCTGACAGTTGAGAATCTCAGACCCAGGTCTATTTATAACCTTTAAAAGTCAGAAGACATCAACGTCATTACCTTTCTTTCCTGCTTATAATGGCTTTAATTTAGACAAATACTAAAGAAATTAGATTCATGTCTTTTCATAATGAACAAGTGCCATTAGTGCACCCTGAGAATAATAATTAGAGAGCCAAGTGGTGACACTCAAGGGGGTGTTATTAGTTTTGATTAAAAGGTGACTTATAAGAGCTCATTTTTTCCCTTTTTATTTTCACATTGAATTATTGCCTCTTTCCTTGTTCACAAAGTCATTTCACTGCATTCCAGCTGTTTTCTGTCACCATGACAACCACGGTTGCAAACAAAAAACAGCTCTTTGTCCTGTTTTGCATTAGCAAATGTGATGTGATTTAGATATTTTTAACACTTTGGTCAAAGCAATATACCTAAATGTATCCAGACCATGGAACATGGTGGAGATATTCACAGTCACTTGGTAATGTTTTCTGAAATGTCAATAATCACTGACTCCTGTAATCCTGCTCTAGCACCACAATTTTAGTGGTCAAGGGTTCATTTAGTTATCATTACACAGCACAGGGCTGTTGAACAAACTGCAAGCTAAAACAAATGAAAAAAAAAAGAAAAAGGATGAATTCTGTGGAGAAGCCCCGTAGCCTGAGTAAAGAAGATGCTCTGGAGTCTGATAATATAAGGCACCAACTTTCATCCATACGCAAGAATCTAAATCTAATGCACAGATTGCCATTACATTTATGGAATAACATCCATACTTCGAGCAGGATGAAACCTTTTCATCTTGTCCACTTTCCATTTGTCCTCCATCGCTGTGTCGAAGATCCTAAAGTTGTCTCCTTTGAACTGTGTCGTTGAAAACCCAACATGTCAGAAGGGTTTGACAAGGTTAAGTCATTTCAGAGGCTCCTCCAAATGTGGCTTTCTTTTTTGGGAATTTGGAGGACAAACTGCTCTACCCTTCGTTGGATTCCATTACATGGACCAAGAAATGAGCTAATTCAGGACAGAATTAACAAAAGCAGGACATCAACTTTGCTGTTCCGATTAGCACCCTGTTCATGCTGCTATTCACACACACACACGTTATGAAAGAAAAATTCTTCATTCTTTGCAACTTCCACTTGCTTTATATGATGAAGTATGACCTCCCCAAACCCATTCAACTGAAACAAATCTTGCTTCCTGCTGTTTTCCACAAATATTTACCTTCAGGTCACTTTCAGCTGAGTCTGGCTTGGACTTTGGTTATGGTCTTCAACTGTTATCAAAGTCAAATCTCATCCAGATGATGCTTGGTCAAAGGCCTAATTGCATTTTGCATCCGTGTGGTTCAGAGTCCTTTATCTGCACTTTATATTCTGGCACCTCGGTGGCCCATTGTGTCTGTGGATCACAGGCTTGGCTTTGAATCAACATCAAAGAGCACCATCTCCTTGTCTAAAAGTCTCGCTGTCTCAAAGACAACTTCTTGTCCATGTGCCATATGGAATGGTTCTGATTTCTGCGTGGAGATGTTGGCAGGATATATTATCAAAGAAAGCAGGGCTTGTTTTAACAATGGCTTCCCGTTTGAGCCACATCAAAACCGTATCTGTGTTTTCTGTCAATTATGTTTTGCCAAGCTGGCACTTCTTAAACTACAGAAAAAAGTATGTTTTTCAAAGTAATCCCATTCTACTTCTCTAACAACCTAGGAGTTTTAATTACAACTTTTTGGGTTGTGTGGCACAGCATTTAGACTCTGTAATTGCTAATAGCGGACGCAGAGTTCCAAGGCATGATTTTCTGCCAATCTCAGAGGCACCTCTGTGGGCACTGTGCACCATATCACACAGGCTTCTCATTTCAGATTCACATCAAAGTCACCAATGCCTGTTCCTCAAAAAAAAAAGAAAGAAAGAAAAAATAGTAAGTTTTGAATTAGATACAGCTTGAATGAAGACATTTATCAAAAAAAAGCAACCACTGAGTAGACATTTGAACCAGATCAAAAACAGCTCAATGTTGGCACTGCCCATCATGTGAGCTGTATCACACAGTTACACTCTCCCCACTGAAATCAAAGCTGCTCATCTTTACTTCAGCATGCACCTAATATGAACATGAAGCCAAGTGCATATTCGAATGAAAGCTGTCACTCTTCAGAAGGTAGATCTTTTTAAAAAATGACCAAAACACAGGGAGAGGTGTTGTTAAATAAAACCAAATGGATTTCAATGTGAACATGGACAGCTGAAGTCACTTTCAAGTTAGTATATTTTCAATCCTCTACTCTTTCATCCTTTACTTCTTTATCTCCCTTCTTATCTTACTTCCCTCCAGCACATCCACTTTTCATATTTTCCTGTGCCATATTTAAACACTGCCATAGCCTTGAAGCTATTCTAATAGATACTGGATTGTTGGATAACAACCAGCAATTGTTGGACGCTATTCAGAAGAAGACAAGCCAATGAAAACTTTTTCTCAAGCTCTGTGCGTATGTGTATGCATGTTTTGCATGCGTCACTGTATGATGAAATAAAACCCCAAAATATCCACTCTGATGATGTTCCTAAACTGTACTCAAACAAATCTGAGCGACAAGTTGAACAGAGGCTACATTTAGATATCATTTACCTACATGTAGGTGTAAGTGCTCTGACCCTATTCAAATCCTGAAAAAGGGTTGACAACCTTCCCATCACAGCCTCAGACTGGCATAACATACAGTGATGAAAACAACTATGTCTTCATAACCCAGCAACAAAATGATCCAATGTCAGTAAGGAAATATACAATCTACTATATGGATGAATGGATACATTCTGTGCACACAGGTAATGTTATTGCAAGGAGTAACCTCACACTAGGACATGATGGTTTCCTGTATAATGTGGTTTAAAATGTGTTGGATTTTTTGACAGTATTAAAAAGAAAAAAAAAGACTAATTTAACTCATTAACCTGGACAAATGAAAATGTTGTCACTCTATTCGCCTTGAAAAATCTCTGCTTGGATAGCTGCGTGATGGAGTGTTCTTCACCTTATTAAAGCCCCTTCAAATCATACCTTCTTTTCTGCTCGAGCCTACTTAGCCTGGAGAGGATGAGAGAAGCAAGCTGGTGTTTTCTGAAGAGGCTTTCTCTGCTAACAGAGGAGAGAGAATTTAAGGGTGCGCGTGTTGAAGAAAAAAAAAAAAAAAAAAAACTAGGTCACCAGTTTTACTACGATCTCTCGTTTTTCCCGTCATTGTTGCTGAGCAGCTTTACACCCCCTGCTGTGACGTAGAAACCAGAAAATCCTATTGGCCGAGACCTGCAGGTGTAGGGGATCTGAGTATTGGATGGTTCGGGGAGACAGGACACGATTGGAGGGGAAGCAGGAAGAAGACGGGGGTACGGCTGCAAAGAGAAGGAAGACAGGGGTGACGCTCCCCTCCCACTGAGTAACTATGGCACCCTGGGGAGAGTGTTGGAGTGTAGGAGAGGGTGTGCGTACATGTGGAATTGTGGAAGCAGGAATATGGAATTCTGAAAAAAAATGGAAATGTAGCTTGAATTGCTCTGACAGCAGAGACAAAGTGATTGGATGAGAGAAAAACAGAGAAGGAGGGGGACTGATTGGAGAAAGAGAAAAATGGGGGTGAGTGGGCCAATCCCGTCTTTGCTAGCAGCAGGAGATATGTGTGTGTGTGTGTGTGTGTGTGTGTGTGTGTGCACAAACTTGTGTGAAGTGGAGAATACATTATTCCTGATGCAGACCCCTATAGAAACTGCTCAACATTCATATTTTGCCAAAATATGCCCCCATAGCCTTTCACTTTTGTCTTCAAGCAGCTCAACGGGGTCATCATTATGGAAAGCACAATCGCATGCTGCAGCTGAGCCCTGAATGAACCTCCAGTCTGCACAATGAGAAACCCATCCTACAAATGGGACTTGCATCAGCATAGTATCCCCAAAAATTCTTTTAATGCCGAAATTTGAACACAGTCACAACCAACATTCGTTCTTAAAGGTGGAAAGTGTGGATGAGGTAGTAGAAGTGCCGCCAAAATCAGTTAGCATCTGTCATAGACCGTAATGTTGCTTTTCTTTCAAAAGAGAATGCATGATCCTACCCTAACACTGACTGTTTTTTAGTTGACACACCTGAAGACATCACTAAGATTTTTCTTTAGATACTTTATGAATAGTGAAATCGTTTCTTAAACCCCCTCTCCAAA
>JAOXYL010000061.1:880742-893797 GCA_028564955.1 Terapon puta
TGCAATTATGCAATTTATGTGTGTTGTGTAGTGTTGTGTTGGATGGGAACAATGGTGGATGGATAATCATATAACACGCACACACACACACCAACAGCAATGAAGGCTGCACACAGTTATGACTTAATTTGGTGACTTCATCACAACTGACAGCCAATCGGGATTGGTTGTGTAAGAATAGAGGAGTTCAGAAGTGTTGAGAGAGGGAGAGTGAACAAGCAGAGAGAAGGAGAGAGAGAGAGAGAGAGAGAGTGTGTGTGTGTGTGTGTGTGTGTGTTCTTCTCGGGGGGATTTTAGCCAGATGTCAAAGTCATACTTATGGCCACAACTCAGCTCAGCAGCTGAGAGCCACTTCAAACATTTTCTTTCTGCACGAGTGTGTGTATACATGTTTGTGTGTCCGTATGTGTGTATATGCTCACCAGCAGCGCTTTCATCTGCACACCTACGGTGAAACACTGTGGGGGGTTTGGGCAACTGAGTGCTCACACACACAGGCGCTTACACAGGACTGGGGCTGCATGTTGAGCAGGCCTGCCTTCACCCCGGTGCGCTGCAAGGTGTCAGCAGAGCAGAAGGCTCAGGAAACACTTCGGAAACACAGCCACCTATTACAGCTAGTTTAAGTATAAAGGTGTAATCTGCCCAGTAATAAAAAGTCCCAACAACAACACCACCAATATGCATCCTTAAAAGCTTCTTATTAAAGGTTTGCTGTTTCGTGAAAACACCAAGTCAGCGGTTATATGTGTTGACAGTTAAACACTGTTTTAGAAAATTTCTTCCATTCCTTCTCTAATCTTACCGAGGGTGGGTCGGGAGAGGAGGAGGCAGCATGCTAAGCAGGGTAGGCCAGACATCGCTCCCTAGCCATGTTTTCCAACTCGTCCTGTGGTTCCTGAGACACCCACCCCTCACCCGTCCATACTAATCCTCACCCTCACCAGTACGCTGGAGATTATTCCTCTGCGAGCAGCACTGACTCATTCCCAACTAAGTGGGAGCAACAGAGAACCTTGGCCTCAGACTCGAGGCTGCTGACATACTTATACTACCTCTGCCACAAAGATGATCTCTGCCTAAAATAAAATCAATGAATACAAATAAGGACAAGAGAGGACATGCGACTGTCATGTCAATTTATGTTCAATGTTAAATGCATTTGAGAAACAGAAAGACGAAAAGCGAGTTTCAGTGTTGTTCTCAGATGGAAGCATGTGTGAATCACACTATTGTGCACATTTCAGTCAATAACGTGCCGTGACCATCTGCTGGATAATGTGAACTTACATTTGCTGTTTCCAAAGTCAGAGTCACTTTTTGGTGCTGGGTAAAAATCTGCATGGATATAGGGGAGTAACAAACACACTGTCTTTCTCCTGTTGTTCATTATCAGATAGTTTTGAAATAGTGCAATGTAGCAATGGCAATATAGATTCATTATTCATTGATTGAAGAATAAACAAGATTTTTTTTTTTTTGCAGCATCCTGCAGAAGGTTTCAGTTGTGAGGTACTCCTGAGTTCAGCACCATGAAAACAACCATGAGAGCACACACTGACCTGACATCATGTCACAGTATACTTTGTGATGAGTGTACAAAGTACAAAGTACTTATGTCTCTCACTTATGTGAAAACCACGCCTACTGCCAAGGACTGATGAGAAGTCTATAATGATCCTCTCTTTGGGTCTGTGTGCTCCACTGGAGAATAACTAGAAACTGCTGGAACAACCGGTCAGTGCTTCGCCATGAAATTCAAGCTGAAACTTCAATATAAGAATGCTTCTTTGAACCAATATGTCCACTCAGGGCTACTGTAGAAACATTATGGACACTGTGGCAGACGACTCGCTCCCTATGTAGATATGTAGGACTTATTCTAAGCTAATAGAAACACAAGGTTTCTCAGATTCATGTAAGTATATACCAATGAAAGCATAATATTCACTGTTGTATTCAACATCTGTCAACAGTTGTATATATAAGTCATTTTCTCAAATGCAAAGATACTGAAGTGGAAACACTGTATACTGATTTATCAAAGCAGTGAACTGAGTATTGTGGAGTTATAATCAGTCCAATCAGAACTTATATTTACTAAAATGTGTCTTAAATATGCACGTGGCAGTGTAGAAGAACAGATCTGACAGACACCAGACCTGAATGCTGAAGGTCCTACTTCAATAACTTAACACTTAAGTTAATGCTTAAATCATTGACATCACTTCAATGAAACTGACATTGGCGATCGATGAGTTTCTTCACTTCCATATGGCCAGCTACAGACACAGACTGCTGAGAGCACACACACCCTACTGTTGGCCAGGTTATTCATGGCATTAACCTTAACTGGTGCAGGTGGGATCTCCAGCCTTCAGACATGTTTGCAGTTCTGGAAAAGACAGTCTGTGCTGACTGAAACTGAGAAACTGCAACCTCCATGTTTTCCACACTTCACTTTGCTGATAAGAGGAAAAAAAAAGACAGGAGAGATAATGTGTCAAAGTGAAGGTTTAGAAAACTGTGTGCACTTTGCTGAGCCCATTATGTTGTTCACAAAGTTACTCCCAAATCATTTTTAAAATGTGCATTCTGGTTTATTGTAGCCAATCACAATCCGCCCTGATAGCCGCATCACTGGCAGTGATTAACTATTGGAAGTAGTTACCTACCTCTGTTTGACTTCATTCACAATCATCTTTCTATCCAATGGAAACTAAATTCAAGCTTCATATTAAAGATTCTCAAGGTGATCACTGTAAGACATTCAGCAGAACAGTAATCCATTTCAACCTGAAGTATGTGAGGGAGCCTGGGGTGAGTAGAAATATAAAAGAAAATATTGTGTGGCAATTTTCAGAGCATCAAAACACTACTTAGAGTGTTACTTTTAACACTGAACTGAACAAAAAAGAAAAATACCAAAAAAAAAAACAGAGAATAACACAGATATTTGGAAGAAAGAAACAGACGGAAAAGAAAAAAAAACAGAGGAGAGATTTGGTTCATAGTCGCCACAGTAGCAGATCCCTCGCTGGTCTTGCCATCTTGTAATTCAGATTCCTCTGTTCCTGTCCTTCTCTGACTCTCCTTATGGGTGACAGTTGGGCGTCTCTATTTGGTGCCAATTACAGATTGTTCGGCTCTGGCGTGGCACTGAGACTCAAGGCTGTGGAGTCTCCGGCTCCCACGGCTCCCAATTTACCCATCAAACACTCCCATCCACAATCCAACCACTTAGGAAAGTTACACTGCTCCTTAATGACTCCCTCACTGGTCATTATTGCTGGAGGGAGTAAAGTGAAAGACCTTTTGTTTGTTGAGGGAGGCATGAATGAAAATGAACAATGGTACTATTCAAATCCAGCCCGCCATGAGGAAGATCATTTTTTATTATTCCTTAAGTGCTCAGGACTAAATTTGAGAGGATATTTCTTAAAACCTGACAAGGGTTGGGTAAAATGAATTCCTGATGGAAAGAGGACTTTGAAGTGACGTAATAACAAGCACTGCTACATCGGTGGGTTAGATTACGCTGAATGACAATTAGCAGCCTTTGTAAGCAGTAGATGAGGTCTGACAATCAGCACTTTGAGAACTGCGGTTTCAAAAGAACACGAGGTGACTCAGTGCTCCAAAAAGATTCAAATTAGCTGCGCTCAAATTGATGCACTGTTTACTCAGATTTAAAATGTGAACATTTGGAAAATCAACGGAGACGTTTACTGGCATTTATTGATCTAACAGAACTCAAATCCGAGTAGACTTTCTGTGGAACTATGTAATCAAATATACAATTTCTAAATTCTTTTTTATTCTTTTATTTATTTATTTTTTAGAAAAAAGACAATTAGAGTAAATACTGGCACATACTGGTTTACTGCTTTCAGCTCATTCACTGTCCTGGGCTCAGATCTATGTGGTAAATATATGAGTGCTTGCTTGCTAAGAGGCCCTCTGTTTGAACAGTATCTCTGCTTAGAAACACTGTGTGATTATTGTGGCCCTGACCAACTATGGTTCAGGTAATAGTTAGGGTTACACAACTAAACCACCAGGTAAAGTTACATATAAAGTATGATAATATATAAAAGGCTGAAATACCCAACAGCATCCTACACACATCCACTGAATGTCTTTGTTTTTGGACTTTTATTGACAACATCCTCTTTATATTTGGCATCTTTGTCAGTTTAGTGGTCTTGATATTATATATTTCTCAGGCATTAAATGTTCCACTTGAGGCAGCTACTTTGCATTTTATATAATTTTAGCCATTTTTTTTACGTCTTAAAATTTTAATATGTTTACAGTATTTGAAAAGCTAAAGCATCTAATATTATTTTTAAAATTCTTTAATGTGCCAAAACGGATGGTAAAACTCAGTGGTTTATGTTCTTACTCAGTAATGATTGCAGGCTGGCCATGGGCAAGATGCTAGTTGCTCCCACATAAAATATGAAGTATGTGTTAATGATGGTGGTTCACAGTTGGAGCGATTTCATTTCCATTCTCACTTTTGGTCTTTACACGATAAGAGTGCTGCTGAGCTTTAATGATCCCAGATTCAAGGATCATCAAAATCTATTTTTTGACAAGTGTTGACTGAAAACAAGGGGTGATCACTTTTTGCGCCCACAGCTCACAGGCTTCGGTTCAACCAACCTGAGGAGCTCCGGCTGCTTTCATCTTATAATCTTTTATCATGTTTTGACATTCTTTTTGTTTCTAGCTGTGCTTTTATGTTCTTTACCTTGCTTTCGGTTCTCCCGCTGTTGATTTAGCTGTCTGTCTGTTTAACCATGTGGCCACAGCCTGAGCTGCTCTTTCTTCTCTGATCTTTCCAACCGACACGTCAAAGACCAGCCAAGCTGTATACAATTTGGGGAATATATATAGAGCTGCAATATTGGAGGCCAAACAATAAATCTGTAGGACATTTTGGAGGTGGAGTGTCATCCCTCCAGAGTTTGCAAACTTGGAGAATCAATGCCATTGCACATAGACGTACTGAACTGGTGAAATGTGACCATAACAGGAAGTGATTACTGCAACATTACTGCAACTGTGTATTTACAATTTAAAAGTATATTTGAAACCTAAAGAAATCCGAATGACTGTAGACACAAATCAACTATTTTTCCACCAGTCACCACAGTATTTTTTGCAATATTCTAAGAATAATATTGATTGAACAAGTACAAATACTTTGACAAAGGATTAACACACAAGGCATTTTTGTGGTGCACATTAAATCTAAATGCTTCAGAATAGTTTTTACCACCAGATGATGCAAATTTCATGGAAATCGCTGTTTGCTTATGTGTAAAATGAAGAGACAGAGCACATCACAACAGCCTGTGTTATTAGCAATGAATGTCATGTTTCATACAAATCATACTCTGACCCCTGAAGCTTTATTTAGCCCACCTGTGTTACAATGAACACATTAATTGTTCAGCACTTCACAGTAATTAACCTGCAATAAAAAGAGGATGACTAATTTATTTAAAAACTTTTCTTCCTTTTACGGACTAAAAGACAAAAGAGCCACTTTCATTAAATAACAAAAAGAGTCACTTGGACTTTATTCTGAGCTGGGCCTAAGACTAAATGACAAACAACCTTTAAAGAGGTTGAAAGAGGGGTGGTAAGACGAAAGGAAAGGGAGTGAGGTATTGAACTACCATCACCAAGGACATGGGAGGGTGTGTCGGTGCGATACCCAGCATGACGTCTGCTTCTGTGAAGAAATTGGTTCAAGGATGCAACAACATTAATAAATGATGCCACACACACAAACACACACACGCACACACATAAAAACCAATTTGCTTGGCAAAGGGGTTGAAAAACAGCAGGAACCCTTCCTTGGCAACACACACACACACACACACACACACACACACACACACATACAGTGACTACAGTATGGAACTTATTTTTCAGCCAAATAACGATCGGTGTTCCTGGCCAAATCTTAGCACGCTTTGTACGTATACTAATATCAAAACCAATATTTGCCACATGAGCCTTTGGTTGTGTGAACACAGCGATCAGAAAATATAAGATACAGGAAGAAACAGTAGATGTGACGATTATGGATGGGAACACCGTCTAACTTTCGAACATCACGTCTCTTTCTGTGTTCCTTCCATGTAGCTGACGGTACAATGACTCACACACACACACACACACACGCTCACACGCGCACACACACACACACCGTATGGCTCCCCTTGAGGGTCACACTACGGGGGGTTTGTCCCAATTAGCACAGAGTCAAGGTGTTGAAGGAGACATACTGAGCTTGCAGGTTATGGTAACTGGGAACACACTGAGCCAGAATGCTGGCTAACTGCTAACTAGCCTACTTCACAGGCACAGCATGCCTTTTATCAAAAAAACACTTTCATCTACAGGCACTTGACAGCACAGGCTGCAGCATTAACATGACTTCTGAAACGTCTTTATGCCAAGGACTCCAAATAGACAGACGTTTAGCCGAGGATGCCAAAACACATAAGCAGCTATGATGACGTGTTGGTGCTTCACCAGATCACCACTCGCTGCTGTTAACAATCCTCCATCTTGCATAAATATGGCAATTGCAACTTTGGCATAATGGTCCGTCATCGTCCTTCTGTCCTATATTGCTGCGACATAGGGGTCGCTATAACAACTGTTGTTTAAATCTTTTATCAGTGCCACATGATGGCAGCCTGTCATTTTCACCGTACTCATCCTGTCTTTTATCAGAACAGTCGCACGCACACAGCTTTAGTCTCACGTCAGTGTAATGGGCAGATTTCATTTCAGAGTGCAGTTTTCAATGATCATCTGTGCTCTCATGACATCTTTACAAAGAGCACAATTAAGTGGGCCCTGGACCCAAAGTTCCAGAAATCAGACTGAAAGTTTGACAAGGACAGAGAGGAATACTGCAGGCTGAGAGCGAGACATGAGAGGAGGTTATGAAACCTCGTCTGTACACTGAAGAGGAGAGGGTCACTTATTATACCAGGAACCAGAAATGAAATGTGGCTGTTTTTTCTCACTGCCTTGTCTGTAAAATAAATAAATACACACACACAAACACACACAGTGACTCTCTTCTGGTGTGGGGAACATTTTGCTGGCATGGTTTGGATCTACCTTTAGAGGGAAGGATCACTGTTCAGTCCAAACTTGCTGTGAGTGATCACCTTCATCCTCTGATGAAACATTTCTGTCCTGATGGGAGCGGTCTCTTCTGTCCATAGAGCATGAGTCACCGAATGGTCTGATGAGGATGAAAGTGATGTGAATCACATGCCATGGTCTTCAAAGTCACCACATCTCAACCCAACTGAACACCTATAGGACATTTTGGAGACAGAGCTCTCCACCAGCATCATCAAAACACCAAATGATGAATATCTTTAGAAGAAAGTTCATCCCTCCAGGAGAGTTCACACACTCGGAGAATCAATGACAAGGAGACCTGAAGCTCTGGAGGGAGGAGGAGGACCAACACCTTACTGAGACACTTTAAACAGTTTTTTCCTTTAGATTCATTCTATGGTGTCTTTGAGGTGTGTCATCTTCTCTGAACTACCTGAAAAAGGCCTGCTGTGTACTGGTGCATTCCAACACATTTGTGTTTAACAATGGCATCTATAGAATTATGACTTCTGTACAAGGCAAAGGACATCATACAGATCTAGAGTTGTGGTGCCACTATTGACAGAGCTGAGAAGTTAGTGTGTTTGTTTCAGGTTCAGGAGAGTCATCAGAGGCAGTGTGGTGACGGTGGTGACTGAGAATTTGACGTTCTACTCGGGTTCAGGATTTGTTGAATGCTCTATGGGTTGTGACATCAGCCAGGTTAAATCTCTTGCTACAGTCTGAAAAATCAGCGAGTATGGTCTGAAAATGATCATTTCCATGTAACATCTGCTCACGTCCAGGCGTTTCACATCACCTTATTGATTTACACTGTTCAGGTGGAACTGACTTTGTCATTTGATGTCCTGAGAGAGGAAATGTTTTTTCTCTCATGAAACTCTGTTCATTACTTCTAATATAAGAGGAGCAACAACACAAATCAGCCTCAACTTGTTGTCTTTCGGCTTTTATGATGTGTCTGTTAGGTGAAATTTTACAACATTAATTGAGACGCTTTAATGCCCAGCAAGTCCTCTTTGGATATTCTTGGATGAGTTAGATGTCTCAGTGCAAACACCCTGAACCAACTGTTCTTCAGTTAATCATGTTGGTAATCCACTGTATATTCCTTATATCATTGTCTGTACCCAAGGTTTTTTTTTACTCCCTTTTACTGCCCTCCTCTTCTGCCTCATCTGATAATTGGCTTAGAAATTTATGTTTTTTTTTTGTTTTTTATTTTAAGCAATATTATTTAAAACTACATCAGTACTAACAGAAAAAATGTTAATTTAGAATTTTTTTAAGCCATGCAAAAATCCCATATGTCACATTGGACACTTCAAACATTAGAAGACAGACATGGGAAATTCTTCTTGGAGTCACAATAAATAAATAACCTCAATGACTCCTCTCTGAAAAGCACACAACATTTCAGATCTCAGTTCTTCACAACGCTCCCAAACTTGTGGTGAACAAGCCCAAAACTGACTGAAGGTGAATTTCAGTAAATATCAAATATCCCCCTCTCTCTTTTCTATGTGTGTGTGTGTGTGTGTGTGTGTGTGTGTGTGTGTGTGTGTATTGAAAGTGTCACCTCTTATTAGTGGTGCAAAAATGATCATGACAAAAATCTGCACAAACAAGCGAACCAGGAGAGCTACAAGTTGCCTGGTTTTAAACAAACACTCTTCGCTATGTGCATCTGACAGCTGGAGAAACTGTGTGTCTGTGTGTGCGTGTGTGAGAGAGAGAGAGAGAGAGAGAGAGAGAGAGAGAGAGAGAGGGAGAGCACACATGGCTGTATGTGTGTTCATTATACCATTTTCTGTTTTCTGGGATTGTCATTACTTATTGATAGTGCTTCTGTTTAAAATGCTGCATCGCAACAGTAGGTGGCACAACACTGTCAAACACACACACACACACACACACACACACACACACACTTGTCCTTTCCAGAGTTGAGTCCTTGTTTTCAGCCTCACTGTTCTTCGCCCTGTTCTCCCGTTCTTATGTAAAAACCCTCCGACCTCGTCCTCCTGCTCTTCACCCTGATCTCGCTTCTTCTCTCATCATTTCTCTCTCTCATTCAAATACAAAGCTCAACCATCATTTTTTACAACATTGACAAGACCATAAGAAATATCTTTCGATTTTGCAAGTTGTTTATCTGTTTTTCTTCAGAACAACTCAGGACAATGACAGTTGTCAAGAAAGCATTTACTACCCTAAGACCAATTCTGGCATGTGTAATACACCACACACACACTGTGAGTGAAGCACAGGTCCTTCAGTGCAGTTATTCTGTGTTTTCACTGTTTCCTCATGAACTATAAAGACTGAACAAATCGGACTAATAACAAGTCTGAAAATGACTGTGTTGTTAAAATGTCATTTTGCCCAGGGCATCACAAAATATAATGTATGCTATGTAATACTGAATGATATGATGTAACATTAAGTGTAAATGATAAAATGTATTTGGGATATACAAGCATTTAATGAAAATAGTATTGATGATTTTAAATGCAGGATAAGAAAATTTAGGAGCTTGTTAATTAAAAACACGTTATTTAAAGCCATCTTTTCTAACTTTTGACCAGCAATGAAACAAGACTTCAGCCTCATGCAGTATCACATGCATGTGCACAACGACACACACACAGAAAACTACACAGATTCATGTTGGCAGTTTCACAATGTTCCTACGATCCCTGATTCACCCAATTCATTTGAATCAAGCAGATTCCCTGAATAACTTATGCACGGCATAAATATCATGCAGAGAACTCCTTCAACCAGTTTAAAACTCCTGACATAAGATCAGGAAGTCCTTCAGGAAGAAAACAAAGGTACTGCAGAAAGCCTGATTACATCTTGAGATGAACTCCAGGATCTGACAGGGAAAGCACAGGTTCTTATTTGCACACTTAAACGTTACCGAGGTCACATTGGTGCATCATTAAGGAGTTACTGTGTCGCTTCCCTCGCCAATATGGGTTTACAAAAGTAAGATTACAGTTTAACAGCATTAACACATACATTATGCTCTGACCCTCAGCTACATTCACTCACATTCAGAGGTTCTGAAATCATTTTTAACAAGCATGACCAAGATACTATTGTATGGCACTGTTTCATTCAAAGAGCAACACAATCAACTCTTCAAACTGACTGAGGGACTGATGGTAACAAGAAGCTATTTTTATCCCTATGAATGGGAATAAAATCTAAACTGTCCGATCAATCCGAGTACTTTGCCTTTGAGCGTAATATAAAACATGATGTCAGATTCATGCGTCTGTGCTGCCAGAACAGCAACAAGGACGACTGAAGAAACATTATTCTTCATTTCATGAGGGAAAATAACAACAAAGTTAGAATGTCTGTAAAATGGTGGTCTTAGCTTTTTCTGTTTCAGACCCTGGTCTAGAAGCACAGCGTGTTTAAAATCTGTTTTAATGTTACAAACCAAAAAAACATAAATCTGTAAACTAAGCACCTGCTGTGCATTTCTGGATTTGTACATGTGAGCAAACACTTACAAAGCTTTTGCTTTTCCTCCCTGTATGATCAGATATTTATTTCATCATAAACCACTTGGATATGTTTCGACTTCACCGTGGTTTTGGGACTCCTGCAGTTTCGTGTAATGTATGAAATGAGCCTGGTTTTCTGCAGGCACAGACTTTGCTCTTGTCTGCTCTTTGTATCATACAACAGACAACCTTGTAAAAAGACCAGAGTTCATTTTATTCTTCACAACTGCTGTTATTGTTTTGTTTGCACGAAAAATTATGCATCACGAAAGTGCTCACTGTAATCAGTCCTATCTCATTGGGTCACATCAGCCTAACTTATTGATACTTATAATAATGCCAGAATAGGATAAATAACTATAATGAATGGATATGATGATGATAATTACACGTTCCTGTTTAGCAAAATCACCGTGATCTGTTTTCAGGTCAGTAGAGAAATCTTAATATCTATGCACATTTGACATGCTGATCTAAAAATGACCTCACATTTCTGGGTTTGGATAAAAATAATGTGACTAAAAGCATCAGATACTTTTGTTTCCCTATTTGCCTTTTTTATGGAATGAAAAATAATAAGTACTTAGATGTATGACTGGCAAAACATCAGCATATATCATCATCTGCGAAATTCCAGAACAATCTAGTCAAATCAGATCCACAGAATCATCGGTCAAAGTCCACCATTTTTTCATTGTTTCTATGGATGCATAAGGACTTTATTCTGCCACAGATGTTTTGTGCAACAGTCTGTTTGACTACAGGTGCAGCCAAAGTTCTGGATCAGCTCTTACACTTCTTGGTGCTTCGTCCTGATATTACTGGGGATTTTGGAAAGTCTTTTTTTTACTTTTTTAGAACCCCAATCTATTGTTGTCATAAATAATAATGCATGGCTTTACTATTTAGCACCTAAAGTGAAGCAATACTGTATTGTCACACCCAGCGAACAAGCTAAGCCAGATGTGCTTCTGAATTGTGCTTCTTTAGAATTTGTTATGTGACAGTTGATCATTATTTCAGTTGCTTAAATGCAACTCTCTTAAGCTTTAGAGAGTTAAAAATTAGGGTAAATTGCAGTCAAACTTGCATCATCCTGCTACTGATTAAGGTTCTAATAGCAGGTTTTGAAAATGATCACAAGAGGTCTGTTGTTAATGGGCACAGAATGGATGCAAAGAAAAAGCACTGTATTCACAGTTGGCTTCAACACATTGAGAATTTCATCTCAAACAATGTACAATATAATTTCTACTTAATTCTATCTGTGAAAATAATCCATTTGTTTTTCAAAGTAAAAAAGATGGATACCATTTTTTTAAACTTTTTTTTTTTACTTTAAAATGAGCCACTTACAGTTACCTCTTATAAGCTAGTTCATTAAGAAGGCTTTAAACCTAAAAAAAATAGGTGGCATCACAGTTTTTTTTATATAACCTGTTTCAACTATTAACTTTATCTTAAGTCAAATTAACTTATTGTTTTTTACATAATGTAATTTCATTAAACTACATCTTTTAAAAACAATAGTTACTGTATAATTTCTAGAGATGGAAAAGGTGAGCCATTGAGAAAAATGTTGTGTCCATGTTTCTCTACCATGTCCATGAAAATGAAATGACCATCCCTCCCAGTGTGTTATCCTGATAGCCATCACGGTGTATTGTCTGTTTTTACATTACACTCTCTCCAGGTAAGCCCCTGATTTGCACTGTAATCCTCTACTTGGCATGGCAGGCAGGCAGGCTACCTGCCTCGGTGCTTGTGTGCGAGTGTGTGTTGTGGAGACTTTTGTTTCCGTGGTTATACGTATGAGTGTGTCAACGTGCCATTATGCATGTGTGCACACAGAGGAAGCCGATGATGTGTGTTTGTGTGTGTGTGTGTATAGACATGCTAGGGTGCATTTCATCTTGGGGCTTAGGGCTCATCTTAGAATGGCAGGGACCTGGGTGTTATTTAGAATTAGAGCTGACTACACACACATGGTTGTGAACACTGATTATACGAGTATCATTCTGTCGGTACGCAAACACTCGTGCACATACACACACAGCTTGTGGTTCTGCACAGGACAGTAGTTTCCTGTGTATGGCTTAATGGAATCGCAAGTAAAGCCAGCAGCATACCAGAGGACAGCTGGCAAATTTACCACTTCAGACTCTCTCTCTCTCTCTCTCTCTCTCTCTCTATGTCACAAATAAGAACTTAAGGTAAGTTATTTGTCTGTATGTCTATGCTTTATAATGCGCTCATCCTATGTGGTGTGTGACACTTGTTTGTTGATGTTATCTTAGCAGACTCCACTTACCACAGCTGAATGAGCCTAAAACAAACAGATCTGAAAAGGACTTCATTGCAATA
>JAOXYL010000061.1:1036671-1050887 GCA_028564955.1 Terapon puta
ATATATATATATATATATATATATATATATATATATATATATATATATATATATATATATATATATATATGTATATCCATCAACAAAAATGTACTTTTTTGATATACTTGATATTTGAGTATCTCTATTCCATAGTGAAGGTAATTTAAGAGTCAAACAAATAAAATAGACACTTAAATTCCAGCATCTTTTATCAGTTTCCTTCTGCAGACTTTTTAATGTTTTTTTCAGCCTCTGCAAAAACATCTGGACATTAGAGGAATTAATATAAGAGTTAAATTAATAAAATGTCATGCACAATTATGTTCTAATCTGTGGGTTTAATGATGTTACACGCTCATAGAATTTATAGAATAGTTATTAACCCAGTGGCCACAAAATGCTTATTTTTGAATACAAGTGAATTCAATCTGTGGAAAATCAGTGACGGCACTTGGAGTTGAGATGTGCTGCTCTACAATCTCTCCTCCTGCATCCCTCTATGACACGTTTCCTTTATGGTGTATTAAAGAGTAAAACATACACATACAGGTAAAAATGTAAAATCTTGATATTTATGAGAAATGCAAGAAAGCATATTAACAGTGATTTGCAAAAGAATAAAAAGTTGAATTAAAGCAATTTGAAGGAAATAAAAATAGGGAAAAGGAAATTTAAAATATACACGCCACAGGCTGATCACTCTCATCCTGCAACCTTACCGTCTCCACATGCGTTTGATGACTTGCAGAGACTTTATTTTTTATTTTTATTATGATACTGATTAGGAACGAGGCAAAGGCAACTAATGTGAGTGTTTTTCCCGACACAGTTGAAATCACCCCTCTGAACGTTAAAGAAACCTGTATCGGTCAAAAAGACATTCAGAAGATTTCATACTGAAAAAGAATCCCCGCTTGTATTTTAATTTGATTGCAGATTAATAAAGAAGGCGAGTAAAAGCCAGACAAATTAAGGGAAGGCAGCTTTTAATTCTATGGCACATTTCAAACACGAGGCCACCCAAAGTGCTCTACAAAGACAGAGAAACGTGATGGAAACAATGACCAATAAAAACATTAAATAAAATATGTGTAAAAAAAATTCAATTTAATTTTAAAAGTTAGATATAATACGTTAATTAGTATATAATTAAAGTGCAGTAATATTTTGTAATGTTAAGAATGTTAATATAAGGAAATAAAGTACAGACAGCAATAAAGTTTGTGTTTTTGTTTTTTTTGGACTAAAATACTAACTAAATAAGGAAGTTTATTCTAAATAAGGAACTTTGTTAACAGACTTGAGGTTCTACCACTTGATCACTTTCTCGGGATCCAAGGGCCCTGCGAGGCTTACATTATTTAAAGAGATCAGAACTCATTTTGGCCCCAGATGATCGACTCATTTATAAACTAGCAGCAGCACTTGAACATTTGTTCTCTATGTAAGGCAAATCTGATTTGAAATAAGGATTAATATGCCCGGTCTCAGTCTCATCACACAGTGTTGTGAATGACCTGAAGAAGTGTGTTGGTCTCTTTGGGAACACCAGAAAATTGACCATTACAGCAGTCCAACCTGCTGAAAATGAAGGCATAAATTAAGAGACATTCTCAGTTTAAAGTGTCTCTAAATTATGTCTGAACATTAGAGCTCTAATTCTTGCGATTCGTTTAAGATGATAAAATTCTGATTTAGTTATTGCCCTGATGTGACTCTGGAAGCTCAGATCTGAATCGAAACTGAATAGAAACTTTTCTGACTTGAGTTTCCATCTCAGTGGGGGTTAAGCTGAGCTATAACTTGAGTCTTTCTTCCTTGTTGCTCTATACAATGATTTCTGACCTGAACTGTAGACCTTCTCTTGTTCTAAGCACTGACAGAGTGCGTGTAATGGACCAAAGTTACGTGTCGAGAGAGTTGAGTAAATCTAAGTGTCGTCTGCATAGCGAGATTATTGTCATTTAACATATTTAACATAGAGGTTGCATGTACATGTTTTTTTTTACGTTAACCAGTACTGAGAATGTCATTTTACATCTTTGCCCAAAGGTCTATATACAAAAATCACAGAAAAAAATAAAAGTAAAAGTTTTTGATTCAAAGCAGCTTTTTTTGAATTTTTCAAATGAATGAAGGGAGGTCAGAGGCCAGGTTTTAATTGATGCAATGCTGAAGGATCCAAGTGGCCTTTCCTTAGAAGGGACATAACAACTGCACGTTTCAGTGTAAAATACCTGGCAGGAGTCACCCAACGACATATCACTGCATAATCACATAGCAACATTAGTGTCCTCATCACCTGTAATGAACAAAGCGGGAGAAGTAACGATATTCATGTGGACCTCTCGTTGAAGATCTTGTAGTGAATCTTAAATTTAACTCAGCTTTCCTGTGTCCTGTTTTCTTACTTGTGATAACTGGTGTGTTTCTTGTAGGTGCTATCTCCATTACAAAGGTGTTTTAACTCTTTCAGTTTTCAGATGCTAAGCTTATTGTCCTGGCCAGTTTCACTAGACAACTGGTATGTGTTTTTGTTTTTTTATTTTAAAGAAGCCAATCTGGTTTGAATAACAGAAATAATGGACTTATTCAGGAAAATGGTCAAAAAGGTTGTGTCCCTGACAACAGAGCTAGAAATATCAACACTTTTGCTAATGACTAAATCCAGTGAGTGTTCCTTAGATTGTGTATATGCCCTTCAGGTCTGATATAATATTACAACTTATCAAAGTTTCCACATGACCACAAAATTCCAAGGCAGGTTTGTATTTGGGATTATCAGTATCAATGTTATTTAATGAATCAGTCAAAATCTGTTGCAGTAAAGTAGTTTGGTGAAGTTACAGTCACAGTTTCTAGAGGATTTTGGAGGTCTGTAAATTGTTTTCAGCATCAGCCCAGTGAAAGCTGTAGGAGCAACACTGCCACCTTTCTTCACACATTCAGAAAAGTAAAGTTTCTATAATAATAGTAGCTACGGTTCATCTATTATCTAGCCAGATTTCAGTTAAATACATGGAATCAAGATTATAGACAAGAAAAAGTTTAGAAAAATAGAGGAGATAATACATTGTGCCACATGAAGACAACTTTTTTTTCCTTTAGTTTTTATGGAGCTTTGCTCTCGGCTTCAGCTCAGGACCTTTCTTTTAATAGTGATTTCAATCAAGAAGTCTAACACTAGTCAAGGCTCCTCTCAGGTATACATTATTAATGCATTAACGTCTGGAAAGTGAGAATGATCTTTTTGGGATTCTCTGTATCTCACCTTTGAATGTATCTCCAGAAGAGGACGGATTGCCGTGAAGCTCCCCGATGATTCTGTGCAACTTCAGACTGAACTGCTTGTACGGTAAATTGATTTCATTGTTCTGTATTTAAAGTGTGAAAGTGTGAGAGATGAAGTCATTTTAGAAATTAACAGCTAAATATTACAAAACAGCAGAAGTGTTACAAGAACAAGTCACATTCAAATGGGCAAAAAACACTTTAAGAGCAAGAAAAAATGCTGAAAACATTTAAAAACATATTCTATCTTTAATATTTTATAGATAAATTTTTTTATATTTTTACACCAACTTTCTAATTCACCTGCTGACAAGACCAGGACATTATGAAAAAAAAAAGTATTTTTATAAAGCTTATGCTGTGATGCATTTTGATTTCTTACAGTAAAAGATGTTGTTAAGTGTTAAGTATAAAAAGTTATTGAAAAAACAGATCGTACAGACTATAACTTGATGTGCCCTTCATTCCTGTAGTCCATCTGCTGCATTTATACAATCAGAGACATGTGTACGTCTGAGGATGTTTTTCACTTTTCCTTTGTTGCAATGAATCTGATTATCAGGAAGACTGAAACACAACACATGACCTATTATCACAGAAGGACAGCATGAGTCTGAGATTTGTGTGTGATCTTTATTAGAATGAAATATGGACCCAGAAAATAAAGAGTTGAGAGGTGGGCCTGGTTAATTTCACCATAATTACACAATGTCAAAGCAATTTCTTCATTATCATTCAAATAAGGATGATGAGCTTATCACGGTGGTGTAAATTAAATTAAAATATCAGTGGATTGATAAAACATGGAGCCTCAAATTAATCATTTGTTATTTCTTTGATTATTATAAATGATGGGATGGAAAGGATGATGCATGTATACAGTGCACATACACTGTATGAATATTTAATATTAAAACTGATATATGTATTGACATGACAATTAACTGTATGATATATTAAACTGTAAGAATCATGTGATTCAGAATATATGTAGATTATATTTATGGATATATTTATATCTGTGTGATACAATTAGACAGTATATTATGCAGGATTACTATTAATGAATACAAATTAAATGAGAATTCAATATGTTTTCCTTACTGCTGTGTTCACTGTATGTTTTCACAGACAATGACTTCAACATTAAATTTGACATAAAATTAGGACGTTTTAAAAATGTACAGTTATATGCTGCTTGCTTGCTGCTATGCTTAGTGTAGTGCAAATTGATCTAATAAAACTAAAAGTGCAGTATTAGTATGGTAGATACATTACATTTGAGCTCATATGTTTTTGACGTGGCCTGTTTTAAATTAAAACGTTTTTTTTTCATTAAAACACACACACACACATATGTATATATATATATATATATATATATATGGCTTCCCCTATCTCTCCTTTCCAATGTTTACACCCTATAATGACCTTCCTAGTAACAGGAACATAATCTACAGGAGTATTTTTCTTAAATGATAATGAATATGAAATAAAATTCATAACCTAAAATATGTGGCTTGATTTTTATTGTTTTAACAGAATACAGGAAAAGTGCAGACCTATCTGTGAATATGTATGAATAATATTTAGACAACACACTAAGCTTGTAACATATAATGTTCACCACTTTAACGTTATACCATAAATTGATAAAATCTTCCTGACTGGAAACATCTTCTTTAACTATGTAGTTTTGTACAGATTACCATGCAGTTTACAATGTCTGCTGTTCTTTTCTTCAGTACAGCTGCTTTTTAAGTAAATTATATCAACACTAATTACATTTTCACTTTTTTACTGAATGTGGTCATGACTTAGTAATTGGAATCCATGTAATATGAAATTATGGAGATTTAATATAACTTGATTAAGAATGAAAACTCTTATTGATCATTGGAAAGAAACAAGAACTCTCCTTTATGTCTCCCTGGCTCATCTTCATAATCTGCTCTGCTGGAATAGAATAGATGTAAAAAGACACTCCCAACTTCAATGCTTTGATCATATTTTACACCTGAGATTTCACCTGATATTGCTTGGCAGACATAAAGACGTCACGCAGACAGGAAAAGGCATGTTTTGAGATGGGCGAGCTGGCGAGCCTCGCCGGTGCGCTGGGAGCGAGGGAGATTTTTAATATTGTGTGGGTAGCACTGGGAGACTGAATGGGTGCTGAGGAGGAGAAATTGCCAAGACGGGGTTTCATTTAGTCAACAGAGAGTGAAAGTAATGGGATGCACACACATACACATCTGACTGCACGCACAACTTTGAAGTTTTGGATGAGAATGTGTCCGTATGTACTCCGCGCAGACACACACATTGTGCGTTAATGAAAAACTGTAACTCATAAATAGACACACAAGCACAGGCGCACAGTTTTCCTGCAGAAAAAGGTTGTTGGTGCATACACGCAGACGCTCCCACACACACACACACACACACACACACACGTGCACACAAAGGCAGAGTCTATATGCAAAGCAAGTGCTGCGTTTCTGTAATCAGCAGTAAGTGCACCGTGGTGAGTCATTGACAATCTCTCCATCCATTTACCTATGAGCCTCTGCAGACTCCAGCTGCCTGCTGTGTTTATTAAAAATATAACAGCCCTATTATACTCATTAGGTTATTTCTCGCTCTGACACAGATAGCAAGACACACACACACACATGCAAATACACAGACGCACACACAGCTGGTTTGGATGAAAATAAAGCAGTACGTTCTCATCTGACCTAAAAAATCACCTCAGGGCGGTGCGGGACGATTTAATTCAACTGTCTGTAAAAGCTGCATTAAAACCTGCCATGACAGAGTCTGGTTTCAGTGTCCCATCATACATCACGTGACCGTCCAGAGCTCGGAGACTTCACAGGCATCAGTCTCATTGGCTGCCTGAACCCACCAACAACCTCGCTCATGCACTTCTGAATGACGTGAGGGATGTTTGTAACATACGTTGGTTTCTGTTGAAGAGTTGGTCTTTAACTTTCAAGTGCCATTGAGTGATTGTATTGTGTCACACCAAACTGATGACAGTTGCTCTTTAAGTTTGGAATGAATCACTTAATCAAAATCAGTGTAAGAAAGAGGACTCTTTGGGTGTGTCGATGGGTCTTTGTCATGTAGCAAACCCTGATTGTTCAGCTTACTGCTGTGTATTATCACATTCTGGAAGTAAACTGTGAGACCATCACTCTGCACTGACTCTGTGTCAGGAGGTTTTCACAGTTCAGGCCGCTCATGATAGTCAGATAGTTTCTTTTTTTTTGGCCTACGGGCCAGTTTTTAAGTTCTAAACTTTAAGTTCTGAACTAAAAACTATATTTTATACTATATTTTGTTTTCTTAAGCTTACATTAAAATCGCAGCTGAAGCAAAAATGCAACAGTAAAGGGTGGTGGGTGGTGAAAACAGAACCAGAACAGAAATGGGCTCTTTGGAGTCTCCTTCTATCTGAAATATAGAAAATGTAGAATCCTTGAAAAAAAAACTTTCCAAGGCTCTGAATATATCTTTCACATCTGTCTCTGACAGCCTTAATTAACCAGTTTTTTTTCTCCTTCATATTCATGACTCTTTAATGACTGTGGCTGGAATCGATTTTATCAGTTAGGGATCAATGAGCTGTGTTATCTGGGTTCACTACCCCAAAGAAACCAAATCTAAATACTTCTATGAAATATTCATTAACATTACCAATAATATATAACCACTATATATCATTATGATCACAGAGACAGTTATTCTCTCTTTCCCTCTCTTTCTCTCTCTCCCTCTCTCTCTCTCTCTCTCTCTCTCTCTCTCACACACACACACACACACACACACACACACGTGCACATTCACACACATGTGTTCGCCTGCTGTGCTTATTAAATAGTTGGGTTTGCTAAGTAGTGCGGGACCCAGTGGCCTATCTGCTGATAAAAAGAAATCAGCAGCCACACACACACACACACACACACACATAGACACAAACACACACAGACACACACACACACACGTACGCAGACACACACATGCACACTGGCGCGCCTGCACGTACACAGGCTGGCACACACACACACACACACACACACACACTGTCTAAGTTGCTGTCTATGCTAAGTATTGAGGGACTGAGGAAGGCTCTCAGCTCATAAAGTGAAAATGTAACAAGGCAGACAACACTCCATGTAATAACTCTGACGATCACCCCGGCTTGCAGAACTGCACACGAGAGGGTTTGAGTGTGTGTGCGTGTGTGCAGCCATGTGTATGGGTTGATTGGCTGAGCGGGCTGGAAAGTGGTGGCAAGGGGGAAAGGCAGTCGTCTCACCTCAAACAGTGAAAATAAAGTAGGTTTTATGATTATTATTGGAATTCCCCATTCTGCTGCTACTAAGGCTAAATGAGGGTGGCATACAGCACACACTCACACACTGACACACACACACTCACACACAAACGCACTATAGTTTTGAGTAAAAATACACACTCCATCACTTTCACAAACTCTCTCTCTTACACACACACACACACTCCATGTAGATGTGAGAGTAAATGAGCACAGCTATTGACACACACGTTGTGTCTTTTACTCTAACTCACCCTCTCTCTCGCTCTCTCTCTCTCTTGCATAAACACAGACCAATATTTTTAGCGTAAATGAGCGTTGCCTGTGACATACACACTCCCTCACTTTTACGCACCCTCACACACTCACACACACACACACGGTAAGGAGATGTGAAAGTAAATGAGCATAGCTTATGACACACACATTGTGTCTTTCACTCTAACTCACCCTTCCTCTCTCTCTCTCCCTCTCTCTCTCTCTCTCTCTCACACACACACACACACACACACACACACACACAAACACACAGACCAATATTTTGAGTGTAAATGAGCGTAGCTTATGACAAGCTAGAGACATTCACTGGAGACAATTACCATTCCTTAGTGTCTAACGGACGGCACACACAGTCAGACAAAAACAAATGCACACACATATATGCATGCACACACCCACCCACACACACACCAATACACACACACCCACCCACACACACACACACACACACACACACACACACACACCACAGTATCGCTGTGCTGACAGGACTGTCCGTAGTGGGCCTTTGTTAGTTCTGGTTGGGCACCCTTATTTATTGTGTGCGTGTGTGTGTGTGTGTGCACATACAGTATGTGTGTGTTATTTATATACCAACAACCTTTGTGAATCTTGACAGTGACTTCCGCAGCCGAGAGGCTTGTTGTATTTTCACTGTTGCCAATTTATATTATTATATTTTACCCTCACATTTTACAGGAGGCTAATCCACTTTTAATCGTATTTTAAGAACATGTTTGTCAGTTTGAATTGAGTTTAGATCTCATCAATCAAAAATTTCCTCCTGTATTTTTCATCTGTCATATTACTTTTTCTTTTTTTAACACGATGCCTCATCATTAAACACAAATATAATTTTAATAAAGCCAAAGTCCAGAGATGAATGATAAAAAAACATCCATGCTTTCATTATTGATGCAATAATATATTAATTAATTATTGATACATTTATAGATAGAAATATAATACATTTTACTTTGGTAAATATTAAGAGAATTATACTTATTTCTCCACAATAAAAGACTAGTAATAGTAATTGTAAGAAATATATCCAGTAATAAACAAAAGAACAACATTTTTTATTCAATTTAAATTCAATTGAAGTAATTACAGTAATTACAATTGTGAATTTATGTTTTTCAGTGAAATTTAGGAAATGGATATCTAGAGTTGAAATTTGTTTTCTATGTTTTGTTCTATGTATCTGTATTTAGTCATCTATTTTCTTTCAAAATAAAAGAATAAGAGAAAGAAAAAGTTTTAGATGTTTTAGATGAACTGTTACGTGGATGTGCCAAAAATAGGAATTTATATCTATTCCACACACCGAATCACCTTTCTTTTTCCAGCCACTTTAAAACAAATATAAAATAATAACAATGAAACAAATATTCTGTTTATTTATTGTTTTCCCGCTCTGGTTCTATCACTGAGATCTCATGACACCATACAGGAGCCTGCACAGTTTATTTATTCACAGCCCTGCAACAAATGAAAAACCGTATCAGGAGAGTGTAAATGAAAATGTTTTCTGTTGCACTTAAATGAAGGGGACGTGCTGCTGTGCATACTACATACTGCTGTTTGTGCAGCAGTGTATTTGATTATTCTTTCATCTCCAAGTCTTAGTGTATGTAAATTACAGAGCAGAAGTAATAAGTCTGCAGTTGGTAAGTAAGTGAGCAAAACATAAGACAGAGTTTCTGTTTAGTCTCTGGGTCCATCTTTTACATTAGATTAAATTAGACATTTCTATGACCACCACAGCAGATGCTCTGTGTGAATGAACCAAATAACAGCTCATGTCTTAGTTGGTGTTAGTTTAAGATCCTGATGATTTACAGGTTGATTGTGCCCATAACAATGATCCGTCCACACTTTGTTAGCTAAAGTACGTCAGGCCTGGTTAATGACTGCTGCGATGGATCGTGTTTGGTAAATCACATCCGTAAGTCTTCACCATTTTAATAAGACTCGGACAGAACCGCAGCCCTGCAGGCTACAAAATGTGGTGAGGCAAAATGTCACGATAGATAGCTATAAACCCACTAAATTCTGAAGAAGTGATTTCTCCAAATCACCTCTGGGGGTTTGGCAGGACGGCGTGCGAGAACGTGACCGACTGTTTTCAGATCAGTCGCCCATGCAGGAAAAACTCTCCTGTTCGATGTTGAGCCTCTTTAAGAAATCAAACTATACATTTAGTTTTGACTTTCTGGCTATCCGCTTTGTTTAGAAATCCATCGTAGTGCTACAAGATGTTGCTGATTTAAAGCAAAAAAAAATAAAAGATTGATTAAACAGATCAGATTTGTGGTGGTGCACATTCAATATTTTTCCTTTATCATTTCTTCAATAATTATAAAACAGTAACAACACAACTCAAATGAAATCTTTTGTAATGAATATCTTGCACACAAATAAAAATAATGAATTTAAAGAGAAGGGAAATGTTGAAAACATGAGATGATGATACAGTGAGACACTGTGTCACCTTACTGACTTTTGTGGGTGTTATTAATATGCAGTTCTTTTTGCACATTTTTCTGAGGCATGATGTCATTCTTCATCAGCCTTTTGCACTCTTTTCATTTCGTTTATTTTGGAAAACCCTCTCTATTATCATCATTATTGTTATAGAGGGAAGTTCATTTTAAAGCACCAGGAATTAGGACATTATCATAAAGTGTGTATTTACTGTATGTGTATACGTGAGTGTGTGTGTGTGTGTGTGTGTGTGTGTGTGCGTATGCGTGTGAAAGCATCTGACAGACATGCATACAGTACGGTGCATTATGCTACACTTTACGCACACACACAAACACACAGAACATATCATCTAATTACACAGAGGACAAGGTGTCAGGAGATGATACATGGTTTAACAAACATTTGAATCGTCGCTGTGTTTCCCAAAGACACGCACACACACACACACACACACACTCACACAAAGCTGACATCACCTCTCATACCTAATTGTGCCTGGAACACCATGTCAGGAAATGATAGCTGATTTAACAAACATTTACATTATTCCCCTCGGCTCTCTCCTCGTGTCTCTCTCTCTCTCCCTCACACACACACACACACACACACACACACACACAAAAAACACTTTTGGCCAACAAAACACTGACTTTCAGCCAAGCCCAGAACTGTGAATAAATCCATAACAATGAGACACTTAGTCAAATTAATGTGTTGACTATTATTGCAACAGATTGTGCGGATGACAGAACAGCAGCAGCTCAAATATTCCAGAATAACTGTGGAAGTGTATATACAGTCAAATTTTAAATGGTATTTGGGTGAAAAAAAAAACAAGGTTAATACGATTCTTTCTTCTTTTCTATGAAAGATTTCCCTCGGCTCTCCTTGAATGCATTATTCACACCAGCTGCACTTTTTAGAACTAATGTGGGCTTGAGCTGATATTAGGAGCTTAGTTAAACAGCGATTATAATGAGTAATGAGACTGATATTTTATCTGAAATTATATCATAAATTTTCTACCCCTACAAAAAAATCACCCACATTTGGAAAATGTTAGCATTTACATGTGTTTTTTTTCTTCATATTGCAGACTTTATATATATTAACATTTTTGTTTTGAAATAACAGTTTAATAGTATACAGGGTGTTTTTTTTCTGCCACTAAAAAAAAAAACCCAAAAAACACCTCAGTATGACAAAATATCTGGACGGTGTTTTTAGTTTTAGTTTTAGTTTCAGTTTTGTTTGTAGTTGTTTTTTTGGTTATATAGACCTCAGAGGTTTTTCCACCTGCATGTCCACCCATCAGAGGAAATAATAAACTCTGGACTTGAAGGTACACATCCTGTCCCATCCTTATTTTGCTCAATCAGACCATATTTCCCTGTTTTTCCTGCGGGAGCACGAAGACAATAAAATTTTTCCCCAACCAGAAAGCCCTGATGAACACAGAGGAGGCGTCGAGGAGTCAAAGTGAAGACGTGAGAAGAGACGGGAGGGACGGGTCAACGCCGAGGACACGTGGCAGGAAATCTGGAACATGTTTCTCTGTCATGTGTGAGGCCAGAAGAGCTTGGCACTCCTTTTTTTTTTGTTTTTGCTTGTTTTGTCCTCCTCGGTCAGCATCCACAGTGGATGTGAGAGAAACCTGCTGAGATCAGAGCCGAGCAGAACCGCTGGGCTCAACAACATCCAAGTCCGTCTACTCAGAGCATCTGAATGACACCACCATTATTATTGTCTGTCATTATTATTGCAAACTACAGCGAACATTTACATCCTGAGGAAATCAACAGTTTTGCAGAGGGGAGCACGGGGAACAACTGGAAAGGGGATTGTTGACTTTAAAAAAAGGAGATGAAGCCGTTCGCCACCGTCCACACTGGAGGAGATGCAGTGGAGCAGGTGGACGGTTTCCGGTTTCTCGACGTCACGCAGCTCCACCCCCTGATAATACCACCCTTCAGACATGGATGAATTTCCTCACAAAACGTTCATTTGGCGTTGATACGAGAAGAAACAGACCTGCAATTAGGAACTGAAACAACTCAAATTCAGCCAACACACACTCCAGCACTCAGTCTGATTTCCCAGAAAACCGGACTGATTTAAGAATGACTTTTGGAAACTAATAGAAATGTTGCTGGTGGTCTCGTTTGCTTACATAAGTGATATAGAGGCTTCAGTATCACATTGAGACTGTTTCATAACCAGTTAAATGCTCCATGGAGTGGTTTTAAGAAGGTAGAATTCCCATGCTAAGTTCTTGTTAGCTTTTACAGTGGAGCAATAGAAAGCGTCCTGACAGGAAACATTAGAAAAAAGACCTGGGATGTGCACAAACAGGAGGGCACTGCAGCGTCTAATTAAACCCACCAACACAAACAGCTCAGGTATTTCCCTGCCACGCACCGGCGTTATTACCTGAGGTGAGGCGTAGTGCAGAGCCCACTAAAAGACAATACCCAGTCCAGCAGCAGCCTGTTTACCCTGCTGCCATCTGGAAGGGAACAGGAGCACCTGCTGCAGCGCCGCTCCCTCCTTCTTCATCCATCCTTCGCTTTCCACCGGAGGAAAAGGATTTGTGTTGTTTACGGTGTGTAGTTTGAAGGTTTGCATTTCCTTATACAGCCCTGTGTTGTAAAATGATAAATAATGAAGCGCTGAAATCTTGAACCAGACCCAGGAGGCCACAGCGCCAATCACTCTGTACCAAAGCGAATCCTTGAAAAATGAAGAGAATTTCCCTCCTGCCCTGTATAGTCAGAAAAAGTCATACAATTAAATATTTTGACTTCTCAGCTTCACATAAAAACCACAAAGTCTCAGTTAGTCTGAATATAAATGTTTTACTACATCATGTTTAACTGCAGAAATTACAATTATATCATAATTCTGACAGTATTTTCTACTTCCACTGATTTTTTTTTTTTTTTTAGCTCATGCATTGAATGTTTTCTATACGTTTTCAACACTTCCGCGTTGAGCATCCGAGCAACTGATGTTGCAAAACCTCAGGTTTTACAGTTTGTGTTTACTCTACAGACCAGCACTCTGTCTGCATGCCGGGCGTACCGTGTGTGTGTCTGTGTTTGCATGTGAGTGTGTGTGTGTGTGTGTGTGGGCGGCTGTGTGGTGAGGAGAGCTTGTTATACTCTGACAGGGTGAGACCGTTGGAGTGAAATGCATGATGGGATTCTGTGATGAGCTGGAAGAGTTTGAATAAACATGGTTGATTTCAACTCACCCTGCTGCGTGTGCGTTTGTGTGTGTGTGTGCACGTGTGTGTGTGTGTGTGCGTGTGACCATTAGGCCTGTGTGTTTGTGCTGTGTTCACTGAAGCTTTTTATTGAAGCCCTCATGAATCTTTTTCCTTCTCAAATATTCAGTCCTTCCCCCGCTCGAGACCCCCTCCCCCCCTCCCCGACTCTTCAGCTTCATCTTTTACTTGCTTGCTGATGCCCTCTTCAGACTTTTTCACTCACTCATCTCATTTCCAACACCTTCGTTTTCAACCACTCTCTCCATCTTTCTCTCAGTTGGTTTTGTATCATTGTCATCTTGTCTTTCTTTTTAAAAGTGCAAAGACAAACACACATTATCTACAGACCCTCTCTACATTATCCTGGCTTATAGTCAGAACAAAAAGTGAACGTGACCGAAAACCATTTTAAATAAATGCATAAAAGCACATTTTGACTCCTAAATGTTCCACAGAAGAAAAATAAAATTGATCACAACTGTTTGTTTGGCTGTTTTGGATGAAATTGTTTAAAATAAAACCAGATAGAAAAAACCTTTGGCCCTCAAAAGCCTTTGTGCT
>JAOXYL010000061.1:1333120-1355988 GCA_028564955.1 Terapon puta
AAAACTAATTTACTCAGTCACGCGCACACATACCCGTGTCACTCTCAAAATTTCAGCGGGCTGGAATTTTCTAGTTTCTTGTTGCTCCTCTGACCTTCAGAGGTCCGGAGCTGTGCCAGCACTGAGCTAAATGTGGAAACCAGGCCAGCCCCAGACACGTTTTCATGTTTCTGGACTTTTTCTGAGCTTTTGAAGCTTTTTGTATGACAATGTTATCTTCAAAAGATGAAAGTCAAATAACTTTGAACTGCTCAGTGATGTTCTCACACCATGTCAGCTGAGCTCAGGTGACATTTGTGGCGGCGGCAGACGACCCACCTCTGACGGTCTGCAGGTCTCCAAAAACAAGACCCACCAAACAGAATTTCTTCAAATAACTCTTTCTTTATTCAACTTTCAGGAGTCATTTTTCATATACCTCAGAGAAACTGTCTTAATCAGCTGAGTAACAAAATTACTTATAACCAGTTTGAATGTCTCAGCAGATGCACCATGTGAAAATGGAAGAAATAACATATTTCCTGATTTCCTGTTTGTATGGTTGTGTCCAACAAAATAAAGTGCTGCACTGTTACAGGTCCATGTTGTGTGGTGTTTAACTCAATAATACTCTCATGTTCTAAATGGTGTGTTAGCACCTTATATTTGGTTTCCAGTTACATTATAAAAAGTTAGTATAACTAGTAAAAAGTGATCAGTATCTGACTACTGAGGCTGCTTGTGATAGCAGAAGAATTATTTGGACAGTGGTCTAACCAATACAGAAGAGCAGAAGTCTTTATGCTTGTTTAAATATGAATGAAATACATAAATGAATTACGGATTTTGTCTTCTAGGTCTTTGCACCGTGCATCATCCCTGAACTTTTGCAATAAATTGTTATGTTTAACAACTTCAACTTTAAACTTAACTTAAACTTAAACTTCAACTTAGGATCACCTTTCATTTCTCTAACAAAAAATACATTTAACATGAACATCTGTGAAATTTTATGAACCTCTTTGTGTTCACACTCACATACTTAATCAGTTACCTTATTTGTTACAATGTCACATCTGTCTATACAAGTCCACTTTTTCTCGTGACAGATATGCCATATGTAATAGTTCACCTCTCATCCAAAATGTAAAGACACCAAACCTCTTCTCACGTCTCAGGATCAGTTCATAAATCAAACGCTGACAACATTTTTTCTGTAGGTGTCGTTGCTGAATTGTTGTCACGGCCCACGAGACCTGAATAGTGTTCTTACCAATACAAAGGTGGGAATAGAAGCCTTCGTTCTTCAGCATGATGAGCAGGGAGCCCCAGCCCAGCAGAACAGCAGAGAAGAGCAGGTTCTCTATGATGGCCGTGATGGCCATCCACCACCTCCTCCTGTACGCCTGGGCCAAGGTGGGCGGCATGATGGCTGGAGACACACGGGAACAGGTAAGAGGAAAAGTGAACCCAACAACAGGAGGAGAGATTCTACCAGGAACCAACAAGTTCAACAGTTACTTACTCTGCTCCACCATATTTTACTGTCTTAGATTAGAACATCAGCGCTTTATTCACATAATAACATCATTATTGCATTTTCAAACTTCAGTCGGCAGTGTATTTTAGAGGCTGTTAGGACTGTAACAAACCTCCACCTGTCTGTCTGCCTCCAAACCTGCTCACACTGAAAGTGCTCATGTTACAGAAGAAACTACTTGAAGTATTTTTCATGTTTTTTTATGTTGTGTGTTGTGTGTTTACTCTGCTGTTCTCACATCAACCCATATTTGTGCATAACGTGCAGAATTACTCTGTGCTTTGTGTATTTCTGTTGCATCAGTTCCTGTTTATCGTCGGTGTGTATGCTAAATGCTAAATATATTTCTCCTGTGCGCACTTACTGTCACCATTTCATCTTCTCATTAGATGCAGGTTTATGCTTTTTTTTTCTTTTTTTTTAATGTTTAAATGCTGTTATTGTGTATTGATGTGTTATTCACTTGTGTGTTGTATTCAGGGACTGTGGTACAGAATAGGGTGTGTATTTTTCTTTGTGTTGATTGATGATAAACAAGATGATCAATCTCATATTTCATGGTGTGATGTTGGTCAAATGTTCTTCACAATATAATTAAATGTAAAGTTATTTGACAAATTAAATAAGAACATTTGTTTTTCATTTATATTTCATTATGTTCTTTTTACATGTTCATGTTTTGAATTATTCTCTCTCAGCAGACAGTTTCAGCCAAACCTTCGTCATGCTGTGTGGTCACAGCTGAATTATACAGCTGCTCTGTAAACGGTAAATTATGTTTGTCACGGACAGTTTGACTGATCTATTTATCACCTTCTCATTCTGTTCCATACTCTTTGATAACCTGAGTGATTTTTAAAAAACTGTCTGATTGTCTGACCATCGCTTCTTTCTCCATTTTATTTATCTGTAGTGACACTCCCAGGTCTCACTTCCTTTGGTGGGTACAGTGCTGTCATAACTGCTACAACTGATGTCCATGGCTACAAAATGAAAACCACCATCCCAGCAAGCAATAAGCAATATTATTTAAATATTTAAATTTATGACAAAATCAATTCATTTATTTCCATGGATTGATCTTTATATCTAATCAGGATATAAAGGGCAGTGACCTCGGTAGAAAGAGTTCTACAAACCTGTAACGTGTCTGTGTATGTGGAGATGTCAGTGTGAGAGCTGTCATGAACCCTGAAAGGAAGTATTAAGGAGGGGGTGAGAAGATGAGACCAAAGAGGGACAAGTCTGACCCCACTTGACCTTTCACGGTAGCTACAGCTATCAAGTGTCATGTACTGACCTAACCCATGTGCATGCAAACACACACACGCGTGCAGACACACACACACGTGCAGACACACACACACACATACACACACACATACACACATACACACACACACACACACACACACGTGCAGACACACACAGAAGAATTCAGGTTGAACTACAAATCAATGGACCCAGTGTTCTTTCTGACTGTGAATGTGCAAATGTTTGATGGACTTAATTTATATTTATGTATGTGGTGTGTGTGTGTGTGTGTGTGTGTGTGTGTGTGTGTGTGTGTGTGTGTGTGTTTTAGAGAGGGAGAGCAAAACTATTTCCATAGACAGGACTCTCATTGTTCAGATGTGTACCTTTTACAGGTTGAGTCACTGCTCTTAAGCTTTGGCACACACACACACACACACACACACACACATATACACACACACACACACGTGTGTGAAAGGCTGCAGCTTCCTCCAGTTGCTTTCTAATACATGAGCATCACTAAAATAAAGCATAAAGGGGCTGATGTTAAAGTCTCGTGTTGCACTTGAACCTGACATTAACGATGATTCTAAAATCATTTCCATCTTTCAGTTTCGGTCAGCATTTTGTTTTGTGAATGAGTGTGTTTAGTTGTTAAGTGACCTGTTCAATGACTAATCAATTACTACACTGTTGTTTTGTACAGTTGTTCAGTCACAGTTCATGTCACAGAAATGAATCAGAAATGTTAGTTAGACTATACTTCATTAGATGTTTTAGTCACATGTTCATTTAATAAAGCCAAGTGCATAAAATGAGACAGTGTGACACACATTCACTGCACATTTTTACAGGACAGATATACAAATAAGAGAGTATCAACCCTGTGTTGTGTGGTCTCCTCCTCAGCTCAAAGAACTGTTCAGTCTGACGACCAGTAGCTTTTGCTGACCATGTTCACTAACTAAGAATAGAAAAAACCCTTATTAGCCCATTCACATACTTTACTTGTGCTAATCTTACTGTATGTTTCAGCATTTGTGCACTTGGCTGCTGTTTATGTGAGGTTAGGTATGCTGGCTGAAAACCTTGTTCAAATGAGCCTTAATGGTAAATAAACTGTAAACTAAAGTGGGATTAGATGTAAAATCACACACAGCGGACACCTCGGCCCACTGATGAGCCTTAAGGACGTGCTGGCTGCAGGTTGTCATCTCTACTTTTATATCGTTCAGAGGAGAAGAGCTGATGTGTGCCTGAGAGTAAAGGTCCACCATTATTACTTAAAAAAAAAAAAAACAGAGATATGCCATATGTTATAGTGCACAAATCAAAATAAATCACTCACATTCACTCATGTATCTACCACACTACAGAGCCAATATTATTTTTCAGTTTTGTTTTGTTTGTGTGTAGTGTATATGGACCAGAACCTGGATTTCACTATAGAACCTTGTGATATTAATAAATGAACTTTTCTTGAATGTACAGACACACAGTCAGTCACAATAAACCAACAGAGATGTGTTCAGAGCTGTGATGGTTGACAACCATTATTTCCAGTGTCGTGTCTCTTTTTTTTTTATTCTAATGTTTGATTTTATTAAAAATATGAGCACAGTGTGTAGATAGAAGATGAGCTCACTTTGTTCCCTTTTTTTCCCCGAAATAGTGATTTTGTTTTTTTATTTACTTATGTGTGCAATGTGTTGAAAAGCATCAGTACAGGGACGCCTCATGAACTCTCTGCTTTAGCTCAGATTAACCCTTTAATGAACACTTTTCTTAACTAACATCATCCTTCCTCACCATATGTTCATTTTATATCACTTATATCACACAGAGCTCGTTCTCTGTTACGGTTCCTACGGTTCTCTTAAATAAAGATGACAAGATGACAGCACATCACAGCTGTTGATGTGCAAACTCAGTCAGCGTCATTAAATCCTCCCCACGTGCTCCATGACGGGCCGCTTCATATTTTCTCACACGTGGCAAAGCGAGGGGGAAACAATCCCACCTTTACAAAATGTTTAAAAGTCACTTACTGCTCCTCCGGTGGGTGATCAGCGTTTCTGACGACTGAGCGTGGCCTCCTCACTGCTGCTGTTCTCCACAAACACAAAGCTGGATCCTGTTTGAGCTCTACTCTCTGTTTTAAAGTGTGATATCCTTCCCTCTGTGTGGACGCTGCATTCACTGGCACATGTGCGCTCACATTGACTCTCTCTCTCTGTACAGTATGTCTATAAATGGAACTCAACTCCTGCCCGCCCACCCCACTGACCTAACACACACACACACTCAAAGAGACACACATACTAACACACACTTTTTGACTTTATTGCACCAGGCACCGTGCTAAATTTGTCCTCACCTAATGTGTCTTACAATTTGGACGCAGTGTCTGACGGTTTGATAGTTGAGATGTGAACGTTGTCATCTGACACCTTAATGATTTACATTCATCACCTCTGCGGTGCCATGAAGACGTTACAGTCTTTGTTTGTAATGTTTCAGTTCTTGAAAAGCAGACATGTGGGAAAAGTTTCTCACTTAATATCAGTGTCAGCGCTGATTAGATCTGGGTAGTTTGCTCACTGGCTCCATCATGTGGTCAGTTGCTGTAAACTCAAAAATGTTTTACAAAATGTTTTGACATATTTTGACATTTGAGGTCTGAAGAAAAATGTTTATGGTGCAAATGAAAAATATTAAGTTTTGTTCTACAACACATGCATCGGTTGCACGGCTTCATCATACACTGTAACTGAATAAATTGCTCACATGTGCACGTTTGTCACACTAAGATTAAATGAGAGAGTCGCTGATCTGACCTGCAGTGCATGAGGACGCTCCTGCAGGAAACAGGAAGTGGCTCACTGTAGACGGCACCGCCATCGTCCTGAACAAACAGCTCCACCGTCACATGGTGCAGCACTTGCAGTGATAATGCAAATTTAAAGAAAAACCAGCGGCACAGTCCCGGTCGGAACCTTTTTCCTATTTATTGATGCTTTCGTCCTGTAACATCGTTTCCAATAACAACAAACTTTTCCACAGTGGAATGAGCAAGAAAAAAAGTTCAAAATAAAATCTACAAAATACAAATGGTGCTCCCTCATTTAGCTTCGGTGTTAATGTTGGTGAGCTTGTGGCGAGGGAACAGAGAGGAGGGGAGGGACGGAGGGGAGAAAAATGGTCTGAAAACAGTTTCTCTAATTATGAAATTCACTCTTTATTTCAACAGGTTCGCGAGTAAGGAACTCAGGAACTCAGTTATAGTGACACCACATCAACCCTCCTTTCCTCTTTCTCCCCTCTTAAAGAAATGGGTGTGAGCTAATAATGATAATGATAATAACAACAGGCGCTGTAAACAGAGTTAGTTCGCTGGGGATCGGTCAGAGCTGGGCTGTCGTGGCATAACAAACACAACATGATTGGAGACGACTGAATAATAAAAGCTTTAAAGCACTTTGTGGATCAGCTCCCAGTTACATTGCTGACTTGCTGCTCCCCAAAGAGCCAGAGTGGAGCCACAAGAGGAGACTGAGCTTTAACAGCCGGCCCCTCAGCTCCTGAAATCTGAAGATCTGAGACTATTTATCTTTTTATCAATGCTTGCACGGCTTTTTATTTTCAACATGTTCTTCATGTTATTTTAACTATCTTGTCCGATTTGCCTCAGTCCTATAATATGATCTTTGTTTTACTGCGCATAACACAGATCACTATTATTATTATTGTCATTATTATTATTAGAGTCAGGATTTTTATTAATAGCACTTGTGGTTATATTATCATTATCATTATTATAAAGAAATGTCAGTTTCCAAACTCATGTGGGAAACATTTGGGACACAAATTTGGGATAAAACAAAAAACAAGAGGCAGACCTGTGGGCAGCAAATAGGCAACAAAGACTTCCTCTATGGTTTTAGATAAATAACACAGTAGTAACTAAAACAAGAAAAAAAAGACAAAGAAAAACGAACGCCTGTTTCTTCAACAGGTGAGTTGGACTAACAATCATAACAATTTATGTCTCCAATTTAAGCACAGGCTTATGTTTTTTATTGAATGGTATCATAAAGACCTTATGGCATAGTATTATTGCCACTTTTAGGGGAAAACTAATCTGGCATTTACTTATCAGAATATGGTTTTACTATCTAATAAAGAAGCGGTTTCATAAATAAGTCATAAAAAGACCACAATACAATTGGAAATATACAATATCATAACAAAGTCATAATATTATCAGAATAATGTTGGAATTTAGGAAAAAAAGTAAAAAAAACAAAAACAAAGACAAAACAATAATAAAGCAATGCAATACAGAATAGGTGTCAAAAATGACAGAAAAATTATATTAAAACATTTAATTGTACAGTAATATAGTGAGCGACCAAACACAAACATTTGCTCCCCTAATGTCACAACTTTGTCTTAAAGGAAGGACTCTCTAACTAGAAACAATCTTATTGTGAAAATCAACTGTGCGTTTATAACATTATGACTCAATTCTCCAAATCCAATCCCCTAAAAGTGGCCCTAATACTGTGTAATCATGGCCAAATGTGATATACAGCTAAAGTTATTGTAGATTCATCAAAAAAAATTCTTTCAAGTAATTAAAAAAACTGTTCAATGGCAGACAGAGCGAGACATCACAATGGCATTACTTGAAAAAAAATGGCAGACAGGTCACTGATTCACATTTGAATGAAACACTCACTGTGAGGCTTCCTGCATGACCTCTGGTAAAATATCATATGTGAATGTGAAGTTCAATTCCTGCATTGGAAATCTTTGGAGGCAAAATTCTGTGGGAAACAGGCATGGGGGGCAAAAATAAGGAACTGAAAAATGTGCTGAGCAGGACGTGTGTAGAGAGAGTAATAAGCACATACAGTATATTTAAAGCCCAAACGTAAAGAACCACCTGTGGCCGTTCAGCTCACACACATGTAGCAGCCACACCACGGACCTCGGGGTACACAACAAACTACTGTGTTTAACCGTGAATAAAATCATATGACCGACATATCTAACAAACCAAACAAACTCAAATTGTTTAAGACTGGAAGAGCAAAAAACACAGAAGGATACAGATCCATCAGAATAGAAGTGACTGGCCTTTAAGAACTGAAACGCTGCCTCTAAACAGGAAGAGGCTGAAATGATGTGTTTCTGTAGAATCCGACGGCCATGTTGGACGTGTGACGTTTACAGACATGCATTCTGTAACGCGCACTAACAGTCTTCCTTCGCAGGTTCAATGCTTGTTTACTGGATCTACAGGGAAGTTCTAGCAGTAAAAGGACTGAAGTGACAGACTGCTGCGTTGGCCGTTTGGGGGTTTCTACTACACACCACAGTTACTGCGCCTCATCACCGACTACTGACCACGGATCATTATGTGAGGATGTACTGGTGTGTGTGTGTGTTTGATTCTGGACCACTCAACGCTGGTCTCTTTATTCAATCTAAATACTCACTTTTACACAGAAATGTTCATCTAAAAGGTGCTATGTGTCCCATCAACGACATGCTGTGGAATCACTCTGACCACTAAAACATCTACACCAGTGGCCTTTTATTTTGAAGGTCCAGTTACTCACGCTCTTCCAAAGATCAAATTTAGTCTATACATTCATTTAATACAAATGGGTCGTTCTTATGTAGAGATTAGTTATTTACAGCGTTACCGTTTGTTAGCTAGCTGAAAAAATGCTAATATTTGACCCCTTTAGGCAAAAGTATCCTGAAAAGTAAAAAAAAGTCAACTGACGAGTCCTTCAATTATATTTCACAAAAAAAAACACATGGATCTAAAAAAAAACTACTTGTCATGCCAATATAGTTTTACTGAATCATGTCTTTCCATTTACAAACCACTGTCAGGAAAACTTTGGGCAAATGTTTGGCCGACTAAAAATGTCATTTAAGCGAGCTGTGTTGCAATTTGTCGCGCTGAAATGACTTCCTGTTGACTGAATTTGACTGGCTGACAGATTTACACATTACTAACGTCTTTAAGGTCCTTTAAGCTGTTGAAGTTTTACTGCTGAAACCTGACGTAGTGATTTGCAGGTTTAAAGCTCACCAGTAGTTACTGAGCATGCTAACATGCTAACATTTATCACGTAAGCTTTTGGAATGAAAAGGAACAGCTGTAGAGGTGTAAAGTGAAGTGCCTGACCGACAAACTGACTGACGCTGACATCCCTACGGCCCACGAGAGGAAAAACTCATCCGAGTCCTCTCTGAGAAAGCTGCGGGATCCCAATGTGATCGGATCAGCGCTTTGAGAGGAACCATTTCCTACACATAGCACCTTTTAGTATTGATGAAAAGATGGTCCAAAACCGCCCTGCACATTCTTTCAAGCTGTTTTCTGATTGTCTCTTGGCTAAATATTTCCCTCTTTACCCCTTACATTCATGTCTCACAGCAGAGTGTGTATCACCTTTGCTTGGCTTCTTGCTCCTCCCTCACCTTGCCTCTCTGTTTTGCACTCCGCCCCCCCTTCCCAGTCCTCCGCATCTCATTCCACCAGCTCTTCTTTAGCTTCTTTCTTTCTTTCTTTCTTTCTTTCTTTCTTTCTTTCTTTCTTTCTTTCTTTCTTTCTTTCTTTCTTTCTTTTTTTATCTTTCACTGCCCCCCCCACCCCCACCCCACAGTCCACCTGTCCTCTCTTGCTGCCTTCACTCCCAGAAGATGTTGGTGATGTCAGAGTCCAGGCTGAAGATCCAGATCACCAGCGGCGCAGAGATCAGAACGAAGGACCAGGACACGCCCCTCACCGACTGACGCAACCTCGTCGCCGCGGCGCTGAACAGTCCGGGGTTGGGCCTCGTCCTCCGCAGCTCCTCCTCCTCCTCCAGGGACTGTTTGAGAGATGGAAATGAACAGAGCAGAGGGTAAGAGACGGACCTCTGTGGGTCTCACAGACGTCCCTGCTGACGCCAGCACACGTCTGACCTGGATCTGGCTGCCTGGCTCGATGTAGTTGCGGGCCAGGAACTTGAGAGCTTCGTCCATCAAGATGACAGGAAGTGACATCTTCAGCACGACCACCCACTGAGGCCATGACAGAGGGCGTATCTGGAATATCACCTGAAGTCACAGACAGGGGCACGGTGGATATTTAAGGCATGTATTTAATAGACATGAGGTTTATCACATCAGTGGAAGCTTAGATTTGACCTACAGTAATGCGTGGATGCTTACCGGCAGTGGATCAACATATAGAATGAGGAAATGCAGAGCCATGGACAGACAGATGGCCCCCACCAGCCAGGGGTTTGACCAAGGAGGCATTTTCAGCAGGGACTGGTTCTCTGAGAGACTAAAAACAAAGACCTTCTTGTAGTTTTTTACAACAAATCAGGACATTCTGATCACTCCAGCAGTCACGTACAGAACAGCACTGTGGGATATGTAGTGTAGAGTGCGGCCGCGTTTTGTTCTCACCTGTTCAAGGCATTACACATCTCTATGGTAACCAGGACAGACAAGGCCATAGTCATGGGATAAGGAGACTCAAAGACTGAACACTGGACGCCTGCAAACTCAGCGTGGCCTTCGCTACACTGCAGGTAATGGGACTGTAGAGGAAACACAGGTGTTAACTACATTATCTCACACTTCCTTATTCGGACCAGGTTAAGCACAGTTTTCAGTTTGTGATTTAATTTTTGCTTGACATGTTTATACTATCGAGAAGGTTTCAGTAGTTTGTGTTACCACAGTGTATCCATTAACCCACAGTACATACTGCAGGGCCACAGAGCATGAAGAGGTGTCGTGATGAGGAAGTGAGTGTTTACCAGCTGATAGAAGGAAAGTTTGGGTCCATCGTGAGCTGCCATGAACCACCAGGCAGCCGCTCCGACTGTGGCTGCTCCCACATAACCTGCAGAGAGGGTGGAGAGGACAGTTTGGTTTGTGTCCCACACATTCTTGTCACATATGTAAGATGCTCTAATACTGAATAAACACTCTGGAGATTTGACGTGTTTTTGGTAGTGCTAATGATCATATCTGATGAGGTCATTCAGTCACAGCCCCACGACTCACATCCGATGATGAGGTAGCGACAGAACAACCAGCTGGAGATCAGAGGCTCTTTGGGGGAGCGGGGAGGGCGGGACATGATGTCCAGGTCTGGGGGGTTGAAGCCCAGAGCGGTTGCTGGGAAACCGTCTGTGACCAGGTTGACCCATAGCAACTGGACCGGGATCAGCGCTTCGGGCATGCCCAGTGCGGCCGTGAGGAAAATACTGAGGAGGAGGGGACAGATGGAGGAGAAGGAAACAGTGAGAGCTCCACATGATCCTGTTTGACTTTGTGACGCTTTCTGATTTTTCAGCATCCAATCAGCTCTCATGTCCACTCTGTTACTAACCAGACCACCTCTCCGATGTTGGATGATATCAGGTATCTGATGAACTGTTTCATGTTGTTGTAAATAGCTCTGCCCTCCTCCACTGCAGCCACGATGGTGGAGAAGTTATCATCAGCAAGGATCATCTCAGAAGCCGACTTGGCCACCGCAGTGCCACTGCCCATAGCGATGCCGATCTCTGCCTTCTTCAAGGCCGGCGCGTCATTTACTCCATCACCCGTCTAAAGGTTCATTCAGAAATATCACAGGAGCAGTGCTGTTACACTGGTTATTACACCTACTGCGTGATGCTGCTTCCAGTACGGGGCAGTGCTCTCACCATGGCCGTGATGTCGCTCAGACTCTGCAGGTACTCCACGATACGACTCTTGTGCGCAGGTTCCACCCGGGCGAAGCACCGCGCCGTCCTGCAGGCCTGACGCTGCAGGTGAGGGGGCAGCTCGTCAAACTCGCGGCCCGTCAGGCCCCCGGTGGCCCCTGAGCCCTCCTGCTCCTCTTCCTGCTCTGTGATGATGCCCACCCTCCGACAGATAGACAGGGCCGTCCCTTTGTTGTCACCTGGCAAAGGAAAATAAATGATGGATTGTTACATGACTGCTTGTGCTGGTTTGTGAAGAGTGGCTGCACTGAACAGTCACACCATTAAACACATATTGTGTTATTACTGTGACGCTCGTGAGTATGCGTTTTACACACATATTGTTTATCTCAACGCAAGTTATGAAGTAAATAACAGGATGGTAAAAAAGTCTTGAGTTAATTATTAGCTAACAATTGCAACAACTGTTAACAATTACATTTGAAATCAACAACCTTTGGCAAAATGACACACTTGACCCTGTTTTCATCCCTATCCATCGTGCGGTTCACACACAGTCTCTCTTGTGTTACAATTATCTGGTATATTCCTGACAGTGTATTATACTTATGTAACGTAGCACGTGTGTGTTATTGGTGTTCTTCCACACATATAGTGCACTGTTTTTAGATGACTGCGTGGTGGTGTGTGTGCGAGTTTACCTGTGATCATGATAACTCTTATTCCAGCCTGCCGACACATTCGGACTGCACCAAGCACCTCTTTCCTGGGGGGGTCCAACATGCCCACACAGCCCACAAAGGTCAGGTCCGACTGTGGGGAGGGAAGAGACAGATGGAGGGTGCAGACTAGTTTAAGTTTTCTACTTTCTTCTACAGGCACCACCAACAGGTCATTTCTTTATTTAGAGCCACTGGTTCCCATTTGGCAGACAGAGCATGATCTGACGACATGTAACTGACTGTAACATCTGACCCACTTTGTTTCCTAGTAACTACAAAACACAATCAGGACTTTGTGCCCTTTTTCAAAATATTTCCTCATCGTCCTCACCTCATATTCAGCAAATGCTGCCGAGTTCTCCAGGTTGAGGCAGTGGATGTCAGGGGGCGTATCCCTGGTTGCCATGGCGAGACAGCGCAGCGTGTCTCGGCCTGATCCCCACTCCCTCACAGTGGACAGGAGCTGCTCTCGAACTGCTGGGCTCAAAGGTAGGCGAGCAGAACCGCTGACCCGGATATAATTACAGCGCTCCAACACGCTCTCTGGAGCTCCCTGAGGAGGGACGGGGGAAAAGATGAGCAACCACAGGGAAGACACAGCTCTCCTGGCTCTTTACATCGAACCTCTCCGTGATAAGTGGAGATGGGTAACTCACCTTGACAAACATCTTGGCTCCGGAGGAAGACCTGGTGAGCTTATTGGACGAACAGAAGACAGACATGGACTTCCTGTCTCTGGAAAACTCCAGTGTCAGCTCCTTCCTCATCAGCTGTTTAATCAGCTGAAAAAAAATCAATACACACCACAGTTACTACAGCAACGACAGTGTGAACAGTTCTTCTTGAGTACAACTAGGTGACCTATATTGAAAGAACATACAGAAATAAAACGACAAAAGACTATTGTTGTTTGAATACTTATTCATATATTTACTACATACTCACTTTTAAACAGAGGCAACAAAAAAAAACACAGACCAGTAGAAGAGAAACAAGCCCTCATGCTCAACAGTCAGTACGAGGGCTTAATAGACATACAATACACAAAACACCAGAGAAAGAATGGAAAGGTTTCAGGACGTCGGCATAATGGATGCAGAGGTTAAAGGGGAATGATCAGGGAGTCCTGTGTAGCAGCACTGCAAGAAGCTTTTCACTCTTTCACCCCCCCCACTCACCCACTCACTCACCCACTCACTCACTCACTCATACTTACGGAGCAGCATGCTGTAGCTCTCTCAGCTCGGCTCAGTCCTCTCAGGTCAGTGTTGAACACGTTCATTTTCTCCACCAGGCAGCAGAGGGCAGTCTCTGTTGCCTCCCCCACCTTCTCATACACTCCCTTTGCCTGGACGCACACACACACAAAGAAGGAGATTTAAGTATGTTTACAACTGCCCAGATAACAGCTGGAAATGTTTCAGAACCATATACAGTAATCCATGAGGTCTGAGGCATCGCTGCGGTCGTGTCTCACCTCATTGTAGTCCAGTGATGAGTCATTGCACAGTGCACAGATGGAGGCCATCTCCACCAGGCCTTCGTACTGACTGCACTTCACCTCTGTGTTATCCTTGTAACTGAGAGGAAATAAGGACAGGTATGACACAGAGAAGAGGAATAAAGACAGAAAGACAGAATGTGTAAACGTTGCAAAAAAAAGAGAGCAGAGACCAATCATAATTCATATCCATGCATGAACTGTCGGGTTAAGTGTTAAAGGTTAAAGACACTCACACTTCCCCTTCAGGGGCGTAAGTAGATCCAGTCACTGTGAACTCGCTCAGTCTGCAGCTCTCCCCTGACACACTGTCTACAACAAACATCTGAACACACACACATACACACAATTGACAGACATTGCAGTAGTTGATTAGTGCAGAAATGTTAGAAGGTTTGTTGTTAATTGTCTGAGGTTACAGGCTATTCCACCTCATGACTCTCAGGTTATGATATCAAAGACAACACCACACTGAAATAACCTGTATTTCCAAATGAGATTTTTCTAATGAAGGAAGCTCTCAAATGAAAACATGTTTCCACCAGGGGGGTTGATGAAGTCAGGATCACATACTTTTCCACAACACTAACAACACTACACACTTCATAGTCCATATTTATGTGTATACATATGTATATGTATGTATATGTCTAATGTTTATATCGTGTTTATTATATTTCTGTTATGTTTATGTAATTATGTTATCTATTTATTTCTATTCTTTACCCTCAAAGTACAAGAGGATATTATAAAAACAAGAGTTAAATTCCTTACATGTGTACACATACCTGGCCAATAAATCTAATTCTGATGATAAAGCTCTGTTACACTCACTGCTCCACTGGCTTGAGTTTCTCTTTTTAAAACAGTTTTACTTCACTAATCACTTTCAATAACTTCTACTTTTCTGATTTTTCATTCGGCTGCCTGAAAATGTGTCACATTAAAATTATGCACACGGTGCTTTTGATGTGAAACATTGACACAGGAAGTCTTTGTGTCTTTACATCAACACTAATTTGTGTTAGCAACCATCACTGACAGAAATGTAAGAAATGTGAGCTTAACGCTGTGGTAATCTGCATGCTGCACGGTGATCCTCTCCTCCTGCTCTTACCCTGCACACTGACATCTGGTTGGTGGTCAGTGTTCCTGTCTTGTCAGAGCAGATAACAGAGGTGCAACCCAGCGTCTCCACTGACGGCAGGCTGCGGACGATGGCGTTCTTCCTGGCCATCCTCCTGGTGCCCAGAGCCAGGCAGGTAGTGATGACTGCCGGCAGGCCTGGGAGGAAACACAACAGGAAGACACTGCTGATGAGAAAGCTTTGTTTTAAGAGAGGGGAAGCTTTTATCATCTTTTCTTTTTTTTTGTTCTGTCAGCTTCTCCACCCGAACAGTTTGGTTTTATGTACATGGTCAGCAGCATGTATGGTTAAATAGTGAGTCTACACAAATGCCATGTTTTTGTCCTTATTTCTGTATAAAAAGCAACAGAAACATCTGTAAGAAGTGATTCTGCTCCATCAGATAAAGTGATGAGATGTTTGACCTTCTGGTATGGCAGCTACAGCCAGAGCGACAGCAATCTTGAAGTAGTAAACAGCTCCTCTCAGCCAGCTGCCTCCGTGGACCGGGTCGTTGAAGTGTCCCACGTTGATGGCCCACACTGCCACACAGATCACGCTGATCACCTGCAGGTTACAGCAAGACAAGTGGCACACAGTTCAGCAGACGCATTTCATCAATAGATCATGGAAGCAATTTTCGAAAGCATCAAAAAGGTTAGATAAAAAAGTTGAAGAATCTAAGAGTCCTCGCCTTGGACAGCTGTTCTCCAAACTGGTCTAGTTTCTGTTGTAGCGGGGTCCTTTCAGGGTCAGTGGAGGCCATCTCATCTCGGATTTTGCCGATCTCTGTCTGCACCCCAGTCGCCACGACGACTCCGATCGCCCGCCCCGCTGCAATGTTGGTGCCCTGGGCAAAGGTCACGATGGACGTTACTCTCCTCACTGTAACTGTCAAACTGGTAAAGTGAAACATTGCAGCACACAGCAGCGAGCTGTCTGTTTGTATGCCCTCACACAAAGCAGTCAAAGTGACATTTAATAGTGAAGTGGACTGATTTCCTCCTCTTCTTTAAGAGCAGAGGTCCAGCAGCACTCAGATAAGCTCACGAACAAAGACGGACAGCAGGTCTGCAGCCTGTCAGAGTGGTGCTGCTAAATAAAACATCAATGACTGTGGACCACCTGGTGACTCTGCAGCCTTTGAGGTTTGACGGAGATAATACAACACACAAAGACCTCGACCACGGCTCGCTCTGCCCCTTCACTTCCCTTCTCTCAGCCACTGCTGTCATGTCTCAGCTGTGTTTATATATAATGTATCCTATATTTTCTTCTTTGTAGTCTCTTGTCATTTACAGCATTCTTGAAATTTCCCCAGCCTTTATTTAAAAATGCTTTCTTGATCTTTTAGTCTATCATATTCTCTAACATTTCCTTTCTCCCACACTGTACCACACAATTTTTCTTTACTTAATTTAATATCAGTCTCCAGTGTGTCACCACCATTTTGGCCTTGAGTGCCCTGAACAGAAAAGATGTAACTCTGAGCAGATTAATACTCTGCTGTGACTTCAGTGACTGCTGCCTCACCAATAGTGATCCAAAACTAATAAGTAATCAATAAATATATTGCACTATAAAAAAATATACATCACAGGTATGCAGACCACAGTGTTGGTTAGGAGAGGAGAAAATAATTTGGTTACAAGTCAGGTAGCAGTTTTACATTTGTTCAAGCACTGTACTGAAAAGGATGGCCAGCTTTATCCTTTAATCCTCAGACACTCAACAGATACTTAAAAACTTCTCTCGCCTACTAAGTAAAAGAAAAAGAAGTTTTCTAGCAAACATTATTCAAGCGGGATGAACTAATGCAGACTATTTTCAGCTGCAGATTGATACTCAGTTGAACATTTCCAGCAGCAGGACAGTGTGTGTAGTGAAAACAAGCTACGGTGTTGTAGCACTGACAACAACAGAAAAGGCCAACTTGATCCTTCAGGTTTAACTTGAACGCTTAAACACAAGTTGTCAACTTGATCTCGATCTGGTTCTTGGCAGCAGGCTTTGTCACGGTCGTTGGGACTCACAGAGAAGAGCATGTTCTTCTTGTCCTGGTTGACAGCTCGGGGGTCTGGTACCGGGTCTGTGTGTTTGAGCACCGACACAGACTCCCCCGTCAGAATGGACTGGTCCACCCTCAGAGTGGTGGAGCGGATGGATGCCAGCCGTATGTCTGCTGGGACCTTATCGCCAACTGGGGGGTGGTGGGAACAGAGAGAAAAAAAACTTTTATTTCCCTTCCAATTTCTGCATTTTATACTATTTTAGTTTGTATTTCATTCTGCATTTTAACTTTTCTGCTTCCTCAACTTATGGAGAAACAAGTGTAGCATGAAAGTCTAATTGATACAACTTTAACACAAATTATATCAGATCTTCCTCTCCCTTTTCCACCATTTTTGGGGGTTTGTGTTTGTTTGCTGAAGTAAAGCCTCTTGTTTATCATATAAATACCATCTGACTATACAAATTATGACTAAGGAAACATATTTCAATGTAAAGAACAGGAACAGGGTTCTCTGTGTCAGACCAACAGTATGTTCAGTTTGACCTTGTGGACCTCTCCCTGTCACCTCTTATCTTCAGAGAACAGCTTCTAAGCCTGGAACGTGTGAACTGGACTGGCCTGTCTGAGAGTTCAGAAACATGCTACTAACTCTGTTATCACCGTCACACATTATGATACTGTTTTCAAGTTTTCCATGTTGATGATGATGGTAAAAGTCAATTCCTGGATGTTTTGTTTCTGCTTAGTTTAATATCAAATTTACAGACATATATACAGACAAATCCCAGCTGGAACTCTGGGGGTGCCATGGGTCCCATTCATACAAAGGAGACAAAGAATATCACATCGGACTTGTTTTTCCAAGAAATTTGTCCCAAAGACCCCACAGAACCTTTTACATTTTGAAAAAAAGAGTCATTTAAAGTCTTTTAAAGGTTAGGATTTATATAATTAGTTTAGCCAGGTCTTTTCTGGGCCACCTGCTCTAAGAATAAACTTGGCAAAAACTGGAAACAAAAGTCCTATGCCTCTGCTCCACGAAATTAATTTGAATTTTATAAATGACTTGACCCATTAAACTTCATGGTTCTATCGAGTTCTGAACAGCCTGCTGACAAGGAACAACTAGGGACTGCTAATTGGCTGACACCATCTTCTACACCAAGAAGTTAAAGGAGCTTTAAGCAGCAGCTCAGAGCTTCATTAAACACTTCATGTTTCTTCAAGTGAGTCATTTCTGTATATGCACATTACCATTTGTACAAATAAATGCTTTGTTTAAAAACAGTTTCATTTTCATTTATAGCTTGGCATAGTTTTTTACTTTTGATTTAGTGGAACATCTTACGATATATTTTTTTGATTCAGCAAGCTAAATTCATGAGTAGACCAGAGCTTACAGGAGAACCTCCTGTCAAAGGTGCACCAAAGCAGCACTTCCTTCATTAAATGTTAACAAGTTAAGACCAGGCTCACACCTACCCAGTGACATTAACATGTTAAAACTAAAGAGAGAAATATTTCAAGTGGAAATGATGCGCTCATGACATCAGAAAACACGTTTGCAACATCACGCTGCTGCACAAGAAAGGTTAGCATTCTTTCATTTGGAGGAGTGCAGCTGTTCATAAACTGTTTACAAGTGTTTATATCTGGGAGTGAGTCAGGGAAAGTCAGAGAGAGAGAGGGAGAGAGATGAAGGAAGAGAGGCCTTTTGCTTTCTGTCATTATTACATGGACCAGTTGAAGAACGGCTGACATCTGTTACGAGGTCTGTTAAAGCACTACAGAGAACCTGGAGGAAACAAAGAGTGGACGCACTACGTCAGAAACATTCAGGTCAATTTTACTCCACAAATGCATTAAACTGACTCAGATCATGACATCATATGATCTGATTTTCAGTCACATTGACACTTTGATGTTTTTTCAGTTCATGTCAATCAGTATTGGTTAGTATTAGATGTAGGCAGTATACAGAGAATATATGCAGTATTTTTTATCAATCAGCACATTAAAGTTTTCATTTTACATTTTGGCTATTTATTTATGCATTAAAAACAACATTTACATGTAGGATATTTGCTCTCCTACCACTTAGTCATAGATTGGCCAAACTAACCAGCCCACTGTTGTCCTGACAGAGTTAACTTCAGTTCAAAGCGAAGGAAGATCACAAACAGGAGCCAATAGAAAAAATGTTTCACAATAAAAGCCTTGTTGTTGTTGTTGGAAATGAAGAAATTGTGTGTCACGATGGTGTGAGAGCTGCTGCTGGATTTATTTCTAGACCTGTCTAATTTACACATTTCTTTCAAGATGTGCCAGGTGAGGTGACTGGAGAAGAAAGAGTGTGTGCGTCAGCCACTGCAGCGTCTCCATGTCGCTGCGTGTGTGACAGCTCTGTGTTCACTGCAGCCATTTTACACCCAAATATGACATGAAAACTAAAGGTTACTTGGTTATATATGCACCATATTAGAAGATATTATTGAAAACTATTGACACTATTCTACAATTCTTTAATGCTCCTTGATGTTATCTTGTTGTCATTATATGTATAATGAGGCCCCTCACATTTCATTTCCAGTCTGGCTTCAACTCACCACCTCACAATGTGCATCGTTTTATTTTGTAATCCTGTCTCGTGTCATCCTTGCATCTGAAAAATCTCTACACAAGGGAAAGGAAATCGCCCCTTTTTCCGCAGATTTTTTTCTCTTACTTGATGTAGATCAATGCACATGCATACACACCACTTTATGCAACTTCTTTGTCCAGAGGAACCTTCAGAAAACGAGGCCCCAGATAACTTAACACAATGTTCTACTCTACATCCAGACATTCATTTTTCATTCACATATTTGAAAGTAACTCAGGTGCAAGATAATTCTAAAATGAAAGAGCGGAAACCTCCAGTCACATTACACCATGTATTTCTTTCTTATTTGAAAGATTTTTTACTCTTCACCATCTATCTTTTCCAGAGTGGAGAAATCTTAGAGTGTCATTAATAAGCACAACTCCACACCTGTTTGAACCTCAACAGGTCTTCCTGACTGGAAGGAGACACCACAACAAACACTGAAGAAAAGCTTCAGCTGTTTGAACCTGCAGGTCTGCAGAGTAATTCTTAAAAAAGCTGTACCCAAAAAGTCCCATTAGTCACTCCATCATGTTTGGGGGACAAAGTGTCCAAAAGAAAATATAAAAGTAACAGTGAGTCATATTAAACACAGCCTCTAGCTCTGCCCTGTCATTCCAGCTCTGATTAGTGTCACTGAGTTCCCATGTTCTGGAAATTAAACACTTTTACTACAGACTGAAGGCCACTGATCACCAACACACACACACAGAGAAACACACACACTCCTAACCCTGTTTCCTTTTTCTGAGGAGCCTGAAATAGCTGTGGGTATCTGGAGAATTCAACAGTTTTCTTACTGGGTCACGATAAAATTGTGTGTGTGTGTGCATGTGTGTGTGTGTGTGTGCGTGTGTCTGTGTAGGCTGTTACTACAGCTGACAGTGTTCTTACAACCCAGCTGGACTGGTTTCATCTGCGGACACAACTAATAACAGTGCGTGTATTCGTCCTGAACCATCTGTTTGGTGTCTGACTTCCTGGGTTTGGGACACTCTGTGACACTCTGTGACCAAACCTTTCTGTCAAAATAGTCCTTTTGTGTCAAAGCACAGCAGAACAGAAATGCCAAATTGAGTGAGTTTATTGTTTCTGAGAAACAAACTAATGAACCAGGGATTAATGTTGACATTTTTATAAATAAATGACAAACGTGTTACTTTCTACATGTCTTTAAATTCCCAGCTGTGCAGACAACGTGCTGAAATGTTAAAGAATTACAAAGTACTGCTTCAGAAACCTATGTTCCTGTAATGTATTTCAGCTTACATGACACGACAAAACCTTTTGAGATTGCATCTTTCTCAGCACTCAAATCAAATATTTTCCATGAAGGTTTTGTGCGCCTCTCGTTGGTTTCCATGACGATAACAGCCAGCGGATATGGCGGAGATGTAACAGCAGGCATGTAGATTAAGAAGCTTGCCAAGAATGACTAAACAATAATGCCACAGCGTTATTTCAACAATGTCTAAACAACCATGCAGTGGAAGAGCACGGTGCTTAAATACAAAGACACACAGAATACACAGAAGCTCCAGAGCACCGCTTTACCTCAGAAGTCACAGCAGCACAGCGAGTGAGCCCGCAGAGCTTTGGTAGTGAGCTGTGTTAGTCAAGCTCATGTAGTTGTCATCATCATTTAATGAAATCAATGAGACCTGGACTGGATGAGCAAATTAATTCATCTACATCTGCTAAAATGAATAGGTACTTCTGCTGTAGTTAGCAGTAGTGACAGTGTTTGCTGCAGATCTACTGTTGCTGACTGAAACCCCACAAAAGATGATTGAACAGCCCCCTGTGTGCAAAATCCACTGCCTGCAACTGGAGCCAGAAAAAACATTTTATAACCAACATTACTGCCAATAGCCGTAAAGAGGAAATGCTCCATTGCAAAAGAAACGCAAAAAAGTTATAGAAATAAGTAATAAGACTTGTTGTCTTATTTAAAACCTACAAAGAGTGAGAATTTGACACTCGAGAGATGTGGAATGTAATATTGCTATCAATAGATTTTGTGGTATAACCTGTACATCGTGTCAGACTGACAATAAATTGGTTATAATCACAACCTCCACAACATATATATTAAGGACGATGTACTTGTGATGGTGATGATGGTGATGATGATGATGTAACGGCATTAGTCTTACCAGCGACTTCCACAATGTCTCCGGGAACAATGTCTCGGGCTCGGACTCTCTGGACGCTCATCTTGTCCTGTCGGTACACCTTGCCCATCTCCGGCTCATACTCCTTCAGGGCCTCAATGGCGTTCTCTGCATTACGCTCCTGGAGGACACAGCCACATGGAAAGTTCCCATGAGTTTATTTCAGTTGTTGATGTGGAATTTAAGACTGTTGATGGAAAAATCCCTTCCAGCGCGGTTGCCCTTCTGCGAGGACAAAGGGACAGGGAGGGAGGAAGCAGCAGATAGAGCTTCACACACGGTGTCAGGCAGTTCTGTTTGAGACACGGGACACTGTCAGCTCTTATTTACAGGGGAGAAAAGAGTCAGGCTCGTCCTGTTGAATTCATCTGAGCATTTTAATGCAAGAGGCCAATTGTCATTGACAAACACAAAAGCTACACCCATGAAACACTTCCAACAGGGGGGTTCGCTTCACTTGGTCTTTGTTAAAACCAAAAATAGGTCAACAGGAAACACCAGACCAAAAAAGCAACAAACACAACACGAGTCGAACCGCACTGCTGTCCAACAAACGGACAGTGACAGTGAAAAGAAGTGGACGACTTGTACTAAAACTATCAGGGACGTGTTTCTGTCACCTAGCCTGTCCTCACTGATAGAAACTGCAGTATCATATAACACAGGACTACAGCTGGTCAAACTGCTGAATCTCTCTACAAAACACTGCTTTGTACTGAAGTGAGGATCTGATATGGCACCCATGCATTAGACTGCATTAGTTTAAGATATGTGTCCCTAAAAACTACATCGGTGAGTGTAGTTTCGTCTTTGACAGCTCAAAATGGTTCAGTGTATATGGTCTTCACAGTTATAAGACAAACACAGCAAAATTAACACACCCACAGCAAAGGAATCTCTGAAAATCCTCACAGATTCAGTGCAGTAGAGCAAGGACATATTCAGTGGGAGAGAGTAAAGTCGAGCTTTCTGCAGGGGACGTGTCAGTATATATATCAAAGACTGTTGGCTCAGCCAGACAGAATGAACACTCATCATACAAAATAAAGCTGACCCGGCAGACGCAGGTTGTCAGCTCATCTGGCAGCTGGGGACTTTTGTGATTTTCTGTTAAGAAGTTAATGCCAAGATACGATTGTTTTTGCCAGGCCTAACACACACACACACACACACACA